>JAOXYF010000028.1:15325093-15363380 GCA_028565775.1 Sternarchorhynchus goeldii | reverse complement strand
GTTTGAGTCACAGTCTGAACAGCAGCCATCACACCCTGGTTTGAGTCACAGTCTGAACAGCAGCCATCACACCCTGGTTTGAGTCACAGTCTGAACAGCAGCCATCACACCCTGGATAGAGTCTCAGTCTGAACAGTAGCCATTACACTCTGGACTGAATCAAAGTGCATAGCTTAAGGATGACTTTACAATAAAGCATTAAACTATTTTTAACAACGCTGGTTAGGTCCTGTACCTCTAGAGGGCTGTTCATCCAAACTGTGCCGTTTGACGTGATCCAGGGTGTGATGGCTACTGTTCAGACTTTGAGTGACTAGTTGACTGGTGTTGGAAGCCCCATCTTTTGGAGCACACCAGGTTCAGCCCATGCAGGTCTGGAGGATCTGCTGATCTCAGTCAGGTGATCCTGAGGTTCACCAGGAAGAGCAGTTTATCTTAGGTGGTTCAGTCATGCAGCCTCCCAGACAACTTTTCCAACTTCGTGTTGCATGTTTTGTTCACAGTCTGCCTCGCCTCCCCTGTGTTTGTTGTAGCTCAAGTCAGGCGGGTTGACCGCTCCCTCCTCCTCGCTCCTCTCCCACACCTCCTCTCCTCCACCCATGCTCCTCTGGTCCATCTCCTCCTCCTCCAGCTCTGCCCTTCACTCCACCCACTGGTGTCTGCGCCCATCCTTGGGCTGCTGCTGCCACCTGGGACGTACCTCCGCCTTTATCGTGACAACCTTCATCATATACAGACCTGCTCTGCTCTGTGTGGCTGTGTTTGGCTTCCGTAGTGCTGAGACTCTGCTGTCCCGCTGCTGCTGAGACTCGCTGTCCTGTTGATACCGAGACTCATCTAGCTTGCTGCTTTAGAGTTGGCTAGCCTGTCGCTAGTGAAAGCCTCCTACCCCGATGCTTCTGATATTCAGTTGGTTGGACAAGAAAATGCCCTGCAGATTTCTATAATATCAGTGAAGATGGTTTTGTGACATGCCTTGTCGCTTTCAGTAGCTGTAAGAGAAGAGCTGTTCTGTATCTTTGTGGGTGCTTGTGAAGCATCTCTGTGGCTTGGTCTGCAGTGCAACCAAAGCATTTTGAGTGCTAACGCTTTAGAACCGTTTCTCCATGTCAAAGTGAGTGTTTACACTCGTTCAATGAAACCGAATCACTTAGAAGCACACCAGCACTTCAGTCAATTTAAAATGCTTTCTCAACATGAAAAACAGATGTCGAGTGTGTAATGCCTAGCCAGCCCTCCAGACGGTTTTGACTTACAGTTCAGACTGAAAGCTGAGCACTTCTCGCGTCTGGATGTCGTTCACGGACTCCGTCACCCTGCATGAATTTAATTTCGCCATGACTTCGCTGATCAGATTAGGGTACTAAATTTTCAACTGCAAAATTACAAACGCTGAAATGCTGAAAGGTTTGCAAGATAACCACGAACGTAAACATCAACGGTGAACTGGCTGATATTTGCCTTAGACGCCAATTTTAACCACATGTCAACCACATTTTAATCTCTTTAATCAGTTTTCTTTCCTCATGTGTATGACGTAGCTTGCAAAGTGGAGTCTAAGTGCAACGTCTTGAGCCAGAAATGGACAACAATCCCATAACGTGAAATCTTAGATGCTCTTATTTCTTTGGTTAGCCCACGGTCTGGTTAGTATCTGCCCTGCTCCGACTGAAGCGCGTGGGATTCAGTTTGCTCGACACGGTTCGCAGCTTCATGTCCTAAAGCCTCGCTTTCGTTAAAGGGACTCTGGATCCGCCTGTGCTTTCGCGCTCACTGGTAACCCTACCAATCGGTAATCGGTAGCGCGAGGCTTTAGTGCGCTTTTACGTGGAAGTAATCTCTTTTGGCCGTCATCTCTTTTGCACAAGTCTTGGCACCGGTGCGGGTTAACTGTAAGTACACGATATTAATAAGGAAACCATTCTGGAACCTCTACTGAAACGAAACACTATGACAGTGTCGCTTAAATATATCACATGTTAAAAAGTCTGTGATTTGGTTTCTTAAGAGTTTTACATGTGGTAAATGGAGACCGTTTTTATATTTGATCTGATTTTTCATGCTGTGTGTCATGACAGGCGTCACCAGTCCTGTGGTGTTCTGTGACACTTGTGTGTCCTATAGTGTTTTGTGACCTCTGTGTTTTTAGATCTCCAAGGCTGACAAGAAGACCAGTGTGTCTGATGGTGACTATGACAACACAGTCAATGATTCTGACCTGGAGCACCCTGGGTAAAGAGTTTTCTTTCACTGATTATATCTCCTCAAGTCATTATCTCTGTACCAGAAGATACAAGCTTAGTGTAAGGCACACAGACTGCAGCACACTGACAGATACTGTAGCCAAATTAGCACGGAAACTATTATCTGCAAAAGAGGAATAAACTGTCACACAAACCATATAGAGAATATAACTTATAGACTTTCTGATTTTCTGAGTCAGTTTTCTCTCTTTGCTTTACTGTCTTTATCTCTCTCTCTCTCTCTCTCTCTTGCTATCAGGGTGGGTGGTAAGAGACTGCCGTTCACTCACTCGGGGGGGGAGGAGCTGCAAGGTCGAGAGGCGGAGCCTAGCCCTGCGCTCCCCACTACAGAGGAGGTGATCCAGAAGACTGAGCAGATCACCAAGAACATCCAGGAGCTGCTCAGGGCTGCCCAGGAGGACCAGTACGACAGGTGAGACACTCAGAGAGAGACACACATCCAGCACTGCAGGGGAAATACACTAACCCACAGCACTGCAGAGACTCAACCTGCAGCCGTGAAGGGAAACACGCATATCTCAGTATATACACAGTAGTACTGAGCTAAGAGAGACTCACATACATGACTGCAGGGTTCAAAGTGAGAGACACAGGAGAAATCCTGACCTCAAGATCAAAGGGCAAAGCGAGTGCTGAATTCCACAGGCTTGCTGTTCTGTAACAGGTCCTTTCCTTTCATTAGCTGGTCTGACTCTTCAGAGTTTGAGCTAATGAAACGATTACTTGAGGGTAAAGATGTTCAGTTGGAAATTTACTTTTGAACGATTTGTATGAAAGTCTCTCTCAGGCTGCTAAAAGCAAAGTTTGGCTTCAGGCTAGAAGGCCTCATGAGGTGAAGTGAGGTGTCTGTGGTTAGAGAGGTGTAATTGCTTTGAGAGGAGCAGAATCCTGCGAGTGTGCGAATCGGGTCGGACCAGCTCAAGCAGGGTAAGAACCTGTGGCACTTCTACGGCATCCTTGCCAGGTGATGCGAATCATCTTGTTTATTTAGGAATTAAAGACAATCTGCGTTTGGAGATAATGCTGAAAACTATGGTGGCCAGTCAATGAGACCAGTTCAAAGCTCCTGTGATATGAGTGTGAGAACCAGTGAAGACTTCTGTGTTCAAAGATGGGAAATGGCTTCGTCAGCAAGAATTGCAGGTGGCATGTCCTTAATCAGTTTTTTTCTTCAGTAACAGAACAACCCTAGTCTGAATATAATGATGAAAGAATTCTTTGAATGTTATGGTTCATTTTGATATAGATAAATATATCAGACTGCTAGCTGTTCGGTTCGTTACGGTTTCGCTGAACTTGATATTGGGAACCCTGGTGAATTTGTGTTGAAGATGGTTATGAAAACCTGCCTTGGATGAACGTATAAAGTTTTGGGATTTCTTTGCGGATTTTGTGACATTCTCCGAACGATGTCTCATGTGTGTGACGTATGGCTGGAATAAATCAGATCAGCTGTTCTCTTCAACAAACTATTATGCTTTCTCTAAAATGCTCTATACGCATTTTACGTCCTCCTGTACATTCTTCTGTCATTCTCTGTATCTCTTCTCATCCCTCTGCTCTCCCAATTATTTGGGGTCGGGGGTGTGGCACGGGCTCCTGGCCCCGCCCTCCAGCAGGCTCCCCGAGTCCACACAGAGCATCCGCCGGCTCCATCACAGCCTGGGCTGCTTCAGCACGCTGATGCCCTGGGCTGAGAAGCCCCCCTCCTCCCTGCAGGCCCTCGGGGGGCGGGGCTCCGGGACACCCAGCGACCCGATTGGCCCGGGCGACCCGGCCTCCTGGTACTCGGGCCTGTGCACCTGCCTCCCAGGCACAGTGTCTTCCTCTTTCTTTTCCTCTTCCTCTCTCGCTCACTAACCCCAAACTCCACCCACTGCTGCTGGATGGATGGTTTGCCGCAGGACTGCTCCACCCAATCGACCCAACTCACGCTTTCCTCTGCATTTACTTAGATTTATGGATTTTCTTCTCTCAATCTTGGATGCATCTTTAGACCAGGGCAAGATTTGCAAATATGACTGAATTTGTGTTTAATCACTTTTGAGAACTGATTTTTTTTTTAAAAGCTACATTTTTTAGATGTCAAGTAAAAGGTGTTTTCTGGAAATCTGGGGAAAAAAGACCTTTGAGCAGCAGCCAGAACACATCATGCGTTTAACACAGCAGATCATTTCCAGCATACAATAATTTTTAAATAATACAGTTCTCTGAGGAAATACAGATAGAATAAGTTTTTTTGTTTGTTCATATATTTTAACCCTTACTAATTGTTTGCTTCCATAATGTACTAAACCTGCATGGAAACTTCCTTTTAGGCGTCACGGCCCACAAAATAGTGGCTCAGATAAGAGATTTGGTCGGATTCTGACGGAAAAACGATCTGCGTGTTTCCGTCTAACCCAGACTCATCCAATGGTGGTGATTCACATTCATGAGTGCAGGGAAACTGCTAAACGCTAAAGGACCCTACAGGACCCAAGTGAGACCCACCCCTCCCCTTCTAATCCTAATCCTAATCTCCTAATACGACTAATGGAGCGTTTTGTAGTGGTTGTGGCTTTGGTTCCCGCCCTTCTCAGCCTGACTGACGGCTGTGTCTCCGAGGTCCTAATGTCTCTCTCCTCCTACAGCTTTGTATCCTGTGCAGAAAGAATACACATGGCTGTGAGAGGGATGGTGGCACTGTTTCCACAGGTAAGAACACAATTTAAATTGTTAAGCAGGATGTAACGCAAATGATTTATTCCTAGGATGGACGTGCCTTTAGTAAAGTAATAAAAATATCTTATTGGATACATTTATCTTGTTAGAAAGTTCTACCTTAACTGATTTATACTGATCTTTGCTCAGCTCCTTGCATCCAACTGGCTGTAATTTGGATAGATTGTGAAAAGCACAAACTGATCCTAGGTCAGCAACACCATCTGTTAAGTGTCCCGCGCTTGACTTGGGTCTGCGTTCTGCCATTCGTCCTGCAGGATCCGCGCTCGGCGGCGGCTCGCACATCTCTGCGCTCGCTGGTGGGCGGGGCGCTGCGCCTGCAGGACGAGTGCAGGGGGGCGTGTCCTCTGGATGCTGCCACTCCGCCCACCAACCCGCTGCTCCTCACGCATCAGGTCATCCAGTGCGCCTACGACATCGCCAAGGCCGCCAAGCAGCTTGTCGCCATAACCACCAAAGAGAACAGCTGCTGACCCCGCCCCCTGGTGACTATGAGCCCCGCCCATTCCTCTCCCTGTAACCTTGATCTGTGTGTGTTTTATACTAGTATTATTTGCATGTTATTTTTTAATTCAACACAATTGTAGCTGAAATTAACCAGAAATTAATATTAGTGTGTAAACCATAGTACAAAAACACAGAGCTGATGTTACTGAGGTTAAGAAAGCTTTTATTTTCTGTAGAAGGAGTCAGTGAGAGATAACAGTGTGATCCGAACCTGCCTGTTCAAATGACCTGACCATATTAGGGCTCACAGCCTGCTGGTCTGATGGGAGTTTCCGTAGCACATGAGTTTATGAGTTCAGGGGCGTGGCCATGGGAGGTGACCAATCATTGCTGCTACCGTTCGCTTCGTTCGGCTGAGCTCGGACGGAGCTTGTGCTGAAGTGAGGCCTGAATCTCTCCACTGCACCGTGATCCCTTGCCCTAGAAGGAAGACGCTCAACTTCTTATGTCTTCTTAAATGCTTTAGCTAGGCATTTAAACGTTCTTTATTTCATCTCCAGCTTTTAAATGTGTTTGTTTCATTTCCGGCTGGTTTTCCAAGTGCTTTGTTTCGTTTTGGGGTTTTTGAATCGTGGTGGTTGAGGGCCCATGAGCACGTCTGCGTCCCAGCCAATCACATCAAAGCACAGGCCTCAGCCAGTCACACTAAAGCTCATTCAGTTTGGACCCATAAAAAATGTTTTATCAAATAATAAAATTGATTTCTCTGTCTGTGATCATGGGAATGTGCCTGTCTGTGGTGTAAATAAAATCAACAAAGGAGCTTTAATTTTTCAAATAAAAGTCATTTTTTGCCTGGAACTTTATTATATTTCGAGTTCCTTCTTTTATTATATTAGAGTTCCTTAATGTTCTTCCTTCATATTTTCTGTGCCCTGAAACCGGTTTGTTCTTGTCCTGCCATCCTGATGACAGGACATTCACATATTAATGGATTTTATTCTACTACCATGAACCTTAAGACATGAACACAACTTTTGTAAAACTATATTTATTTCGGAAATACCTTCAAAATCATAAATAAAATTTCCACTCGGAGCCGAAAGTCATTAAAAAGGACAGAAGTGAAGCACGTCTGGACGATCTGCAATGTGCTGTGGGTAAAAATCTCAGCTTGAAAATGTGCAAAAGATACATGTTTTTACTACAGAAGAAAAGAACTTGATCAGCTAAGACAGTCTACTCTCTTTATGATTGTGCATGACAAACAGAAGTTTTTTTTTAATTAACGAAAACAAATTTAAGAAAATCAGTTTTACATAATTTCTCCCTTCTATGTTAATTTAGTGTAAAAATCATTTAGTTTAATTCCTTTAGAAAAAAAGCTGATCTTGGACCAGCTATGAGCCACAGGACAGCCCTGAAACTGCAACACATACACAATGAGACCCTGGTCTCAAAACAGCACTACTGCTCTGAGAGCTTTTATACAAAACACAGCATGGTGTGGCTGAAGTAAAACGCATTAAAACCAGAACTGATGTATCTCCAACTGAAATACGATTTCGCTAGTTTAAAGCTCCATGGGTCTGTGGCTGGGGAAACTTCTGGATCCAGGAGTCTGGAGCTGGGAATCTTCCGTATCCAGGACGGTGGAGTGGGAGTTTGAAGACCCCTGGCGTGCCTTCATGTCCAGGCAGAACGTGGTCTGCTGCGAACCTGCAATGCGGAGAAGGCTTGGGTCAAGAACGCAGAGTCATCCCAGCTTATCTAGAAACCTCGTCATTGGAGAAAGACACGATGAATAACGCTGAGTCACCACTGCGAGCTGTGCCAAAGATCTCTGTCCGCTTGCGCGGTCGGAAGCAAATTTGCAACAGTTATGA
This sequence comes from Sternarchorhynchus goeldii, assembly GCA_028565775.1. Taxonomy (NCBI): domain Eukaryota; kingdom Metazoa; phylum Chordata; class Actinopteri; order Gymnotiformes; family Apteronotidae; genus Sternarchorhynchus; species Sternarchorhynchus goeldii. The sequence goes on along the minus strand of JAOXYF010000028.1, from coordinate 15,356,059 downwards.
CCGCTGCATCAATTCCACCAAACGACTTCTGCATGTGAAAGAAGCTTCGTTCCTCTAGTCTCTGTTCTCAACCCCCACTTCTAAACTCATTCGAGGGGAGGTCAGTCAGCCATATAAAGAAACAAGAAAAAGTGAAAAACCTACACGGAGCTCCAGGGGGGATCCTGGAGAACAAGCTCAGTGGATTCAAAACCAAATCATTTTGTTGTATTTTTGTTCATTTTAACTACTATTCTAGGGTCCTTTCTATTATTACTACTCCTACTATCTACTTTCTTGTTGAACTTAACTCGCTTAACTAGGTGAATTAGGACCTGTGAAGTCCAAAATCTGTATTACCACAGCATTAGAACTGTAGACAAACAGATGCACTGCAGTATTTTAATGTTCCAGACTACAGACAAATATCCATCTAGTTCGGTCATTGGGGTTTATTTGCATGATGGTGCAAAAAAACCTTTCCAGGAAAGTCTTGGCGCCCTCTCTTGGCAATCTTTAAGTACTGCGTGTGATTTGAAGCCCAGAACATTGCAGAGGAAGTGTGTTTGAAAACTCTTGTGTCGTGACACATTTTAAGGGTGCGTTCACACTGCGAGGTGAATTCTGCAGAGTGGGTGTGAAGTTCTGAGTCAGAAGACACTCTTATTAGTCGGGTGGAAACAAAAAAGCTGTATGAAACAACCAGTCCATATATAACAGTTTGTTTTGCTGGAGATGATCAAACCACACATGCTAGGCAGATAATGACACAGGCACAGAATAGATACCGGTTGGTCAGGACAGATAACTGATATTCATAGGAGTTGCAGTAAATAACTGATATTAATAGATATTATAACCTCCTCCTCTATGTTAAGGTCGCCTAGCTACGGTTGGAGTTGAGGGGTGTTTCTACAGACTCACCCTCTCCTGGTAACCCTGCTGGGTCATTCTCTCAGTCTCCTGCCGAAGCTCCTCCTCTTGAACTCTAAGCTCATCCCTACGCCCCGCCTCTTCCTGTTCTAGCTTGTGTTGCTCCTCCCACTGCTCCCTGCGCCTCTCTTCTACCTGAAGGAGAAAGAGCAAACATACTTTGGAAACGTGAAACACACACACACACACACACACACACACACACAAGTTTATACCTGTGCGTGGAGGTCTTGCATGCGCGCAGTGCGTAGTTGTTCCACCTCCTCACTCTGCTGCTGCCTCTCCTGCTCCTCCTCCTCGAGCTGCTGGAGCAGCTCCTCCCTCTTGCGCTCTGACTCCTCCCACGCCTGCCGCGCCTCCAGCCTCCGCGCCTCCAACTGCTGCTGTCGCACCGACAACACCTACACCACAAACACACACACGGTGATGTTCTGTGCACGCACACACACACACAGCGTTAGGATGGTAAGCTGGTACCTCCTGCATAAGCCTCTCTCTAGCTCTCTTCTCCTTTTCCCACTGGACCTCACGTTTATCCCACATACGCTGGGCCTCCTCTCTGAACACAGAACACACACACACACACACACACACACACACACAATAAATTGCTGATTTTTTTGGAACTGGCTTAAGAAGGTACATAACCTTATATGTACACAGATTTCTTATCCGATTTCACTCCGCCCCCTCTCTCCAGTACAGCAGGCGAAGCTCCGCCCCCTCTCTCCAGTACAGCAGGCGAAGCTCCGCCTCCTCTCACCGGTACAGCAGGTCAAATTCTGCCTCCCTCTCCTTCTCCAGCTTCAGCTGCTCTTCCAGAACCTTCTTCATCCAGGCAGCGTCGGCTACGGCCCTCTCCCGCCGCGCGCTCTCCAGCCGCTGGCCCTCGTCTTCGGCCTCCAAGAGCGCCGCCAGGATCCTGCGGTCCGCCTCCTGGTGGACGGAAGACGTATCACACCTGGTTGATGCTCCTCTGTCACAGGTCTTCAGACAAACTACTAGGTTGCAATGGACTTACAAGGTGCACCAAATTATCAACTAAAAAGTGTTCAGTGCATTTATACTTCTAGGAAAACAACAGACATGAGTTACAGAAATGAGAAGTTAGGAATTGATGCCTGCAAGGCCAGTGGGTGGTGAGTGGGGAGGGGCAGTAGCTCACCAGCTCCTCCTGAACCTGCTGGGCCCTCCTTTTCAGCTGGGCCCGGTACTGGCGGCACAGGAACCTCCTACAGGACAGAAAGAGGAAGAAAGCAGTTGGGTCACATCCACCCACAATGAGGTGGGGGGGGGGGTGGGGGCTGTTCCAGACGGAGCCTTTACCCGAACTCCGCCTTCTGGCGGCTCTGTTCGGCCCTTCGCCTCTCTTCCTCCAACTGCTCCACCTCCCAGCACTGAGTGAGCAGAGCCTCCTCCTCCAGCTGCAGCCGTCGGCTCTGGACACACACACACACACACACACACACATTAAACAAAGCACATAAACACAACACACACAACCCCCAGAATACAGATCCACAACATATTCTGCTGATTTTACAGTAGAAACCACAAAAGCTGATCCTAAAACTGCCCTCCTGCCCTGATCTGGTTTAACCGTCCCACTCCCATTCCTCCCTCCCCACCCCCTCACCTCCTCTTCCCGCAGGCGGAGCTCTTCCATCTGTTTCTGCAGGTGCTCCGCCCTTTCTTTCTCCGCCTCCCTCCTCCGCTGCGCCGCCTCCTCCATCCTGCGCAGCGCCTCCTTGCGGGCCCGTTCGTACTCGTTCTCGGAGCGCATCCGCTCCTCCGCGGCTCGCTCCTCGTCCTTCCCGTCGCGCGGGGAGAGAGAGGGGGAACAGGGTCACGTGATCGGGAGTGCCTGCCTCCTCCCCCCTCGGGTTTCCGGAAGGGTCCGAGCTCTTACCTCTTCCTTCTGCCGCTGCTGCACCTGCCACTGTTCCACCACATGCTCCTTGTGCAGCTCCGACTCCACCTGTGGGCGGAGCGAACGGAGGTGTGAACTGGGGACAGCGTGGTAGGGGGACCTGGGGTGACCTTGTGTCAGGTATACACAGAGGAGCAGATCAAGCTGCCTCCTCGGGAGTGTGCCCAGCGACCTGACCCGACCCGACAGAATAGAAATATGCAGAAATTATGCATGATTGTGATGCGTGGTCCAGAGGTCTTGCAGGATTAAGGGAGAAGCTGACACCAAACCACAACACTTCAGTCCTTAAAACATGCTAATGAGGGAAGCCCGTCCATCAAGTCACGTTCCTCCCAGTCACGCCATGGGTGGGTGTTTCAGCCACGCCCCCCTGCCTCACCTTGCGTAGTTCCGGACTGTTCTTCTTCCAGTGCTCTCTCAGCAACTCCTGCGCAAGCTGTGTGTTGAACAAGCACAGACTTTAGGGAATATATATTTGCCATGTTCAGTGAACGACTGAATGAAAGCAGACATAAATATTTTCAGACCTCTATGCTCACTGGCTGTTGTATATGTCACTCTGAAATGAGGGACACTGAATAAAGCGCGTGTGTGTGAGGGACACCTTCTTCCTGCGTTCTTCCCTGGCCGATCGTAACCCCTCCGTCCTCTCCACCTGCTGGGCCCAGGCTGTCCGGTCCGGAGCAGAGGCCCGGAGCTCAGCCTCCAGCTGGTCCCGCTCCTTCTGGAGCATGCTCCTCAGACGCTCCCTGCGCTCCGTCAGGCTCCTGCGTTTCTCCTCCTCCAGCTGCGAACGCTGGAACGCCGACATGCTAGGGTCGCGAGAGAGGGATTATTTTTTTTTTTTTAATAAAGCTTTCCGACACATTTCATTCGGTACCGAGAAGCCGAAAGGAGACGTTACCTCTGCTGGTAAGACTCTCGAGAGCTCCAGTGCGCCTGCTTGCTGCTGCGAACGTCCTGATCTTTAAAATATCGCGCGTGCAGTTCCCACTGCTGCCGCCACCGAGCCTCCTGCTCGCGCTGCCGCACCATCTGCCGCTCCAACGTCCGCACGCGACTCGGCCAGTGAGCCGAAAGCGTCGGTAAAGCCATCGGTCTACAGATCAGACAAGTGAATTAGCCCAGCAGCTCGGAAAACTCAACCGAAACTTTGACTGCAGGCTGGCCAGGCAGAGAGCTAACTAGTTATCTAACAAACCGCCAACATCATGAGGACCCAACGTCTTTAAAGAAGGGGGCTTCACTCAAAGACTGCACAGTTCAGACGTCTTAGTTTAATTAATTCACTTGTAGTCAGTTTCTGTTTAGCTACCTAGCTAATTGCGTAGGTGTAAGCGAGCACATCAGTGTACTAAGCCAGCATTAGCTAACCGCCTGCCTGTCCACCAAAGCTATCATACAGAGCAGTTTAAAATTGGACGACCGTTAGCTAAGCAAAGAGACCGCCGCGGGCTAGGGAAGAAAGGAAAAACGACCGGCCAGTTAAGCATAAGACGTTTCTTACCAAAGCTGAATAGTACTGACGAATATCTTTAGTTAACAGCAGGCCCTTCGAAAGCGGAGATGCAGGCTAATAGACTAGCTAGCTATAATTAACCGTAAAAAACAAACCCAACACCAACTTCCTGTTTCTCTTGGTTACCTTTGAATTTCCTGGTTACACTACAGGAAGCTGGGAGGTTCAAACGTTGTAGGCGTGTGCTTGTCGTTTTCGTTTGTGGTATGCAGCAGGCCTGACTAATAATCATGATGCCAATTTATTTATTTAAAAGTCGTCTTTGTTATACATATCGTAATTTAAGGCAGTGCTACAGTTATTAGATATGAATGGGTTTCTATTAGAATAAGAATTTATGTAAAAACGTTCTTTTGTGTCGCTAATGTTAGCTGTAATGTTAACTGAGGTAGTTTTGGATGTCAAATTATTTATGACAATGTAACTAAGAGGTAGTTTAGTTCAAACATACTTGCACCAGCTAACGAGGGTCTTTACCTGCCAGAGGTGTTTTCTGGTTTTCGTTTCTTCGGTTCCTGCCATTCCAGGTGGTATAAGCTTGTAACACATTGGATCATGGTCGTGGGTTTGCCCCCCAGAGAGAGCTCACATAATGCCATATTGAGACATTTGTAAATCGTGCTGAATAAAAATCTGAAGTTATAAAAGTATCATAAATAAGTCAAAATGAAGATATGTATGCATGTAGTTTGTAGCTGCAATAAAATAAATACGAAACAAGATATTCTTTCTGTATTTCAGTCATTATTAAGATGTCTCAGATGAGAAGGCATGGTACATAATACCAGACAGTTAATTTAGGCAAAACAGTATTAACGCCTATTTTAAAAGTCAACCAAAGTAATATCATTCAACATGGAATGTGATAAATGTTTTATATTTTGGGGGGTGGGGTGGGGCAATGCTTTAAATAAATGTTATTTTATTTTACTTTATCACAGGAACATTAATTTATTAACATGACAGTAATAGTATTTCGAATAAGACCAGCATTGCATAGTACTGTATAGCAGTGTACCAGAACCAGAAAGAGTAATAAGCAGACCAAAGTAATCAAAACAGAGAAACGCGATAAGTATGACAAGTAAAGAACGACAAGGATGAAGGGAAATTTAGAGAGAAGCAGGGAGGAAGCGGCGGAGGGGGAAATTCCTACGTCCTGAACATCCCTTATATGTAACGTCCTTACATTAACATGATTTACAGATACACCCACAGAGGCAGGAATAAAGCTGTCGAAAAGCAAGGCAAGGTCTGCATTTAATATATATCTAAACACTTCGTAAATAACACATGAGATTGAAATCTAATGTAATAATAATGGTAATAATTACAACAATAACGGCAATAATAACAGGAATTTAATGGAATGGTTTGAAGTGTCTCAGATTATCTAATGTTCTGTTCCAGATGATCAAGCAATCGGAAATGCTGATTTTAGCGCAGTGCATATAAACTTGATTAACCGTTTATGAACGATAACATTATGTAAACTTCACATGTATTTAGAAGAAATGTAACATGTGTTAGAGGTTGGGAGAAGTAACCAAAAGATAACAATCTAAATATATCTCAGTGGACTGATCCTTAAATAAATAAATAATAATAATAAATTAGCCACTAAAATATTTTACAAATATTTCAGTGATGTGAGTCCTCTTGTACTTCACTGCATTTGAGATCTCTCTTCTTGAACCACAGTACACTACATATGCTCCTAGGAATGTTCTCCTCGTAAACTGTGTATTAACATGTATCTCTGAAGTGCCACAGCGCTGATTCCGCCTCTTCAACCCGATTGGTTCGTTCGCACCCACCTGTCGCATAAAGGCTGCGGGGTGTAACGCGGGGTTACTGCTCAGTTAACGCCTTACTTAGCTGTCAGATGCGTTTAGTAGTCCAACAGTCGCTGTGCGAATGAGTTCCGGGTATTAGCGTCATTTCTGCTGTCGTACTTCATATTTTTCCGTTGTAGGGACCGCGACATTTTCGATTCTGTAACGGCAGTAATGGCTTTACTTATGGATCACCAGTTCAAGCAACTTCCAGCCGACAAACAAGTGGAAACGCGGTCGTTTCTTGAAGCGGTGTCGCACCTTCCGCCTTTCTTCGGTGAGTTTCTCGGTCGAGTCCAACCTGTGATTTGTTCACCGTGAGCTCTGCGTAGTCACAAGGCGCAGTCAGTTCAGCCTGAATTTTGCAATCGAAATGTGCAAAGTGAAAACACGCCAAGGGGTTGTGTGAAACTCAGGTCCTTCTGGTGGAGATGTTGTATGGGTTATTACTTTATATTTGCAATTAGCATTTGCTTAGTGTGTTAAATAAAAAAAGGAAACGGGTTGACGTTAATTTATGAAAAAGACTTTCTGTTCCCTATCGAAGGCGATATACTTATTGAGTTATTCAGGGACTCGGGAAAACATTTTCTTTATTATTATTATTATTATTATTGTTATTGTTATTATTATTATTGTTATTATTATTATTATTGTTGTTGTTGTTGTTGTTGTTATTGCAGTAAAGGTGTTATCACAAAACTAAATATGCAAACGTATACTTGTAGAAAAAAGGGATTGTATTTTTAAAAGTAATTTAACCTAATGTGTTTTTTTTATGATTTGAGTGTGGAATCAGCCTGCATTAGTGTCTATATGTTCCTACGTTACATCGCTCTACCTGACCTCATATATCGGAGATCATTTATGTATTGAATTACTGTATGCTCTGTTTGCTATATAGGTCAGGGGACCGGCGTTTTCCTTCCTTTCTATTGGCTAACGATGTTGTAACGTCTTCGAATCTCATTTTAATCCCCTAATTTGCGATCTCCGCTGACCTGAGGCCCGCAGCCCTTCGTGAAAATCTCAGACTGGTGTTTCATGTTTACACTGTGACACTCTTGACACGACCAGGGGAGCAAGCAGTCAGTGAGGATCCGAGGCTGTAGCACTGCGTCCCGGGTCCTGAGATCTGCCGGCTGATTTCCAAACCCGTGGGATTTTTCCACTCCTGATTACGGTCTTTTGCGTGATCTGTACGAGGTGATAGGATGTCTGTCAAAGTCTAGCCGTCGAGGCCTGGCCATTTTTCCCCCGGGGAGCGTGGTCTTTTTATTTGGATCCGATTTCTCAGCAGCCTCGGTGGACAGCCCCACCCCCTGCCCCATGCATGCATAATTTAAACCGCCGCCCACGATGTGGAGTTGAGAAAATTGATTGGACCGGTGTCGTGTGTCCTGGCCCATTCACGACTGGGACGGGACACCAGGACTTCCTTTGTTGGGAGGTCGGTTCTTTTCATCGATGTGAAAACCAGGCCCTAATCATGCTGCCACACGAACCTCCAGCTTCATAGCCCAGATCAGACCCCGGTACAGACTGTCCCCCATGCCCTTACTGTCCCAGTGTCTCAGCCCAGATCAGACCCCGGTACAGACTGTCCCCCATGCCCTTACTGTCCCAGTGTCTCAGCCCAGATCAGACCTTGTAACATGTCTGGGATGTTACCTCCTACTGCAGGCGTGACATGCCCGTTACGTTATGAAGATACACCTTTCCAGTTCCTTTCCACATATCTGGTCAGTTGATCCCCACCTCGGGTGTGCAGGAGCAGATGTAGGGTGAAACACTAGAGTGACATGACTTTCTGAAAGGCTTCTGCTTACTGATGCTACTGAGCAAGAACTGAAACAGCCCCCCCACACACATACCAAGACAGACGGGTTACTGTGTGTGTTTGGGGGAAGGGGTTAGATCGTTTGTTTGTTGACCAGCCTGTGACAGAAAAGCACTGTTCTTAACAAACGGCACAAAGAAGGAAATAACATCTGCTTTGTTTGCTTGTGTGAACAAAGATCAGGAGACCCCCCCCCCATGAGGGCTCTAGGAAAGGGCCCACACCTAAACACACACACACATACACACACACGCTGTGCTGACAGGCGGATGCTTGCACAGATCCTGTCAGGAATCCGCTCACAGGTCACACTTTAGGACTGTTAAGTGGGGTCTGATGACTGTGCCCAGGTCAGGCGACATGCTCCATATATCTGGAATCTATAGTCGCTATATCAACTATATACATACAGAAGACATACAGATTCATAGTAATGTAGGTCAAATGCTAGATGTTTCCTGTTGATTTAGATGACACGTGCTCGATCAACACGTCTAGGCGCGCTGAACTGCAGTCAAAGTGTTGCTAGTTAGAAACCGCGCGCGACTCAGCTCAGCTGTACTCAAAGGAGTCAGCAGTTTGCGGTGAACGTAACGAGTCAGTTTGTAAAGTTGTCTCTCAAAAGGACTGCATAAGCAGTGTTGTACAACGCGCTAATGAATAACAACCATTAACTATCCTCGCAACAACCTTTAAAAAGTGACATTCATAATAATATAGCCATAATGCACGTTTAGACGGAGCTCTTCGTCGCAAATTAGCAATTGTAAACAGCCCTGGAACCGAGAGTCCCCGTTCTGTCATCGAGAATCGTGTTACGGGGCTGCCGTCCGCGGTGCGTGCGGTTAGCTCGTTAACGTCGGGAGTGGGAAGCGAGAGCAGCGCCGCGCGATTTTCGCTATGATAAATTGGTCTGGTTGATAATCAGAGCAGGAGCGCATTGTGCGCTCTGCGCGCCGGTGGGAGACACTGAAAAATTAATGAGTCGCCCTCGCGCTTTCGGAAATCTGTCAGCCTCTCCAAACGTGGTTAATTATTCAGTCCCCTCCCCCCTTTCTGTCCTTCTGTAATATGCTCAATGTCAAAGTTCAGCGTGAGGTGCTAAATAAATAAATTATAATAAAAAAATCTCAAAGGTCATTGTCTTGATGGTAAATCTCTTATCTGATGTGAAGAATGCTTCTTGAGAAGGTTATTTCGTAGTTACTTTGAACAGATGCGTAATGGTGCATGAGCTGAGGACTGGAAGTTCGTATTGAGAAGAGGATAAAAATGGACATGTGCACGTGTTAAAGTTTTCCAAACGCTTTCACGCGCCTGTTAATGCTGTTTTCTTTTCTCCGTTCAGACTGCCTTGGCTCCACGGTCTTCGCGCCCGTTAGATCCGACGTTGCTGGCAACATAACGGTAAGTGCGCCGTAAGCGTTAATCGAATACAATAAAATTCTAGAAATTTCCAGTCTGAACTCCTGGAACTGCAGAGCCTTTCTGGAAGTCGTGTGCCGCTCCATGGCCGGTGCCGAGGAATTCTATCTAACTTGAATTTAAATCTGCTTATATTGCAATCTAAACTTAAATGTAATTAACAAAATGCTAAATTGAATTTACATTTTTTAATTTGATCTCACATTTACATTCAACAAACCCCTGACAGCTAAGCTGTGAGGTAGACAGGCACTCATCCTGTTATCCTGTGATGATATTGTTATCATCACCCACTAACATTTTGCTTTCAGTGATGAAAATTCCTTGGTTATTATGCAGTCGCAGTTTTCGAAATATATTTACAGTCACTGGTCTGTTCATGACGTATTTAGAATTTAGTTTATGGTCTGTAGTTTGATTTGTGTGTGTGTGTGTGTGTGTGTTAGAATGTTATTATAATGCTGTTACTTAAGTAACATCAGCTAAAATGATAATCACAGCAGGCTGATTTAAGGGCAACCAAAATCTGGGTGGGTGGAGCACCTGTTCACCAAAGCTTCTCTGGCATCAGCACCGTACCTCTCCAGCTGCCCGGTGAGACTTAACCTCCCCCCTCCACCCACTTCTCCTCCGCCCACAGAAAATCAAGGCGGTGTACGACAGCAACCCGGTCCGTTACAGGACGCTGCAGCAACTGCTGGAGGCGGAGAAGGAGCAGCACGGTGCTGAGTGGCCCCGTGTGGGAGCCACGCTCGCCCTCATGTGGCTCAAGAGGTGAGAGGACAGCGCCGCCCTGGTGGTTGATACGGGGGTTAGGCAGGAGTGCGGTGGTGGTGGTGGTTCATGTTTAGCAGCATGACGTCTTTGTGGATAAGCCTGACTCAGCGTGCAGATCTCTCACCTCCGCTCTCCTGCACCAGGGGTCTGCGCTTCATCCAGGTCCTCCTGCAGAGCCTGGCTGACGGAGAGCGGGACGAGGGCAACCCCAACCTCATCCGGGTAAACATCACCAAGGCCTATGAGATCGCCCTGAAGAAGTACCACGGCTGGCTGGTGCAGAACCTTTTCAAAGTAAGAGTGTGTTGGTCATGCCCAGGGGAGAGGGACGCTTCATTCAGACTGATTGCGTTGCAACACTGGTGTGTGGTTTCTGAATGAGTGAATCTAGGTTACTGGGCCCAGTGATATAAATAAATAGTACAGGAGAGCAAGAAAACTGATTCCAGCTTTTCTACACTGCTGAGTACAATCCAAATGTGTTTCAGATCATAAGTTGTGTATGGAAAAAGATGATGTAAAAAAGGTGTGTGTATGTAATGTGTATAAATGTGTCCTATAAAAAAAGAGGAAAGTTCCTTCTAAAACTTTGCTGTCTTCCTGCCACTAGGCGGCACTGTACGCAGCTCCATACAAGTCGGACTTCCTCAAAGCTCTTTCCAAAGGGCGGGAGGTCAAAGAGGAGGAGTGCCTTGAGAAGGTGCGGCAGTTCCTCGTCAACTTCACGGCTACTATAGACGCCATCTACGAAATGTACACCAAGATGAACGCAGAGCTGGACTACAAAGCATGACCCCCGCCCTCACCGGCTCGCCGACCCCACCCACTGGACGAGAACGCATTCTGACCGGACCGTTCTGGTTTCCCATTGGACCGAGCTGTCTTTCCTCTGGGCGAGCACACGCTCCCACTGGACCAATTAACTCATGAGGTTTTGTTTGCTCCATTCTCCTGCCGTGGTCGGCATGGGGATGGTGACGGATGGAGAACTCTGAGCTGAACATGGGTCAGTAATGGCTGTAAGGTTGGGAGTATATGGAGCAATAAGCCCTGGAGGAGGTGAAAATATATTTTTCATACTCTCCTCGAACAAACAGCAATAAATGAAGATCAGGTTTGAGCACAATGTACTGGTACTTCTCATCACCAAACTCTTGTCTTAATTTATGATATACTAGTCATGTGTTATTGTTAATGTACCATATATTAGTTAAAGCTGCCCCCCATTTATACAGTTATGCAGTATATTGTAAAAACAAACTTGAATTTGTTTATACCCACAGGGAAACGTGATGTGTGATTTAGCTTTACTGAATGAACAGTTTCTAGTGTGTGCAAAACAGTCTGATTCACAGGTTTTGTAAACAAGAACTCTCATTATGATGTCACAATGCCATCTCCGTGCTAACCGTAACTATGGCGTCTTCATGCTGTTCGAACAAGAACAAACAAGCAAAAAACAAACAAACATCCACCCTTGAAGGGCTGTAACTACAGAATCCAAAGGGCAACATTTATGTTCATGTGTAGAATTAGAGCTTGTTAAACTGGGATTTTTTAAATTCCCAGTGTAGTGCTTGGTGCCTCCTATGGCCTCAGGATGGTCTTGATGGTCCTGTATTGTTGATTTTCATTTGAGGTGGTTTTGAATTGCAGTTGTAAAAACATCAACAAAAACGAGGGTGAGCCGTCAGTCCAAGTAATTTATTCCAAGCTAGTGTTTTTAACCCCCCCGGACACACACACACACACACACACACACACACACCATTTTTCTTCTCTGTATTAGACAACTGTAGGGTTTCAAGTGTGTGTGGTACCTTCTGAACCAAAGCATTAGATCACTAACAGCTGTTCAGTTTAATTTATTTGATGTTATTGATCAGGTGCTCTGACATACTTTTGTTTGTTGTCTTCTAATAAGGTTGGTTGTGTATACCTTCCTCTCTGTCACTGGCCTGATAGTTAGAAGTAATTGGTTTGTTTTTGTTAACTGGACTAAACACTATTATATTCAAATATGTATTGTCTCTGTGTGTGTGTGTGAGCAAGTGGTTGCGTTGTAATGCAAACGAACATCATGAGATGCAGAATGTTCCTTTAAATGACTCATACCTTTTTTGACAATAAAGATACACTGATGTGTTTTTAACTTATTCTTCGGGCCCAAACTTCTCATTCAGTTTAATGTCTGCATTTTCATCCATATTTATTAAAGTCAGTGTTTTACAAACTTTCTTTTTGGAAACCCAAAGAAAATGAGTGTTTTACTGTGTGTGTGTGTGTGTGTGTGTGTGTGTGTCCGTGTGTGTGTTTGTCATGGAATTAATGATTAATGTTATGCTTTAAACATTAATATCTTATTAATTGGACACAATTGACTAAATGTTTTAATAGTAACTGGTAGTAATGTTATAGTAATGTTCTAATAATTGTAATGTTGATAGTAATGTTATGCTTAAATTTCTTTCTAAGATGAGTATAATTTGGGAAAGGTGTTTGCCTGTATGTGTGATATCCAAAACACACAATTCATTTTAGATGCACCCTCAGCAAATTGTTTTCTTTCAGAACGCTAGTCCCTCACCTTCACGTGCACATGTGAGAATTTCTTCAAGACTGATGGAAAAGTATGATGGGTGACTCCTCATGAAGCTGGTTAAAAAAACACCAAGAGTGTGGCCAACTGTCCTCAAAATATATACGCTCTACATCTAGCTTACAGCGTTTGCAGTGAACGCAAGAGTAGAAATATGCAAAGCTCTGCAATATTTCAGCCGAACACACGAGGGCGATGTTATCCAGACTCCATCAAAGTGACAGTGAAGTTCTAAAAGGGATTTGACGTTATATTTGAACACCCGCTATATAAATCAACAATAAATACACATTTGTTTTAATATCGTGTTTTGTTTTTATTTTTATGAAATTTCATTGCTCTCGTCTCGGTCGTTTTATTGTCCGCTGAGTTCAAGATCATAACTAGTTGCAATGACGTTTCATACCGGTAACCCAACATTTACGCCGCTAACCATACATCGCCAGTTCACTTTGTTCGGAAAATGTGGCCTACCGGTTTATGTAACAGGTAAGGAATGCAATAGGACGGACCATAAATTATATTTTCTTGACGAACAGGTAGGTATAAGCCGGGCGAGCTACGTCTCCTTCAGCCTCTCCCACAGCTGAGGTATCTTTTTTTCCCCACAAACATTCCTTTATCTAATCGGTAAGCTGTCAAACTTTGCATCAGTTGGTAACGTTAACCACAAAGTCATATTCTGTTGGAATACTCAAGCAGTTATCCTGGTGTTTTTTTTTACCCATTTAGACTGGATCTAAACGGGAAGGCTGTACCAAGAGTCGTTGGAGTTTTTTCGGCGTTTTCATTTTATGGGCGGCGAATGTTTCACTAACGATGTTAGGAAACTTTGACAAATTTTAGAACTGCTCTCGCTTCCCCTCCGAAGGGCTTCTGGATGTAGGGCGTCAGTGGGTGATGTTACAAAATAGGCTCCTGAAAATTTTGCATAAAAGAGTCGGATTTTAACGGATTAAACCGAATTCAAATGTTCTGAGATTTCTTTTTTGGGGGAATCCACGCCTGCTAATTTAAAGACTCACTCATTTATTTTTTCTGGTAAGATTGTTTTTTACTTACTTTTTATCTGTCCTATGTCATTTATGTTTCATTGTTTGCTCAAATTGCTCACTACAGTTTGGGCTTTGAATATACTTTAGTTACTTTAGCTGCACTGTATTTTGTGTGCGTATATGTGTGAATGTATAATATTCCATTTTTTTTATCGCGAAGGATCACTAAAACCACCTGGTTCGTGCAGACAGGTGATCTAACTGTAGGTTTTTTTTCTGTTTTTGTTTGGTTTTAGTCCTAGCCTCGTCTTGTCTAGAAACAGGTAGATGAATAGAATAGATGACTAGAATCACGGCGAATATTTTTTCAGTTGCACTGCCCGCATGTAAACTAAGAGCACTGTGGAGCGCAACTTTTTTCGAGGTTGTTCAGCCTAAGGTCGCGATTCCGGTCTGCTCTTCAGGTCCTGCTCAGACTGCTTTCTCTTCAGCTGCGTAGGACGCCGTCTCTCAGACGCTGTCCGGCGATCTCGTGTTTTCGTCGAAAATGGGATTAGTGTAGAAAAACACAAACAAAAAAAGATTGGAAATCGCAAAATTCGATTTCCAATACACACATATATATATATATATATATATATATACATTTTTTTACACACGTGTGTGAATATAATATATAACATATGTATGTATATAAGTAGAAATAGGATGCTTCAGACAGAGCTTTTTCATCAGCTGTGCAAGCGAATTCTGAGCTTCCCAAAAGAGAGGGTCCTATTCTTCAAACGATCCCCACAAAGTGAGCTTTTCTCAGGGATCTTCAGATAGACACCTCCGTTCCACCGGTGTTTCACTGTATTAAGCACTAAATATAGTGCTTCTCACAGTAGAAATGATCTTGCCACAACTTTTTTCAACCATACAGGCCTGACGACCCCAGTGAGAAAACTAGGAATATCTGTTCTTTCTCTCTCTCTTTATCAGCCCTGTAGGAGGAATAACAACCTCTGTTTTTTGCTGGCTGTTTGTTTTTCTTATTGTCACTCTCATTTATTTTTTGTTTTTAAACCTCTGCTATCTCCTCTGGCTCGTTCGCCAGGAGAATAGATCTCTGTGAAGGTGATAGATGGGGTGGCTGTCGTGTTGAACCTGCGCTGTGAGGTTTTTTTTTGTTTTGCTTTTTCGTGCACCCTAAACACGACCCTTTTTGGAGAAACAGAAGCCCCTGCCAGAGGAGGTGACATGTCTCCTTTTGACTGCTTGTTCTAGCAGGGAGCGGAGGGATCGTGGAGGTGATTGCACGCTGTTTCCTACTGCGAAAAGGAGTTATTGGACTAAGGTCCTGTCCCAGGGAGCTGGTTTTCAGTGATGTTTCAGAGGATCTGGTTTTTGAGGAGTTTCTGCCCCGGCCTGGGAGTGCTGTGGCTCTACACCTGGCGTTATGGCAGTACCAGTCTTGGTCCATAGATGAGGCTTTAGGACAGTGCTGGCCCTTATTTCAAAGTTGCAGCTTTAAGGTAGTACAGGTCTTAATCCAAAGATTCTGCATCCACCTCAGACTGCCAAAGCCTTAAATTTCCAGACCATGTCTACTGTTCTACTGTTTCCAAAACTCTTATACAAAAAAGAGAACTTGTTAAACCAGCTTTCATTGAGCATGGATAGGAGTGGTATGCACAGTCCTGGGACATGCCTGTACAGGATTAATGTTTGTGTGTGTGTGTGTGTCCATGAGATAAGGCGGACGGAGTTGGGAGATTCCGGAAAATTTCCAACAACAGTGACATCCAGAAATGATAAATCTCTGGTGCATAAAAAACAAGCCCAGATAATTGGGGATCACCAGCATTCCGGTTTCATTGTTGAGGCAAAGGCTTCCTGTTGCATTGGAGTTCTTGGATTAGTGGTCTGAAGGGTTCCGTTTGGGAAAAGTCCCTATGGAATTCTGAAGAGTGTGTGAAGCCTGGAGGTGGGATTTTGGGGGGTGGGTGGGGTTGGGCTATGTGAGTCAAGACATGTCAGGTAAAATGGAATCTGTGTGGGGTGTTTCTGACTGTGGATTAAAAATATTAAGATCCACTCTATTGTCCCACTTTGTAGTACATTGTCTTGGGCTTCCAGACACACATTTTATGAACCAAATAATCAATCAATCAATCAAATCATAAAAAAAAACAATCACAGTAATTTTAAAATAAGCATTGATCACTGACTGCTCCACCAAACAGCACTAAGCCCTCCTGCTCATGAAGGGGTGGGGTGGGGGTGGGTGTAGCACGGTGTGGCTTTTGGATGTGAAGTTGCTGTTTCTTGCAGGGCAGTTGAGTAAATAAACCTCTCCCATAACACAACTCCCCTGGAAAGGAACTTCACACCAACACAGCATCGGAGGGATGAATGAGGTAAGGAACAGTGTGTGTGTGTGTGTGTGTGTGTGTGTGTGTGTGTGTGTATGTGTGTGAGAGAGAGAGAGAGTGGACCTTCTCAGCACCACAAACAGAACCCACAACAACTTCTCTTCTGCTTGCATCTTGCCACATATCTCTATTTGATAGCATCATAATTACCATCGAACTAAAGATCAGGAAGTATAAATTCGGTTATTTAAGATGCTGATTCATTATGGTATAAGATGGCGGTACATATTTTCTTGATCAGCCTATGTTGTTCATTTACATATAATGTACATTTACCTTCCTGTGGCAATACAAAGCCTGTTAGACAGGCTGTAATAAATACAAGTGAGCAAATATTAGCATTTAATTAGCGTTTATGCTTTAAAGCATTGTTTATTCAGCTCTGTAGAATGGAGACTTTTCTTAGCCAAAACATTGCATCTGCTTCAGAAAATCACAACCAATGTTGAAAATTGCAGTGGAAAAATTTTTATTCCTCCCCAAAAGTACGAAGTCATGAGTCATGCCGTCAACCGCCTCGCACTCGGATGACTGATGTCTGATGGGTAACAGTGGCTTTGTCACGCTTATCCAGGACCTGCCCCCTCCTGTTGTAGTCCTGACCCTAACTGCAGAAGAAGAACCCACGAACACTGAACTCAGGTCAGCGTTCGAGAAAGCGGCGGCTCCACGAGCCTCGTGAAAACGTAGCCGAAGGCGTGCGGGTCGTCGGGTTTCAGGAGGGATTGGTTCCTCGTGGCTGCAGGCCGAGATTCGTGCCGGCTAAAGAAGCCTCGAAAGCTTCACTTGACACGCCTGTCGTTGGCTGAGTGTTCTGTTTGGGGATCGTCCGTTCCTGCTTCGGCGGTTTCCTCGTGAGCATGCTCGTCATTTGCTACCAATTAAAAAAAAAAAAAAGAAGAAGCTTGTCATAACCTGAACCTGGGCCAACTAGCACTTCAATTTCGAAACAATAAGAACACCTTAAATCCACTTACTGCTGTTAAGCCGATGTATGCGTTTCAGCGATACACCCTCAATTGTCCTTATTCGTGAAACCATAAAAAACTATTTATTTACAATCATCTTGGTTTGCGCAAAATTGTAATCCTGTCAGCACATAGTTTCATTTTTTGAAGGTTACCTTGCATTAGAGGTTATCATGTTGCCCTTTTTTTCTGATCTATTGTTACAGAAATGTATTTCACAATTTGAAAGTGAGAGTTTGTTATTGAAGTTTCCTCTCTTTTGGTTCATTTATAGAATTCCTCCACATTACTACGGCGATGTCGCTTGGCCAGGACAGTTATAGACCCGTTAGCTGCTGGTAACGTTGTAGCCACGGCAACCTCTAATCAAGACGTGAGCAAGGACGGGGAAGAGTTGCCGGATGTGGACTCTTCCTTTCCTCTGTCCTCGCTGGCTGATCTGCTGGATGAAGATGATGGGTCCGCCAACAAGGATCCGGCCCGGGACGTTGTCCGACCTGGGAATCTGCCCGGTGACGGCAAGCAGAACCTCCGGAACAAGTTCCACGGAGCCTTCAAGAAGGGTCTTTCCACTCCCATGGAGCTGAGAGACATGTACGAGTCTTCTGTTGTCCCGGGAGCCAAGAAGGCTCCGATGGACTCGCTCTTTGACTATGGCTCGTTCCGAGAGACCAACAACCAGAAACGACGCAGGAAGAAGCTTCCGAGAGGGTGAGGAGAGAACAAGCCTGTCGGTCGGAAGTTTACATAATGCAGAAATACTTGTTTAAGGGAAATGGGATGGTGTCATGGAAGAAATGTATCCACTGTGTGCTGTGTTTTTGTTTTTGACATCAATGTATAGCCGTCATACAGAAACTGTATACTCGAGGTGATGAGGTGTATGAAACTGATTTCAAATGGATGATGGTAGTTGATATAATCTAGGCTCTGTTCGATTTGTAATTCAAATCTCCTTCATGCGGAATAGAAAGAAAGAATGAAATGACTGTGAGCCTGGTTCCTGGTAGAAAGCAAGTTACACAGGTCCACCACAATACAGCCATCAAAGCACTTGGTGCTTGTCCAGATACAGTAGGTCAGTAAACTCTCACACTGAGAGGTAAGACATGATGAGTGTTTTGAGCTGTGTTTGAGGTGAGCTGGAAGGAAACTTTGCAGGGAAGTAAATCTCCAGGAGCAGGGTGATGGAAACTAATCTCCACAGGGCCGTAGATCTCTGAGAGTGGCGTTGGGGGCTAAACGTATTCAGTGACATAGGTAAAGTCTTTGGGGAGCGTTGAGGAGCTGTGCTGGGTGGTAGATCTCCAGGAGTGAGGAGGGAGTTAAAATCTGCAGACTGCTGGATCTCGAAGAGTGGGACTGGAGCTAAACTCAGAAGAACAGTAGATCTCTGGGTTGAAGATAAACTCAGTAGTTGCATCTTTCAACAGCCAAAAGAGAATAAAATGGTGAATGTGCATGGCTGTTTTCGGTAGCTATGAGTACACTAATGCCCTTATGCTCCAGAAATGGTTCATGTGCTGCTAGTTTCCTGCTAGCCATTGAGGTAATGTTTGTGATGTTCCGTCAGGATGTGTGCATGTTTTCTTTTTCTCTCAGTCTACAGAGGCCTATTGATGGCTCGATTCCGCTCGTGACGGCTATGAAGCCCGGCATTGCTGGTCGCTCTAGCTGTGTTTCAGAGCTGACCTCCACCAGCCCAGGAACATATCTATACCAATCATGCCAATTCCAGGCCAATAGTGTGTCAGTGCTGAGTAATGTCTTTGTTCATCTGTGTCTACCCAAAGCACTTCACAATTAAAACAGCAAGTGCAATATCATCATTTTATAGTGTATAGTTGATTCTACAGGTCCAAACAACACCTCAAGAGGCTCACATTTTAACCCAGTGGTTCTAAAATTCAATGTGACAACCTGAAACAATTGAATGGTTCCCCATAACTCCTGGTCTCTAGCTCCTGATCTCTAGCTCCTGGTCCCTAGCTCCTGGTCCCTAGCTCCTGGTCCCTAGCTCCTGGTCTCTAGCTCCTGGTCTCTAGCTCCTGGTCCCTAGCTGATTTTTTCCTTCTAGAGCTACTGAAACTTTTCCTGACACTCTGTTCTTTCCTCTACCTTGGCTGATGTTGGCTTTGAGCTCTAAAGCGACTTGTTCCTTGTTCCAGGAAGACAGAGAACGAGATCTCGTTCGACGAGGCCACCCTGGACCCCCCCAAGACGCTGAAGGTGTTCAACCGCGCAATGCTGTTCGACGCCGCGGTGCAGGGCAAACCGCACGCCCTCGCTGGCCTCCTGCAGTACCTGAAAGTCTACAACAAGAGGCTGACAGACGAGGAGTTTCGGGGTGAGCTCACATGCTGTTTCAGTGATGAACATTTGTGTGGTTGGGATCAGCACACACGTAGATGTGTGTAGAGGTGTGATCTGGTTATTAAACTCTATAGATACCATAGAGAAACAGAAAACAATTATTAAGAGTTAGCTGGTTAGAAATAGCTAAGAAATAGCTAATAATGTAATTTATATAAAATAGGGTATTTTGATTTTGTATTAAGATTCACACACACACACACACACAAAAGTCACATGAGGAACTGTGGTGTACTTGTAGTAGTACAGCAGAGATATTTGAAAATGTGTGATATAAACTCATTTATATTATAATTTGCTCTGGACAAGAGAATCTGCTACAGGTATAGAATAATGTTTTTTATGATAATGATTTAAAAACAGTGCCTACATTGCAAACAGCAGTAAAATGAATCCATGTTCCTTAAAGAAGAGGAAGCTAGTCTGACATCAGCACATTTCCACCAATCACAGTGGTGGAAACCTCAAAGGAATCCAAGCTCACATAGTACATGGCAGTTAGAAATCACAGCAAACTGTCTAAGAATGCAATCTGACCTGGAAAAACATACACACACACACACACACACACACACACACACACACACACATGCAAACAGACACTGACATTCCAGAGTGAGACAGGGGTGACAAGGTGACAAGCTGATTGTCTGGACGACGCCACGCCGACAGCCTTATGAGGAGAGATGATAGAGTCTTCTTAAAGGGCCAGCACGGATTTAACTCTGCGTGACTGAATAGTGGGTGTTTTCATCACGCTCTTCAGCACAGTGTTTTAGGCTCAGTGGACCTGTGATCATGAATAATCACAGATTATGAAGTTCAGATGTACATTTCGAGGTGCATGAAGGGTGAACAGCGATGGTTACCTGGGTTACACCTCTCGATCTCGTTTTGACACCCCAGAAGGAGCGCATCTGATTGGATAAAACATTATCCACTTTAAGAAAGGCATCCAATCACCGGTGTGCCTGAACAATTCTGTGAACAAACCATTTGCCAGAAGACCCCCCCCACCCCCATTCTTTTCTCGTAGGTCGTACTGAACAAGTACTTACTGAATAGTAAACGAGTACTGACTCCTGTCCTTCACTTACGTCCCGTCCAGAGCCGTCCACAGGGAAGACGTGTCTGCCCAAGGCCTTGCTGAATCTGCACGGGGGTAGGAACGATACCATCCCCCTGCTGGTGGACATCGCTGAGCAGACGGGCAACCTGCGCGAGTTCATCAACACCCCCTTCCGGGACTTCTACTACCGTGGTAAATACCCCTCCCCCGACCTGTCCATGCACACCTCACCCAGTTGCTCACGTTCTGTGTCTGGAGGTTTGTACACATGTGCTTTTATACAACAATTCAGACCATACTTTGGGAACTCCAGGAAGGTCTAAATATAACCATGCTGACATTTCTTACTAAAGTGTGTGTTCGTGAGTGAGTGAGTGAGCATTTGTGAGTTTGTGAAAGAGTTACAGTTTTGCTTGTATTCTCCACCCTCCTCATTACAAAGCACACACACACGCACACACACACACAAACACACACACCGGACCATGCACCAGCAACGACACACCCTGTTTATTATTTTTTCTAATTACTTTGCTCTTTAGATGGTACATGCGCCAGTTGCCATGTCGATTTAAGACTCCTTTCACTTGACTTTGCTTTGAATGTACATGTGACCTATAGGGGTAAGAAACCAACTCTTGGATGCCTGAGGTGTTTTTACACACATGGCCTCGTTCTTTGCTTGTGCTGCGAGCCTCAAACTCCGACGTGAGCTTTGCGGATAGAACTGTGTCCACACGTGACCGGTTTCAGAAAATCTGGACTGGATTAAGCGAGGAACCGGAGTGGAATGAACTCGGGCTGAAGGCTGAATTCCACCACTAGTTAAAAACAATATGCCCAAAATAAAACAAAAGAGTTTGTGTGTGGTAAGTCACACCTGTGAAGTTTTGTGTAGGACATGGCTGTCTGATTGTCCCTTTCAGAAAGGGAGGAGCTGTTTATATTAGTTTTCATGTGCAACGTGTGAATGCGGTGTGGTTGGGGAGTGTTGTGTTAATGCATCTGATGTCCTGCTACATGGGTGAAGGAGGTCATGGTGTAGGTACAGGGCTTTAATGGTTTGGAATATGGGTGGAGAAGGTCAGGCTGTTTGTGCAGAGCTCAGGGAGCCAGACCATGTGACCTGAAAGTTGTTCACTTCCTGTTGGGTCCAATGTGTGTCCTCATGAGACATGGGTGTGAATGGATAAACTCTTTCTCGCTCTCACTCACTCATTTGTTTGCGTAATCACAAAAATGGTCTTCTTGGCCCAGTATGTCCTGTGAGAATGTCCTTCCTGCAGATGTTCAGCTGCCTTGCCTGTGTGTGTGTGTGTGTGTGTGTGTGTGCGCGCACAGGTCAAATAGCACTGCACATCGCCATCGAGAGGCGCTGTAAGCAGTATGCTGAACTGCTGGTGGAGAAGGGAGCTGATGTTCACGCACAGGCTCGCGGTCACTTCTTCCGCCCGCGGGAGGAGGGAGGCTACTTCTACTTCGGTCAGTTCCGCCGCCGTCCTCCCATCCCTCTGCTGTTTTGCGACCCTTTGGCCTGAAGACGGGGCGTGGGAACGCTCCGTCCTCAGAGCCACCCCCGCCGCTTGCTTCGTAGTCTTGGAGAAGCCCTGCGAGGAGTCTGTGCTCCCTGACATAAACAGAGCCTTGTCCTGAAGCGAGGCCTGAAGCGCTCGCTCTCTTAGCTTAGCACGTTAGCTTTCAAAACTCCCCGAGGACATCACACGTGACATTGTTCTATACGGAAGGTAAACTGGGAGAAAAGCACTAAACATTTAGAAAGTTCAAGAGAGTTCAACAACACCAGCTTCTCCTTCTCCTTTATGCTAATGTGAGGCAATGCGATCCAGATATATTTTTGATATATAACAGGGTCGATATGGCTGCTTTTCTATATGAACTATATAAACTTTTCCAAAGTCCCCATATTTTGGAGTGTGTAAAAGAACTATTTTCATTAATGCTTAGCACTGAGTCGCATTTGGAATGCAGGATACAAGTATTCCCATAGGGGTCAGTAGATTCAAGCCCTGTTTTTTTTTTTGTCCACTCTACCACCAGTGAGATCGTTTCATTGTTCATGCCAAGGTTGTGCCGCATCGGAGTTGACGCGAACCGTATCGGAGTTGACGCGAGCCGTATCGGAGTTGACGCGAGCCGTATCGGAGTTGACGCGAGCCGTGTCGTGAGCCGTCCTGTTCGTGTGAAACGCTCCTGACCGGTGTTACAGATGTCGTTCTACCCATCTCACGCCTCTTGAACACGTTACATGAATGAGGTGCCATGGTGGAGCTGGTGTTGTTGTTAAAGCCTGTTGCATTTTCGTTTTGTCTTAACGTAAAACTGCCCGGTCTGCTTTGGGTTGCAGTGATTATACGTTTGTGGAACTTCTGTCTGGATCTGTCAGCAAGGGGCAGACACAACAGTCTTTTGAAGGAGTTGCGCTAATGTGCGCTAACCAGAAATGGAAAAAACTTTGCTCAAAGTTCTACTTATGTGGTCTAGAACTAGGTTCCATTCACCCAGAAAACCAATACCTAAATTTATGAACACAGAATAAGGCCTTGTTAAAATTCTAAACAGATGATCCTGTATGGCAGTGTAATTTTTCTAAGGATTGGGTGTGCCCTGTGTGTCTGAATATGATTCTTTGTATAATGAAACTTTCATATTTTTACATTTGTCTGTAGAATGGAATAGCATTTAATACATTCTCTAGAGTTTGTATTCTGGAGATATTGTTAGTTTGTTCTCGATTCCTTTGAAAACACTCAAAGATGTGGCAAAAAGCAGATTTTCATCATCAAAGAGTTGATGGAGGATGCTGGGCAGTACTGTAACGTCAGGTCAGTTTAAGACCACACCCTCTCTGCTCTGGATGGCATGAACACAGTTTAGCCATTCAGAGTCTGACTGGCTGGAAGCAGGAGCGACCACTGAAGGGCCATTGTGAGATTACATCACATGTAAACCACAACCATGATGAGAGAGGGAGGGAGAGAGGTGGCCTGCCAGGTATTAACCACTCCATTCACTCCATTCGGGGCTTCCTGCCTGGATGCACTCTTACTGCCCCCTGGTGATTGAAGGGTGCTACTGCACTTCAGTCTCCTACCGAGGCTGGGTTACTTGGTGTTGGTTCTCAATGGCATTTATGAGGGAGGTTTTAGCACAGGGGTGTCGGACTGCTAACGGAAGACCAAAGGATGCTCAGTACAGCCCATCCGCCTCGTTTACTCCCTCGTGAATTTCAGTCTCTCATGAAATGGGGTTTCTGTGAGCTCTGTGATGTTCCAGAACCCTGGTTTGGTCCTTTAGTGTTTTTCCCTTGCTGTAGCGTAACTTTTAAGCATATTATTTTAAGGAGCTTTACTAATTGAATCACAGGTTAGGGTCGACTCCTGTTTCAAAAGAGCTGTAGCAGAGTCAGGGGTTAAGCAACAGTTCCAGTGCCTCAGGGAATCATACGCGTTCGAATCAGGAGCTGATTCATATGGAGATTTCCATTTAAACTGCAGGCGTACAGGATCGCTTTGGGACGCTTAAACAGCTTGGCGGTGATCTGTTTCTGTCTGCCCTTCCCAGCTAGGGCCTTGAAATAACAAAAGTGTCGGACAAGCAGTCTTCTTCCAAGGACTGGCCCGGAGAGAGAAGCTTTTCTCCTGAAGTTTTCCATGTCAGGTTTCCTCATGACGAGGTGTTGAGAGGGGGGAGGGGTGTAGGGGTTAGTGTTTGCTGAGGTGGTTGGGAAAGGGGCGGCTATTGGGACATGCTTCATGCGCTGAAATGATTTCCAGCTGCGCTGGGCACGGCTGCCAGTGGATAATCTTCCCCACCCCCACCTCCACCCAAACCGGAGCGGGTGAGGTAATTTAGCGCAGAGCTTCTTGGCGGCACGCGCTCAGACCTGGCGCGGGCGACAGGGCTAATGTGATTTAGCGATTGCGCTAACCGCTCTCGGGGTGCGTGCAAAATCAATGAGCGGGAAGCGCTGCCATGCTAAGTGACATGAAAGTAATCCGTCACCCCTGGCAACAGTTCATCCCTCACTCCCTCTCTCTCTGAGCCTCTGGTCTGGTGGTTTTAGCAGGGGCCCATCAAAAGAGAAGCTCCAATTGTGCATTTGATAATGTTTGGCATTGGGATCAAAGCGTGGGTCTCCCTGGCAGTTTTCTCTTATGAAGAGCAGCTTTGTGACGATTGGTTGTTAGTGGTCAATTGCCTCTGCTCTCATTCTCCATTGATCAGGTCTAGCTGACCTAAGTGTCTGGATGTAATGGTAAAGCAGATGGAGGGTTGAGTTTGGCAGCTGGTTCTTAACTGCTGTGAGGCTTCCATTCATTATCTGTTCCAATTCCAGTTCCAGTGGTATCCAGACCAAAGAACACATGATCAAATTTACCTGTGTGGGTGGAGATATTGATCCAGCTTGGATGGAAGCCTTTGATCCACCTAAACTGTAGACTCATCCACAAGCAACATGTAGCTACTGCCATAGAACACACAAGCCATCAGCTCCGAACTCCTGCACTATAAAAAATCGCCCTCTTGACCTGGTTCAATCTGTTTTCACTGTTCACAAATGCAAGTATTTTCCTTATGGTTTATATGCCTGAATTTCATGATCCAACTGCCTCTGATTACAACATCGTCATTGTCTGATTGGCCAGGTGAGCTGCCACTCTCGCTGGCGGCCTGCACCAACCAGGCAGACATGGTCCACTACCTGCTGGAGAACCCACACAAGAAGGCGGACCTGCGGCGGCAGGACTCTCGGGGTAACACGGTGCTGCACGTGCTGGTACAGGTAGCTGACAACGCGCGGGACAACTCCCGCTTCCTCACCAAGATGTACGACATGCTGCTGATCAAGAGCGCCAAGCTCCACCCGGAGTGTAACCTGGAAAAGGTGCCCAACAACGAGGGCATGACCCCGCTCATGATGGCCGCCAAGCTGGGCAAGATTCAGGTGAGGGACCTTCGGGGGATCATAAGTATAACCTTAAAAATGTACCAACTTGTGTTGGTTCAGATCTTTCTGGTCTGGATTAAAATGACATTAGTGAAATTCCACCACTATGGCTGAAATTCCACCACCACGGGTTGGGTAGCTGGGTTGTGGTTTGGCAGTTAAGCAGGACTTTCTGGTAAGTTATGGGGACTCTTGCAGCCAAAGGGTGCCATTATAGTAAATTTCCCAATAAAGCTTCCATCAACTTCAGTAGCTCAAGATGATGAAGATACAGAATACAGTAACAATAATACATTCTGGAGAAAACAATTTTTTTTTAATTTTTCATGAACTTTTACTGTAACTGAATGAAAAGCAGTGATGGATTGGCAGTTTGGATAATGAGTACATGAATGAATGAAAGAATGGATGGATGGCTGGATGGATAGATGGAAGAATGAATAAATATAATTTAAGCAGAGCATTAGAGTATATCTCTTATATGGAGATGTTCATCACCCCCAACCTGCCTCCACCTCAGGTGTTCCAGCACATCATCCGTAGGGAGATCAAGGGTGAAGAGACTCGTTACCTGTGTCGCAAGTTCAAGGACTGGGCGTACGGGCCGGTCTACTCTTCGCTGTACGACCTGTCCTCCCTGGACACCTGCGGGGACGACGTCTCCGTGCTTGAGATCCTCGTCTACAACAGCCAAATAGAGGTAACTGATGGGAGGAGCAGGAGGAGGAGGACCCTCAGAAACGTTAGGAGATGCTGGCTGTGTTTGATTAGTTTGGTCTGACCCCCAAAACGGTTACGAGATGCTGGCTGTGTTGGATTAGTTTGGTCTGACCCTCAGAACCGCTCCAAGATGCTAGCTGTGTTGGATTAGTTTGGTCTGACCCTCAGAACCGTTACGAGATGCTGGCTGTGTTTGATTAGTTTGGTCTGACCCTCAGAACCGTTACGAGATGCTGGCTGTGGAGCCCATTAACGAGTTGTTGAGGGCAAAGTGGAAAAAGTTTGGCGCAGCAACCTTCTACATCAGTGTCATCTCTTACCTCATCACCATGACGATCTTCACCCTTGTTGCCTACTACCAACCCTCAAAAGGCACAGTAAGTACTGAGGACGTGTGTGATTGTGTGTGTGCGTATGAGAAATATTCCATGCACACGTGTGGGTGTATGTGTTTGCATGTGAACATTTCTGTTAAATCTTAGTGTCCCTCCTCAGCCTCCATATTCCTACAAAACCCCAGGAGACAAACTGCGTTTGACTGGAGAAATTGTCATTCTCTCCTCTGGAGTCTTCTTCTTCTTAACAAATGTGAGTCACACACGTTATTCCAGGTTTATATGTGTAAGTTTCGTACTTTCTGATAAATCACTCTTTCATTTTCATGATGTCTGTCCATCCTTCCTTTCCCATAATTAAATACTGGATATCAGACAGGATTAAAAACCTGTTACAGCACTAAATACTGTACCCCTAACAGGATTAAATTCTATCCCTTAACAGGATTAAGTACTGTACCTCTGATGTCATTTTTGACATCTCTGTCTTCCTTTTAGATTAAGGATTTGGTCCTGAAGAAGGGAAAGAAGTGGTTATTTGTTGAGGGATCCTTTCAACTCCTCTTGTAAGTCTGTCTCTCTCTCGCCCCCTTTCTGTGTTTTCCTGAGGCAGAATCTTCATGTTTTTATAATTGAGTTGTCGAATTAATTCTGTGGCCCATGCTTTTGACATGCTTCCATAGTTTATATGTCCTTTAATAAAAAAAGAAACACCACCTAAATGAAAACAGCTAGCGCGGTTCACAGCCATGTGCCATGTTCAGGTTCATCTGAATTGCTAAAGTCCCGAGGCCTGGGGCACGTTGCAGACCAAATGGTGTTTCTTTCACACCGAAAAAAATCTGTAACCGCAGACAAAATTCGATGCAGAGATGGTGGCCATCGAGCATAAATGAGCTCAAGTCCCTTCAAAATCACCTTACATGTGTTGTATAACCAAACCCAAACCGCTCAACATGCAGGTGTGGATTATGTAGGGAGCTCCATTAAACACTATATAATTCCAGATTATGTAGGAATCTCCATTAATCTCTACTCCATTTCAGTTAAACAGAGGTTTTGTTTCAGAGTGTATCCCTCTTCCATCCAAAGAGCCATCTACTATCTTCAGTAGAACTGACAGAGCTTTGAAATCACCCTTAAGTTGCCGTCTAGAATTTCTGAGGGGCTAGTAAAGAAATGGGTTGTGAGGCTTGGATTAGAGTTACACACCATTCGAGAACCCGCCTGCCTGTTCTGTCGTACGTCCTAAAACCAGCGCTGTACACATCATATCTGGAAAAGTCCGTCCTAAAGGCTGCACTTGCTAAAAAATCATTGTTTTTTGAAGTACTCTGTTGTCATGATAAACGAGGGACCCTGGTGGTCCACTTTGTAATTACAGTTTTGTCATCCCCCACCCCCTGTTGTCTTGTGTTGGTAGCTTCTTCTACTCAGTGCTGGTTCTGGTTATGGTGATCCTGTACCTCTTGGGAATAAATGCCTATGTGAGCGTGATGGTGTTCACCTTGGTCCTGGGCTGGATGAACACGCTCTACTTCACCAGAGGATTCAAACTCACGGGGACCTACAGCATCATGATCCAGAAGGTAGAACGTACAAAGCGATCTCCAAGTGCAGTTGGTTTATATGATGTACTGGACCCTTGCAGGCTCTTGGCTCCATGTTTAAAGAAGAGTAACTGTGATTCTCTTCATGACTATAGCCCTCATCTGAGATGACTTTTAAAAACATTCCATCCTACTACCATCTGTTGTTTCGTTTGTAAAAATGCTCTGAAAAAAACAAGCCTCATTGTTGTGATTACAGTAACACGAATTCAACATGTTGTACAGAAGAGCAGTCTTGTCATTTATAATGCACACGGGGCTGGATACATAAGACTCATCACCATATCACGACATTAACAACAAGTAGCACCATCCCTAATGCACTTCCTCATTCATTAGTGTAGAATGCCAGCGTATTTTACTGTTTACGTGATGTACAGTGCTACCACAATTTGCATATGATGTTAACGATTCAAAATGAAACCTCTCCACAAAAGATTCCACCTGAATCCATCTGACTGTAATTGTCGCGACAAGAAGCTCATGTGGATTTTACATTTCACACATGCAAGTCAACACAATTCTGCAGTGGTACATGAAGAGGGTGAATTGCTTCAGCGAGATCTTGGAATTTTATCAACTTTTGCAATAAGAAATGCAAATTTCGGTGTTGCAGAGGAAACCAGGGGTGTCGGCGTCCAGTCCTGAAGGGCCAGAGTTTAGCAGGGTTTGATTTTTGCTCAGACATTAACCAACCCCACTGGGCCCTGGTCTTCTCGGACCAGGGCTTGATACCACAGTGATACGCCAACTTGTACTAAACACGCCTGATTCAACTCATTGATCAATCGCCAGGTATAGTAGGAGTGTGTGAGTACTCCATTCAGTCAAGCTGTACCCGTCTAGGTGAAAGTTATAAATACATTACATTTTTATTTAACTGACAGTTTTCTGTGTACCACTGGTCTCGTGACTGAAGTTAAGCGTTCTTCTGTCTCTTGGCAGGCATCTTTAATATGTACGGTCTAATTTACATATTCATTTTGATTGGTTTTTCACCTTGGTCACAAGGGAAAATAGACAAACGTGCACTAATGATCACCACGGTAACCTATTGAGTAAGAATGTAACACTGTATCATGCATCTCTCATGGTGTAGTGTGGTTACTGTATCTCTCATGGTGTAGTGTGGTTACTGTATCTCTCATGGTGTAGTGTGGTTACTGTATCTGTGCTGCTGTCCCTTTATTTTGTGTGTAGATCCTGTTCAAGGACCTGCTTCGGTTCCTGCTCGTCTATGGTCTCTTTATGGTTGGATATGGCTCAGGTAACAACAATGATAACTTAGAAACATGGAGCTCAATAGAGTTTCATGTAGTTCATTTGAAAGTTATGATGCACTGCTAAGGGTCGTCAGTTACTGACCAAATGGTCTCTGTTATGAAAACTCCACAGAGATTGCAAAAAAAACTGCACAGAGCAAATTTTTAGAGTATTGCAGGGTAAATGTACACTTCGTTCAAGTCTGGGAGGGGTGTGATACTCCCCTCAGCAGGGGCGTGCTTAATTAACTTAATGCTGGAGTGGTTATGTTTTAGGTTCTCAGCAAAACCAATCTAGCAAAAATGCATTTTTTCTGTTTTATTCTGAACTCACCCCCCCCCTTTTCTGGCTGCCCTCAGCTTTGGTGTCCCTCCTGCCTGTCTGTTCCATGAACGGTACAAACTGCACGGGGACCTGCCTCACTCAGGCTGCCTGTCGAGACACCTTCAGCTTCAGTGTCTACCTGCTAGACCTGTTCAAGCTGACCATCGGCACTGGCTCCGTGGACGACCTGGTCCAGGGCAGCTTGTACCCTGAGGTGTCTCTCATACTGTCCGTCACCTACATCATCTTCACCTTTGTGCTGCTGCTCAACATGTTGATCGCCCTCATGGGTCAGACTGTGAATCTGGTGTCCAAGGAGAGCAAGAAGATCTGGAAGGTCCAGGTGAGCATGAGGCGACTTCTGTGATTTGTGCAGATTTGTTGTTCTCATGGTGGAAACGGAGAGCAGGAACGTTTGGGAAACTACAGGTTTGGTGCTTGTCGACAAGGAAACCGATCTCATTTTGGTGTTGTTGTTTTTTTTTTTTTTTGCTAATCACTCTAAATTATAATCACAGTCACGCACAAAGTGGTGCAGGGGGAGGTGAGGTTGGTGTTCTGTTATTAGCCAGGTGTCATGTTGTACTCTAAATCAAAACCAAAGTCATGCTGTACAGAAGGAACAATAATCTCTGAAAGCAGATGAGGAGAAAATGTACCTTGCTGGCAGGTAGCTTTATTTGTGTATTAATAAGTTCTCTTAATTAATCTTTCTCTATATTAGGTTAATTAGATTAAGAAATATGCCAGAAGCTGTCTAGGAAGTGCGGGTAAGGAGATATATTAGATGGGGAAAAGCTAAACAGTTTCTCTGGGTCCTTCCTCCCTCCCTCTGTCCATCTGTTGACTGTAGTGGGCCACGACCATCGTGGACATCGAGCGTTTCTTCCCGGCGTTCCTGCGCAGGTCCTTTCGAGTGGGCGAATGGGTCACCGTTGGCAAGAACTGGGATGGCACGCCTGACAAACGCTGGTGTTTCAGGTGGGGCCTTTCCAAACCTCCTCGGATTTTTTTCTTCCACTCTTTCGCCAGTACAGGCGGGCAGAAGTGTGATTCGGACTGCACTCCCAAGTTCCCGTATTG
>JAOXYF010000028.1:15308518-15321992 GCA_028565775.1 Sternarchorhynchus goeldii | reverse complement strand
TGGACCAACGTCATATTGAACCCTATGGATTAGGAATGGGATGTCACTTAAGCTCATATGTGAGTCAAGGAAGGTGATGGCAATATAGTGTATATTTGTACCTGAGCTTGTGTGTGTCATATACATTTGTGTGTGTGAACTGTGTAAGGACAGTGTTGCTCTGTTGTTTTTTCATATACTTATTACCTCAGTGCATAAATCTGTCCTACGAATGGACTACTCACACATCTATCACACAAATGCACATACACACACACAAATGCACATACACATTTGGCAGTCCATATTAAGTGAAGATGACCATGCTTCTAGTTAAATAAGGAAAGCCTTCGATGGTGACAGCTGTCGCTGATGACACTGTTGCTGGAGGTGACTGGGACACCCCCGAGCCTGGCGCAGTCGGAGCCCGAAAAGATCAGGCCTGGGGCACTGTTGCCGTGGTTGCGGCATGACGTCGTCTCTTCTGGCGACTCTGTTGGCTGGGCCGGGCCTGATGCCAGCGGAAGTCAGGCTTTTAAATGATATGACCCGCCCAGCGCAGCTGCCCCTGAGCTGGAGCAGCTCTGATGCTGAGTGTTGGAGGATGGTGAAGCGATACGGTATGAGCGATACGGTATGAGCGATACGATGAGAGATACGATATGAACGATACAGTCTGGCCGAGGTTATACGGAAGGCTTCAAGGAGTGTGATATAGCAGTGATGTGTCCAGGTTTCACAGCTACATGAGAATGTCCTACTGCTCAGCGGACCGCACCTTTTGTTAATGGGTTAAGATGGTTGATCACAAACAGAGAGCAAACTACTAAAAGCAGATGTTCAGTCAATGGGAACCCGCACATCTGCATCGGTAACGGTATCAGAAATGTTGGACAGCCTGTTGTGACATAGCATGGAAACTGTTCATATGACTATATTTTGGGCTGTGCTCTCTTTACTGAGTGAATAGTGACACAGAAGCGTGACTACTACTGAAAAAAGGTGAAAAGTAACAGGGACAAGTACACACCCCTGCTTCACCCCAACTTCCATAGGAAAGGGTGCATACTGCTGACACACATACTTGGGCATGCATACCACTGTGGGACTGTTTGAGAAGAGTTTGGCAGTGTACCAAACCAGCAAGCACATTTCTTAGTTGCCAGAATCTGAAGTTTTATTGAGGTTAATAAAAATTATGTCGTGTCCAACCCTGTATTTCTCTTGAAAGTGCTGAGCTACAGACATCATATCTAAGGTGCCTCTATGTTTCCTGAAGCCACACTGCGTTCCTGGAAGGACATGAATTAAACGCAGAGTCAGTAAGACACTTGTAAAAACCTTACTAGATACAGATAGCAGAGGAACACCATGGCTATTTTCTGCTGGATACCTTTGTGCCTTTGCAATTATACAAGGTACTGTTATCTCTCCAGTCTTGTAGTTTGTGGTATGGTTTACATTCCCCAAATGTATAGGGTGTGTTTGTATAATTGTCTTGTTAGCAAATACTCTATTTAGAATCTCAGCAGGTAGACTATCAGGACGAGGACATTTATTGTTCTTTGCACTTTTAATAGCTGCAATCTCTGGACACGCATCACCTGGAGGATAACTTTGTTTAAGTGAGCAGTGGGTTGAATTGGTCTTCAGAGAAGGCCACTACAGGGTGCACACTTTCCCTCTAAAAGCTCCCCTAAATTATAGAACTGTTCTCAGACCAGCCTTAATGAACATTTGTGTGAAACCGACCATCTCTTCAGTTCAGTCTGTTCCGTATAAACGTTACAGGCACCATCACTAGAGTTCTTTACTTCTAGTACGACCAGAGCATCTGCAAGGCTTCTACAATAGTACATGAGGTGTGGCAGGTTTTCCAGGGACTTACAGTTAAGATGCTTTTCGGCTGCCGTTTTTTGAATAGTGGACAAATTTTCCCGGTCTAATTAGTGGGTGGGCAGTCCAGATTTCAGCGCTATGAGTAACTTGGGTTGCTGACGCATCATTTAAATCGTGGAGATGAATGATCATGGAGAAGAGCAGGTGCCTGTGTGCAGGCTGGGGAAGCATCCATGATATTTTAGATTTGGTTGGAGACCAACGGCTCTTCAGTTACCGACACCGTGCTTTCTATTTAACCCATTCCAGGTCTTATCATCATAGCCTAGTCAGGCATTAAAGACACCAGCTAGAACAAGTTTGTCAGATCGAGGAGTTAGAGACTGTGTGAAGGTCTTTACAGGAGTCTTGGCTTGGACCTGACTTGAGAAGGCATCTCTGATGTTCTCCTCAGCCTCAGGAGTGTAGTGACCTTTTGTCAGAGGCATCTGCCAGGTCAATACAGCGATTGATGCCTAGAGGAAACTCCAGAAGTACGAAGGGCTATAAAGTCAGCACACGTCTTCAGGAACGTACTGAAGTACTGAAGCCCCAGGACTTGAGTAAAGTCTTTTATGGCCCTACACTTTACGCAATAGTAAAACACATTAACACACAAAACGACGAGATTCACAGGGCAACATCCCAGCAAAGGAGTGCTAAAATGAGAGAAGCTTAACCACTTCTGAAATTCAGTTAATTTAGGAATTTTATGTTATCTCATTAGTTTATGTTTGTTTCTCTGTTTTTTTTCCTGTAGAGGCCCCTTTTTCAAATGCCATAGGCACCACAGTTGAATACATGTTGTACTATACATATTTCACTATATGGTGAAATGCTAAGCAAAAAACATCAGCTTCGTACTCCGAGCAGAATGTTTCATTCCGCATCGTCATCGTGGGTTTGCTGTGGGGATGTAAGGGGGAGGAGGAGATGTGGAGGTGGTATCTACTCCCTAGACCCTGAAATGAGGAGAGCAGTGCCAACCCTAAACCAAGCTGCCCAGTCACACTTTGTATATAATCTGCCTTCTATATAATCCACCATTGTATATAATCCATGTTGTATATAGAATGTCTTCTATATAATCCACCATTGTAGATAATCCACCTTGTATATAATCTGCCTTCTATGTAATAGACCGTTGTATATAAAACACCTTGTATATAATCTGCCTTCTATATAATAGGCCGTGGTATATAAAACACCTTGTATATAATCTGCCTTCTATATAATCCACCATTGTATATAATCTACATTGTATATAATCTGCTATTGCAGTTTGTTTTGGGAGTGGCTTTTGAATGAGTGTTCTGTGGCTAACTGGGGAGAGTAGTCAGGAATGTTAGAGACTAACACGGTTTACCTGGGATTTTATTTTTCATTTTCAGCTTTGGTGAACCTGAAGTGTCCTTGTTTATCGTACAGAGCACTTACATTGTGCCGTTCCACTCTATACCAATTCTGTTTGTTTATTCTTGTTCATCCCGAATGCCATCATAGTGCTTTCAAACATTTTAACTCCTCCACCACGTCCTTAAACTAGATTGGGCTGTAACAACACACACACACACACACACACACACACACAGGGTCTCAGATACTTTAGACCTGACTTTGACCCCCAACGCAGAGTTTGAATCGTTCTTAGTCTGGAACCTCGCCCTCAACCTCGTCGCTATGGGTGAACTTGCCAGGAGCTGGAGGTCCCAGGTGGTGTCGCTCTGTGGTTAATTAGGACACACAGGCCCTTCCACAACTGCAAGGTGATGATCCCCAGAGGTTACACACACACACACACACACACAAGCATCATCTTCACGCCTCCATTTAAAAGTGGGTCCATCAATATGGGTTCTATTCTTGCCGTGTTGGCTTAATTTGGACGCATCTGTGCGGTTCTTCCTCCCACGGCCCCGAGCCCATGCTTCTCTATGTCATTCCCGTGTCCGAGCGAATGCTGATGGTTCATTAGTTTAATATTAGATCCATGACTCATGCAGGAGAGGCCTGTGGCCCAGATTACACGAGCAGGTGGAAAATACGGATCTCCACCAGGGGGCCAAGCAACCTCCCACGGGCTAAGTACACACAAGCACCTGCATTTCCTGGATACGATGGCCTTATCTTCGTCCCTGAAGTGGACCAATCACATTCCGGGTCACGGTGCTCTCTTAACTAAGCTTCCGTGCCATGTGTTTTTTTTTTTTTTTTAACCCATGATCCATTGCAACAGAAATAGATCTTGAAGGTGAAGTGGTGGTGATGGGGAGTCCAGGAGCCCTTTAGTGGGAGGTGACCATCTGGCTCTTGGAGGTTTGCAGTTGTGGTCGGTTCTGAACTGGACGGTGCTCAATAGCATATTGAAGTCAGACATGAACTCAGGTACATTAGAGCAGTTCCCGGGTGGAGCAGAGAGGCATCTCCACTGACGTGGGATGAGCTGAGCCACCCAACCCCCTCACAGTAGGCTTGCGGTAAGAGATGCGGGTGAACTGATCTTGGATCAGGGCGTGAAGGTGACTTGTGGTTGTACCTGTGTTGCTGCTGTCAGGGTGGAGAGGGGTCGGTTCAGCCTTTTGGGAAGGGCTGCTACATTCCAAAAGGAGATCAGTGTGGTTTTCTGAAACATGACCGCCCCCCCCCCCTTCAGGAAGCTTCTCAAAGCAGCAGGGGGGAGGGGGGCAGTTTTTAAGGATGTGGTCAGATTTGGAAATGAGCCAGTAATGGATTCTGCCTGTAATCAAGGCCATGTAAAAAATGTATCATATATCAAAACCCACCAAAGCAGAAGATTTCAGCTTAAGACTTTAGTGTGATTAAAAAATATATAGATTCAGAGGAGATCTTTTCTTCTGAACATTGTAGACCATAAACAGAAAGTCAGCTTCATAAACTTCCTTGTGATAACCAGTTTTGCTGCCAATCACATAATTAAGCTGTCTGATAAATATTTTAACAGATGTTTCAAACGATTCGTTTCATTCGGCTCAGTGACCTGAAGTGACCCTGTGGTAATGGTTCTGACTCCATTCTTCTGTCCTGGCCCAGAGTTCCCAATTACACCATTTCTGCTTCTGCCACTTTACAGCGTGTTAAGAATAATTACCTTGAAATGAACTGTAATTCACATGAAAGAACACTTCAAGAAGAAAACAATGAAATAATACATGGTTAAATACAGAAATGTGTTTACAAACAGGGCAATTCATTTTTTGTGTGTGGTGTTTGTGTTTGGGTAAGATATTCACAGTCTCTTATGTTGTGTCACAGAATTATCCTGTCCAGCTAAAGTGATTCTTTCTTATCCTTTTAGGAGTATTAAATGGTACTAAATCGACAACTAATGTTGGGATTTATCCTCTCAAATTTTGTAAAGTAAATTGAAAGTTATTTGCCAACTAGCTCAGAAATTGCAGCTCTGTCTTGGCCCTGTCTGTCTGTTCTCTCTGTTGTTCTATGTATCTGGATCATCTACACCGTACGGTGTCCACTTCCACTTTGTGTCCGTAACATAAAGTGTGAAGTGTTTTCCTGAGATGTGGATTTGTTTTTGGAAGATGGTGGTTGTGGTGTAGATGTGTAGATGGTGGCTGTGTAGAGCAGAAGTTGGATCTCTGAGGTGAGTAGATTGAGACCAGGTGATGAGACCAGGTGATGAGTACAGTGAGACCAGGTGATTAGCAGAGAGACCAGGTGATGAGTAGTGAGACCAGGTGATAAGTAGAGAGACCAGGTGATGAGTACAGTGAAACCTTGGCCTCATGTCAGGAACTTAACCCACAAGAAACATATTAAGTAGTGGAGTTTTTTTGCTTGTGTGTTTGAGTGTTTCATTTAAGACTCTCAGATCTGCTGCTCTTCAATCTTTTATGCCCTTTGCTGTCAGATCTAATGTTTTGAGTTTACAGTTATAAAATTGTATAGAAATATTTTAGTTATAGAGAGGAGAGAGAGAGAGAGGAAGAGCCACTTTGTCTTGCTTGAACTTGCTGTGCTGTGAAATTTGAAATTTCTGCTCATCCCTCTCTCTCTGTCTCCTTCTCTCTGGGAGACATGGAGGGTCATTCTGTTACCCTCTGACTAATCAGGGCAAAGTAGGTCAGAACTGTCTCTCTCCAACTGCTCTCTGAGAGAGATAGAGGGGGGAGGAGAGGGAAGATGGAGGAAAGAGGGAGGGGAGAGGGGAGTAAATCCAAAGCTACATTTATCTCCTTCTCCTCTTATCTCATTTCATCTTCAGATGTTCCCACAGCTGAGGAGCTGAGGTGTACATTTTGCTATCTCTCTCTCTCTTTCTCTCTCTCTCTCTCTCTCTCAATTTAATTGGCTTTCATGCCATGATGTTTAAAAATAACTCGTCTTCGTGAGCTGATTTAGGGCCATTTACCCGATTAGTACCAAATTATCCTTGAAAGAACCTCAAGAGTCCAAACAAAATCCTCGTTGACATCTCACGCACTTAGCCCAGCGAAATTAACCACATTGGAGATTTCAAAACAAGACATACGGCCCATGAAGGTGTAGTTTAATCAAAGCAGGTTAGAGCGCAGATGTCTGCTGAAGTATGTAAACTGCATAAAAAGTAGACCGTGGGAGTGTGATTTTGTTTTTATTTTATATTTATTCGTCATTATTGTGTTTGCGTTTGGTCAATCTGTCTCTTGAATTGTGCTTTTTAGTGTTGGTTTTGGCATCGTGGCCTGTACTATCATTGTACATCATATTTCTGAACTCTTTACGAAATGTTGAGTTTCTTTTTTACATCTATTGATCTGCTGATGGTTAACTCTATTAGATTTGATGTCAAAATAATTACATAAAAGGGTTTACATGCAATTTGCATTTTTATCTCATTTATTATCCTCTGGGCTCAAACGAAAATGTTACAGCCATAAACCTGGATCAACATATGACCTCTTATTTCAGTTACGCACATGTGTGTGTGTGTGTGTGTGTGTGTGTGTGTGTGTGTGTACTTGTGTTTTGAAATGAGGATTGCAAGAACATAATAGATCATGATGGTTACACATTTCTCTAAGGAGGCCTCTGCTTTGATCTTTGCCTCTCTGTGACACTGAGCTGTCCAGCTACAGTCTTACCACAGTCGGGTGACTCTCCGGCTACAGTCCGCATGATCTTACCACAGTCACCTTCCAGCAGGAGGAGGAGACCCCTCACTGAAGGACCGAACCAGCTGCTACGAAAATGCAAACCCTTAAACCAGTACATATGAGTCATCTGTGCAGTCAGGCATCGACTCAAACCCACTTGGTTAGAAACAAACTCAGAGCCACCAACAAACAGAAATGGCAGACGGACTGTAAAGACAAAAAAGAAGTGGAAATGGAAGTTCTGGGATCGCTGGATCCGTCTGGAGGATCCTCGGATCCAGCACATGCAAGCAACATGGAAAAGGCAACCAAAAGGATCCATTCGTCACGCCCAGAGGCATCTGAACACCTTCTGAGAAATGCTGATTCATGGCGTCGGAGCTGACGGGAAACATGAGGAGAACGTCCTACGGTGTCAGGGATGGTCTCCTGCATTATTGGGGTGAGGGGAGGGGAGGAGCGAGAAAGACTGGAAAGGAGAAGAGAGGAGAGGGAGGAAGAGAAAAATGGCATGAGGTGTAAAGAAGAGAGAGAAAGAGAGAGAGAGAGAGAAAGAGAGAGAGAGAAGGAAACAAAGTGGAATAATGCTGACAGTCCCAAAGGCAAACAAAAAGCTTGAAAAGGTTTCTCTAAAAGCTTCTGCACGGCTAAGAGCCTCTCATCTAAAAAAAACAAACAATAAACAAATGTAAAGTCTACATTTATTACTTTCATTTGAGAACGTAAATAAAAAATTAATAAATAATTCTGTGTACATTTCTCATTCTGACACTTTAAGAAGTGAAGACAGAACACCGTGTGGGAGTTTTCTGTGTAGATATAGTTTGTGTGGGTGTATTCTGAAATGGGTGTACTTTGTGTAGGTGTACACTGGGTTTGTATACTTGTGTATGTGTGTGTGTGTGTGTTTGGGTGTATTTTGTGTGAGTGTGTTCTCGCTCAAACAAAACAGGATAAATGAAACAATAAAATGACCTCAAAATGTTCGGCTACTCCCCCGATGATTTTATCGACTGCACCGAGCCCAGAAGAGAAGCGTTTCGAAGCAGCCGTGTGTGTTTTGCCGGGTGAGTAACAGACGATGACGTGCGATAAAGCACGTCTCCACCTGCCAGGCTTGGTCACGTCGTTTCGGAGTTTGTGCAACTCGCGTTTGTGGCTTTCAGCGCTAGATGAGCTCAGAGCTCCAGAGCAGTGAAGACAAAAGAAGAAAAAAACCAGCACATGCTATTAAAAACTTCGCAGCTTAAATCTTTAATCCAATTGAACCGTGGTGAAACTCTCTGGTTCCCTCAGCAGTTATCCTTCTGTCTTAAACACCCCCTCCCTCTCGCTCCCTCTCTCTTTCTGACTCTTTCCCTCTAAACACTTGTCCTGTCTCTCTTGCTTCTCATTCCTGATGCTGTCTGCCTATCTGTCTTTCAGTCTCTCTGTCTTGTATCTCTCTCTAAACCCTATCTGCCTGTCTCCCTGTCAGACCGTCTCTCTGCTTGTCTCACTCTTGCTCTGTCTGTCTCTCTGTCTCCCGTCTTCTGAGAGTCTTTGGACCCCGAGGGACTGGGAATGCTGGATATGATGCATAGAACCACTGTTCTCCACTCTGCTCCTTTCCGCTCCCCTCTGCTCCTCTCTCAAGCTGCCCAAGACTCCCTCTCATCTCCCTCTTGTCTCCCTCTCGCCTCCTCGTTGCCTCAGCTCCACATTTGTCTGAGTGACTGATTAAAACGACCTCCAAGCTTTTACACACTCCCCGAAGGACAAGAGAGAAATAGGAGTATAAGGAGGGAGGGAGGATGAGACAGAGAGAGACAGAGAGAGACAGCACAGACGAGGGAGAAGCACATCCAGATCGAGATCGGCAGGTAGCATGTACCGTGAAGTGTGGCACGGTAGAGCACGGTGGAACTCAACAACAACGACTTCAGAAAGACTTCGGACAACACAGGTGCCGTGCAGGAGTTGGGGCCCCAAGATGTCCCTGGGGCCCCCAATGCAGTATCCACAGGACTAGAATACAACTTCTGCAGGACCTGAACGTGATGTCCACAGGATGCCAGATGCATCTTCAGGCCTGAACATGGCCTTGGCCTTGGAAAATGGCCATCATGAGAAAAAGGCGGGTTGTTAGAAATGGGGTGGGGGTTTTCCGTCAGGGGAAGAGAGACTAAGGATCCAAATAGCAGGACTTCTGCAGTCTTGACCCAAACTATGCACGGAACCAAACCTCTCTGTGTGTGTGTGTGTATATGTGTGTGTGTGTGTGTGTGTTTGTGTGTGTGTGTGTGTGCGCCAAGGCTTCACAGAGAGAGCAGCTGTCCTTGTTTTTATTCCTCTGTGCCTCCCCCATCCGTCCCGAGAGAGAGAGAGAGAGAGAGAGAGAGAGAGGAAGAGAGATGGATGAAGAGAGGGAAGGGAGAGGGGAGGATGAAGAGATAAAGAAAGATCCGACTCCTCTTGTCTCTCTCTCTCTCTCTCTCTCTCTCTCTCTCTCACACACACACACACACACACACACACACACACACACACACACACTGAAGACCCTGTCTCTGGCCTGCAGGAGTGAGAGCACCAGTTGGGTTTTGAGACAGTAGGAATAACTGTTCAGGTTTTGTGTAGAGATATTTGTCTCCCACCACACACACACACACACCTCAGAAATAGAAAACATTTTAAAAGCGTTTTAAAGGTGAAACTCTATTCAAAACACCTGCATCACATGAATAAAGCCATGAAAATAACCAATGAAAAAGAGGGGAATTTGCATATTTGTTTTTACATTAAACAGCAAAACACAAACACAAACACACACACACACAGACACAGACACACACACACATATGGACTGACCTGGAAGGTTAACGTTCATTTAATGAACTCCTCCATGAGCCTGAACCTCTCCACCTCTCTACTGCTGTTACCACTACTGTTTGTCTCTCTCTCTGTCTGTCTGAGTGTCTACCTGTCTCTCTGTCTCTCTGTCTGTCTGTCTGAGTGTCTACCTGTCTCTCTGTCTCTCTGTCTGTCTCTCTGAGTGTCTACCTGTCTCTCTGTCTCTCTCTCTGTCTCTCTGAGTGTCTACCTGTCTCTCTGTCTCTCTGTCTGTCTCTCTGAGTGTCTACCTGTCTCTCTGTCTCTCTGTCTGTCTCTCTGAGTGTCTACCTGTCTCTCTGTCTATCTGACCGTCTTTCTGACTGACAGAGGCAGAGATGAGCTAATTAACAACTGTGGAACAGAATTGCTGGAGCGGAACAGAAGAGAGAGAGACAGGCAGACAGACAGAAAGAGAGAGAGAGAGAGAGAGAGAGAGAGAGAGAGAGAGAGTCTAGCTTATAGAAATGGTAGAAACAGGAAGACCTGGCTGCCAAAAAAAGAATGAATATGTGGTCACTGCTTGACAGGCTTGGATGACACACACCTGCACTCTCTCTGCTGTACTGCAACAAACACACAACCTGAACAGCTATTTCACATTAAAAATACAAAACGTAATCCCACAGGTCAACGACACAACCCACCGAGAAAAACACAACCCACCGAGAAAAACACAACCCACCGAGAAAACACAACCCACCGAGAAAACACAACCCACCGAGAAAAACACAACCCACCGAGAAAACAACCCACCGAGAAAAACACAACCCACCGAGAAAACAGAACAGGGCTTTGCCTCAAAACACACAGCGACGTGTGTCGTCTTCTGAGAGACGGTCATGTGCAGCATCACCCACTTCTTCATTCCAACACTTTTTACACGAAACCTTCTGTGCTAAATATGTTTTACTTATTAGCTATTTGTGATGCATTGATTAATGTCTTAATGGTTGGTGAGCTGTCAATAATAACATTCAATAATAACATTCAATAATAACATTCAGTAATAACATTCAATAATAACATTCAATAATAACATTCAATAATAACATTCAGTAATAACATTCAGTAATAACATTCAGTAATAACATTACTCCTTACTGCTGGTTATTTATTATTATAATAACAGAGAGAGAGAGAGAGAGGGAGAGAGAGAGAGAGGGAGAGAGAGGAGAGAGAGAGAGAGGGAGAGAGAGAGAGAGAGAGAGAACAGGGTGTTGGGTGTGTGAAGGGGGAGGGGCCAAACCCCTTAAGCCAGGGCTGGACTGGTGATGATGTGTTGCTGGGCCAATCCTGGCATCTCTCTCTCTCTCTCTCTCTCTCTCTCTCTCTCTCTCTCCTTTGTCTCTGTCTCTCTCCATATCTCTCATTCTCTTTCACACACACTCTCTCCTCTCTCTCTCACTCTCTCTCCTCTCGATCCTCTGTCAGTTTCCTTTCTTTCTCATCCCAGGGGCGGGGCTTTACCTCTTAGTTGTGCCTGGAGGGCCAATCAGAGGGCAGGGGCACAAAGTCACCCATTTAGAGAGAAGCAATTATCCCCATTCCCAACTAGAGCAGCTC
The DNA here is from genome assembly GCA_028565775.1 of Sternarchorhynchus goeldii. Classification (NCBI taxonomy): domain Eukaryota; kingdom Metazoa; phylum Chordata; class Actinopteri; order Gymnotiformes; family Apteronotidae; genus Sternarchorhynchus; species Sternarchorhynchus goeldii. The sequence continues at coordinate 15,310,584 of JAOXYF010000028.1, read as the reverse complement.
TGGCCTGCAGGGAACGCTGCTAACTTACACACACACACACACACACACACATGCATACACACACATACACACACACACACACAAGGTCATTCTTGTGCCAAACAAACGAGGCAACTCCAAGTGGTGTGTGAGTCTCACCTCAGCAGCCCTGTCAAGCCCCTCTGCTCTTTAAGTGTGTGTGTGTGTGTGTGTGTGTGTGTGTGTGTTAGACAGAGAGAGAGAGAGAGAGAGAGAGAGACCCTTCTTCCTGTTCTCAATTGCCACTTAGCTAAAAGTGCCATGTTGAATGAAACATGCTGTCTTTTTAAATTTACTTGTCTGTCCGTCTGTCTGTCTGTCGTCTAGATTCCCTCCTCCCTCTTCCCTCAGAGTCTGTAGACAATGGGTGACCATATGTTGCCCTGCGTTTAGTAACAGCTGAGAGCACGTCTCTTCTAAAGACTGTGTTAGCATGCTAGGGCTATTATACTCATGCCGGCCAAGACGCCATTGTCTCGTCGCCAAGCTGTTCTCGCCTTTGTCTCGAGGTTAGGGGCGACCCTGGGAGGGGGGTGGGTGGGGGTCGGGGGGGGGCTTGTGGAATGGCTAATCGGGTCTTCTCGCAGAGCGACATGCACATTGGTACCTGGCGAAGGAAAAATCCCGACCAAATTTCTTGTTTGCTTCTCTCGTTCTCTAAATAAAGCGCTGCATGTGAAGCACGGCGGAGCGCGCGTCGGCATTATTCTGCCACCGGCCTCTCCTCTGCCTCTCTGTTTCACAGCAAAAAAAGCCATTGTGTGAGTTAGCCACCCACCCGGAGACCGGAGCAGTCTCAGAGCTTCCCGTTGTGATTCTGCCAGACTGACGAGGCAAGAGAGGAGCCTTCATTGTGCGTGCGAGCAGCTAAGCCAACGAACTCCGCATGGACTCTCCAGAACAACACTGAAGAAAGAGACTTTGGACCCTCTTGCCATTTTCAACCCCCTGTACATTCAACCCCCTATGCAAAGTACCGTGCATTCGGTGACATGTGCAACAATGAACAAGCCAAAGCTTATTCTCAATAACCTGTGCGTCACTGTTATCGGACCTCGAGGAACCGAGAAACGTGTTAAAAAATGTGTAATGATGGGAAATGGTTTTCTACGGTTTTCTACGGTGCTGTGCCACCGGTCCTTCAAGTCGCTTCGTTGTTTTTGTTTTAGGCTGCATCAGCTTTCAGACATCGTTCTGTGTTTGACCTGTTGCGGCTTTAAAGCAGCACTTCACCACATTACGGTAACAGAGCCGGTGTTGAACGGGAGACGTTAGGAATTAGTTAACGTGACCCTCCGAACGGCAAGTGAACCAGGTGGAGAAAGGTGATGGCTGTACCAAGGTCACAGGTTCGAGGCCCAAGGGAATACATCTTCCACCATACAGATAAACGTGGAAATCACTCTGAATATGAAAATGTGTCAAATATGCCAGATTCCCGCATTGGCCCCCTCTTGTTCTTGTGCATCATTAGTGTTTTTTTTTTTGTTTTTTTTGGCAAAGTGCTGTTCACACACAGAATCCTCACATCCTATTAGCCCAGAGAAAGACATGCACAGGGAAAACCAGGACTCTTGCAAACTTGGGAGAAAAAAAAACAAAGCTAAGGAACCAACAGGAGACCAATTAAAAAAAATCCAGAATGGTTTACGGAAGAAAATGAGGAGAGGGAAGGCAATGACCTCATGGCCTCCGCCCACGCAGAGCCACTCCGACAGGAGAAAAAAAAAAGAGGGCTTGGGCCTAAGATCATTTCAGGACACTTGAAACATCCCAAGAGTGCAGCTCATGAGCTACAACTCCATTCTGTTTCCCCTTTATTCACAGCCGGCACGCTCACTGCCGGGTAAAGCAGAATAACAAGCGAAGCATTGCGTAATTAGACAGAACTATCGTAATCTCATGCCTCGCCGGCTAAAGCTAATGGTTCCAAGCAGGTCGCCTCCACTTCGCCGAGAGCGAGCGGCTGACTGTTCCTTTATTAAAAGCTCTTTACCATGTAGGCTGTCAGTTAAATACCACCATTCTAAAGAATAACTGAATGAATA
>JAOXYF010000028.1:15277273-15293047 GCA_028565775.1 Sternarchorhynchus goeldii | reverse complement strand
CAGTATGGTACATGCTGTTCCTCAGTAATGTTGAGCACTTTAACGAGGGCCGGTATGGTACATGCTGTTCCTCAGTAGTGCAGTTCTTCATCACTGACTAATAAAAAAATGACCACTTGGTGTCTAATATTATGGAAAGAGCATATCTACCCCCATAGTGCAGTGCCTGTTGATGGTGATTAAAGTCTTCCAAACACTCCAAGGTCAGCATTCTACCATGATAGAGAACCAGTTGACAGGTTGATTTAGTTTTGTTGGTCCAGCACATCCTGATTTTTCGAAGTTTGTGAAGTGGGAAGCAAATTCCATTTTGCAAAGTCCTCATTGCCAGCCCCTCCTCCTGCACATTTGGGAATGATTTGTGGAAAATGAACACGTTTGAAAATGATTTATGGAAACTTCTGTCCGTTTTAACACCAGAGCTCAATATTGTTTGTCAAGAACTTTGTTCCGCTTCTGACAGGTTTATTGGGTCATAGTGGAGTTTTGCGCTAAAATCTGTAGTGATTGTTTTGGGTACACATGTCCTGCTGGGGGAGACGGGTTAGGCAGTGCAGCCTCCATAGAAAACGCTCTGTCCTCCTGTTCTTTGCACTGTTCACTGGCCAATGTGACACTCCGTTGCTGGCTGGCAACGGCAAAACTGCACCATTTATTATGAAACCTCCATCGGTCCTGTACTGCAACGTTTACATATGCTAGTACTGTCAGTAAAAAAAAAGATGTGGAACCATCTCATGGCTTGGAATAGCTGCCTTTAAAAAATCATTTGTGAAAGCTTGGCAGTCGGAGGGGAAGAGTCTCAGGGGCGCGCAGCTGCCTCCTCCTCCGGAAGACAGAAGGACAGAACAGCTGTTCCCTCTCCGGAGGCTCCGGCTGGGAGCAGTTTGGTTCGAGCCGAGTGGGAATCCCATCTTTCTGTAGGCTTAATCACAAACAGTCAGACTAGTAATCCACTGCCACTGGACAAATGACCCCCATCAGCGGCGAGGCGCAATTAAAGCCTCACCCAACCACACTGCGCTCATCATTAGCGCTTGACCTGAATTTAAATCAGCCGCTGTTAACGCGGTGCTCCGCACGCTTTCATATCACCCTCCCAGATCGCTGGCTAGGGGGGAAAAAAACGCAGCCTTGTTGTGGACTGTTCTCCAGGTGCAACAAATAAAGTGTAGTGACAGAAAAGGGAGAGGGCAGTGGCTTTTACCCACCCTCTGGGTCATTAAAAGCTCCCCAGGAAATGCCTCAGCCCTGCCCTCATTCATCCATTAATCCACCTTAATTAATTCTCTTTCATTTACCTGGGTTAGGAGTAATCAATACCAAAGGTTTCAACTAATTTGACAAATGTTCTTTCTCTTAATACCCCGGTGTCTTATAGGATTTGTGGGGGTTGATCTTTTAAAGTGTGCAGTGTTCTTAATAATTCCATAATTTCATAAATTCATGAAAAATTCCTCTGAATTTCCAGCACTTTAATATTTACCAGTGTGTGTAATTAAGGCTGCTTTTGAGACATAAACCATACTACTTGTTTCCCGAGTGCCTCTATGCAAAGGAAATATATAGAGCAGAGCCTGTATGGAAGTGAATGATGGTAACGTGCAGTGGCTTTTCTGTATTCCAGCACATAGGATTTAAATAAAACAATAGCTATGAGATGAAAGTGAAGAATGTCAACTTCAATTTGAGAAAACATACATAAATAAACCATTGGCTCAGTAAAACCATTTATTAATTAGTGTTAAAAATACACAGACCTCCTATCTCACAACTATTAACAGTTGGACAATCAGTACCATCAGTAGTCTGACAAATAAACATGCTTTTATATCATATATATATATATATTAAATAAAACTGTCCCATCTAGTACTTGGTCTGTATTCAGTTACTGCCTGTAATGTGCATCAGCAGATGCCTGCTGTGTGTGTTGCCTGGTGGAGTTTTGGAAGGGCTGTAATTCAGCCATCTTGAGTTCTTGCTTGTGTCCTGAAAATACACTCTCAGTGAAGTCTTTGGGCTGGGCGACTGCCTAAGCCAGTCAGAAAAATTCCATAGCTCCTGGTTGAAGAAATCCACAGCAGCTCAGCTGAGATATATTGAGACACTGACCTGCTCTGAGCAGCTACTTACATTTACAGCATTTGGCTGAGACGTTTATCCAAAGCGTCTTACAATTGCAACTAGGGCTTGAACCAGCAATCGTCTGATTACTAAGTGCCTTAACCAGCAAGCTACCACTGCCCCACTTATGATGCAGTTCTGAGTCCATCCTTCTAGTACTGCAATCGGAAGTCACACGCTTAAAGTACAGTGAGGCAGCCAAACACACGCCTATAGCATCACAAATGAACCTATATTCTTTTGGATCTTAAGAAATCCTTTTTCTATTCACGCTTATCTCATTCCATCAGTCTGGAATAGCTTCATCTCTCTTCCATCTATTCACACCGGCTTTTCTTGTCTTTTTGTGGAACCTGTAAGATGACCTTACCAGTGATCGGCATATTGTGGTGAAGCTATCAAAGATATTCTGGTAGTGTCAGGAACATCTACTCCTTCATGCTGTATAGTGCTCCTTATCTGTTTGAGACATTTTCATCAAACAACAAAATTCTGTCACAGTCCACTTATTGTAGGCTGGATTGGATGCGTTTTATTTGTTGGGCTTGAGGTCTTGTCAGTAAATTGAATATTCTCTTCACAGCTGCTGGGAGGTTTCCAGTCACATGACCATGTGGTGCTTGGCTGAAGCTTCTCCCTCCTGACTTACATGTTTTACATACCTGCATAAAACATGCAGTAGCTGCCTTCTGATTCTCGCGCCAGCCACGCACAAGCCAGCGTTCACGCTTCGCAAGCGCCCGTCCCGTGATACTGTGCGCAGCTTCGATCCCCTGCGCGGCCGCGTTACACATCAAAGTAGTTCCTGCGGCTGCTCGTCTCCTGACATCAGTTTTACAACATCTCCTTTATGGCGGATGAAACAAAGGTCTGACCTGTCTGCTTCGCGAGCGCATCTTCACAAACACATTCCACTGACTAAACAAACGCGCATAAAGGGCTTTTCTGTTCGTTTCTAAAGCACACACACATACACACACACACACACACGCACTCACTCACGAATACACACACTCTCAAACCACCGACTCTGGCTGTAACGTTACTGCCAGTCATATCGCCTTCTAGCGAGCGGTTAACTTAGACGCTTGACGCGCCGCTTTCCACACACTGATAACATGGAGAATACACGCCCCGGAAAGCCTCCGTTAGGACAAACAGACCAGGAATTTACAGATAATTTGTTGAAGGAGATCCATTAGTTAAGATGACTAGACCGAGACGGTAAAGAAAGGAATAGGGAGTTATTTACCATAAATTGTTCTGTGGTTCAGACTAGACTTCCATGCAGGTTACAGCGCCGGGCAATCCGTTTGTGGGAGCGTAGCGGTCGTGAGAGGATGGAGCGAAATTAAAAATCTCTCATTCCGTTCAAAAAAATGAAATGTAATGTATAATTCCTGGAAATTATACGTGCGACGGTTTATTTCCCTTTTCTTTGTGACTTGAACATTCTCTGTGTATAAAAGAGTCAAATCCGACACCGCGGTGATCGATTCTTGAGTAATTTCCTGTATAATCCTTTAAAAATTGTAATCAACAGTGTTCTGTCAGAATCTCGTCTGCTGTTAACGACGAAAGCGGTGACTGAAGCAGGGCAGCGAATCCGGGAAGGACGTGTATCAGTCGCGCTCCGTTAACTGCGGTCTGATCCAAGCAGTTGCAACCTTTCGCCCTCCGATGTGAAGTACGCTACGAACCCGTCGGTCTGGATTTTCCCCGCTGATTTACTGGTACACTCTCCAAAATCCGAAAAGGGAGGAGAGAATTTTAAAACGAAGTTGCAAACTCCACCGAAACTGACAGCTGTTCTCCAGTACAAATTGGATAAATGAATTAGTGCCTTTGCCGAACTGCAATTCTCACAGCTGAAGAATCAACACACACATCCACTTCGGTGCGCGGTTAGCAGAAAAAAAAGATATCCGCGGAACTGGAAAACAACGCACGCGCTTAAGGCTGTTGCCCGTTGATTCAGGAGCAGGTGGCCGAATTTAATAGACTCCGATTAATCCAGATGAGGAATCACCGTTCGCGTTCACTTTCCAGCGGTTCTGTTCATTGCCCGCTGGAAAGCCTTCTTCTGACGCGATCTCAACTCCAGAGTTCGTTCGTTTATTCCTCGAGATGACTCAAAGGGCTGTCTATTTTGTTCGTGTTCAAATTAAGCAAACACTAATCAAAAAGGAAATTATTTGGCCGTATTCCGCAGCTCCGTCCGCGAGCACAGGCACACCGCTTCACCCTTGCTCCGGGCTCGCGAAACTGACAATAACCCGGAACGGTGCAGACTCTCACGGTTCCACAGACCGCCCACCGACCAATCACTGCGCAGAGGGAACTTAAACATTCCCACGGGTCGGCCAATCATGGGTAATTGAGGGTTGTTACCACGGTGACGCTGTCAGCGTCCAAACGTCAAATTTGCAAGTGCGTGTATTAGAGTTCATCTGAGCCGTTGGGCTCTGGGGTTTATTATAGGACACGCGCTTGATCAGAAGATCTGAAATAGTCCAGACTGTCTCAGCGTCCTAACTGAGTAGTTTTATGGCAGTATGAGTGCTTATTGCATTTTCCAGGATTTTCGCGTGTTTTAATCAGCACAGTTTCTTCTTTACAGTTATAAATCCTTTTTTTGCAGGCAGGAAAATACTGGAGAAATAATATTGGTAAATGGTGAAAGCTGAAGTCTGAAGACTGTCCGATAGTAAAAGCCTCTCCGCAAGTTCTACTAATACACAATTTTTACTTAGATTTAGACCTACACTACATTTAACCTTTTGGATAATTCTGTTGTATATGTGATTTTTACTCTGTCCATACCAAATCGAAATCATTATGAAGAGTAAAAATATGCCGTCACAAAATCATTCTAATCCTTTTGTGTTAAAGGCACAGTAAGCAAATTATATTGATAAAATTGAACAGGGAGTGCGACACCATTCTGTAGTACAGTGGTGAATTACAGAATAAAATTAGGACCAGCAGGGAAGGGTATAATCTCGGCCAACCTTTGCGATAAGCACTGAGACCCCTGCTAACCACAAAGTCAACATATTACTTATTGCACCTTTAAAGAACACCAGTCCTCTCTCCCACTCCACCCGGGGGAAATTACCCGGTGTGATATTGCATTTGACACATTTGTTTTGTCTGCGGCATGCATAATTCAAGAGTTTGGTGCGCCTTCGATCTGCCCGTAGAGAACCGGTCGCCAGAGAGCGTGTATTCGGGTGAGTATCCCGCCTCACGAGCTGAGTCCACTCTAATCGAAGCCGGGCAAACTCGCTCGGGACGCGCGCTAACCCGTCGCTCGTCAAAGCGCAAACAGTCAATGAAACTGCCGCAGCTTCCGCCCGACCGACTCGAGGGCCTTCGGTCAGGCTTTCTGCTGAATGAACTAGTCTATTGGCGACCTACACACACACAAACACACACACACATACACACACACACACACGCTCCGACAGAACTAACATCAAACAAATTATGGCACTAACTCCCGAGTCCTGTTGCACCCTTGGCGCTGTGCTGTATTTTCTTTGAGATGTAAATCCATGCGTTTAGATCTGGCAGACAGAATCTGATCCTTATCCAAATCCTAAAATATTTTTGTGCAGTAGTCTGTTTTGAGGCCGGTATAGCTGCAGTTGAGAATCCTCATTTATTACCATAGTAATACATAATATTATTTTGAATACATATGTTTATTTTGAAAAAAAGGTTTATTATTTATATATAACAGTATCCGTATCTGTGCACCACTGCATTTAATACTATATATTTTATGTTTATGTAATATTCACAATACCAGAGATGTATTGTACAGGCATAATTCACCCACAGAACCGTGCGCTCTGGTGCACGCCGGGCACGTTCTTTGCCTTCTGCCCGCGCGACCGCCTCAAACTTTTCGATCCGCATTCCTGTCCCGTGCGTCGTCGTTTTAGTGGCCGTGGTTCGTGCGCAGCGCTTAGCGCGGCGTGTTAAGGTGGAGCGCACCATCTGTCGTGAAGACGGAGCGCTAATTTTGCGCTGTAACTAGAAGCGCAGACAGCATTTACAAGAAAACGAGCCTCTTTACGCAGGCGCCGAAGTAAAAGCACGTCTCTCTCTGTCTCTCTACCTTAATTTCCGGTTTTCACGGACAGCTTCATAAGAAGTGCTCATCGCGTTCATCTGTCTCACCGGCTAATACGCTCTCCGTCGTCTTCAACGCTTTGAGCCATGTCCTATTTCAATTTGCTCCCAGGCCGTAGCGAGACATGTTTAATTGAGCGGACTTCGAGCCTCCGCAAACAGCGAGGCCGCGGCTCGGAGATCGATGGTAGCAGAGGCATGGGAAAAAGAGATAGCATTGATTTATTCGCCATCGATAGGCCGGGAGCCCTGGCTGCCCGGCCCCCGCGGAACACGGAGGTAAGGCTGCAACGAAGTGTCAGACCAGTAAAGGATACGCAGAGAGAGAGGGGGGGAGAGAAAGGGTGATAAAGTGAGTGAAGGGGAAGAGGTGCAGAAAGAGGGAAAGATAGAAAGAACGATAACACATGATGGTGAGCAAGAGGAGTGACAGCAAAGGGCACAAGGGACGCAGAGACATGGAGGAGAAAAAAACGAGTTGTGGATGAGACCTGATGGGGCCGTGGGGACCTGAGTCGGGTTTGGGGTTACACACACACACACACACAGACACACACACACACAAACACAGACACACACACACAGACACACACACAGACACACACACACACAAACACACACTCACACAGACTCGTTCCCATTAAGGCAGGTGGCCATTGTAGCTGCATGGCCTAGAGGTCTGGCACTGAAGGTCAGAGAAGTGGCGATCAGCGGTTGCCATTGGAGCTAAATCCAGCCTGCTGGGGCCTGAATCAGCCATGATTAACAGGGCCAGCCCAAAACGGCTCACTCAAGCCTCCGGCGCGAAGGGAACAATCGACTCATGTCCCGCTCGTTACCGTGGAAATGATTCCTCGCGCGGCGAGGGGCCGTAGCTGTGAGATCAGGAACGGCTGACTGGAGCGTTCGCTAAAGGACGAGACGCCGTCTTACGTAAAGCGCCGTTTTTAAGTGCTTTAAGAAGCCGAGTTGCTCCGTCGGCAGTGTTCTCGCCGCGTTCTCGCCGTGTTCCCGGCCTGTCTCGTTGGGTTTGCTCGGTGAGAAAATGGCCTCCTGGAGATAGCAGAACAGCGTCAGAGCTGAGGCGGGGTGGGGGTACCGTGAGGCGAGACAGACACCTCAGCTTTTTTCGATAGCGTAGCCACCTTCAGACGCTGCCAGCGTCCCGTGGAGACACCTGTCAAGGACTGTTTCACCCCCAAAATGTGCTATAACGTAGCCAGTGACGACGGAGACTACTGGAGACAGGCAGGCTTGATCCTATTTGCGTAACAAGCCCCTCCCGTTTTCTCTTCAGACGTTAGCTTCCTTGGCCAAACTCTTCCCGTGAGCTTGGAAGTCTGCCAGCTCTGGCTGGAGGTGTGAACTCCCTGACGGTTCCCCAGCGCTGCTCGCTTGCCACAGACGTCAGGCTCGGGTCCAGGGATCAGGAGACCGTTCAGGCATCACGGCAGGGTTAGCTGATCCCAGAACAGATCGAGTCCAGGATGGACGCTAAAAAGGCTATTTAACATTTGAACTCTAGAGAGATCACAAGGTTATTTATAAAACACCACAGCAGGTTAGGCTGTGACAGCTGTTACTACACCTATGATATTCAGACAGTCATGCTGAGTGGTTCTCCCGCTCCAGACACTCTGGGCTGCTCTGGGCCGCTCTGTATACGCTAGCATTAGCCCTGCTTCAGCCGCTCTGCTGTACGCATTAGCATTCGCCCTGCTCCAGCCGCGCTGCTGTACACGTTAGCATTAGCCCTGCTCCAGCTGCTCTGCTGTACTCGTTAGCATTAGCCCTGCTCCAGCCGCTCTGCTGTACACGTTAGCATTAGCCCTGCTCGCTCCAGCCGCTCTGCTGTACGCGTTAGCATTAGCCCTGCTCCAGCCGCTCTGCTGTACGCGTTAGCATTAGCCCTGCTCCAGCCGCTCTGCTGTACACGTTAACATTAGCTCCGACACACCTGGATTAAACCGCAGCTCAATTATGGAGCTGATTCGGGTGTATTAGAGCGGAGAAACCTGTTTGGTGTCACCGTGTCTGACACCACACCGGTGTCGCTTTCATCCAACACTGCAGCTGAAACATGAGGGGGGGGACTTTTCTCCCGCCCTCCCTCTCTCCCTCTCCCCCTCCCTCCTTCTCTCTCTCTCTCCATCTCTCTCCCTCTCTCTCTCTCCCCGTCTCTCCGCACGTCTGAGCGGCAGCTGCGGCAGACAGGGCCTGTCAGACGCACTCCGCCCGTCTCATTCACGCGGCGGGAGTGGTGTCAGCTTCACGCTCCGCTCCACAATAGAGGGGCGCCCCTCTGCCTCTGACAGCTCCGCCCGAGCCCTCCGCCCACGCGCCACACGGACACGCTCGCAAACACAAACTGCTAAACGTGATTCGCAGACCGAGCAAAACTCACCGCCATAGAATCAATGCACAGCTGACCGTGTTCTTGCTGTATTCCTGTACGACAACAGATGGGAGTTAATATGATAATACAGTACCGTTTGAGTGGTATTATATATCCATTAATATAATAAATTCTATTTATATTGGCGCTTCTGGACTTGCCCTGAGTCACTGAGGGCAGACGCTCCCACTGGTGGCTTTTGTGGGTGGAGCAGGTGGAAATGGTGCTGCTGTCAGGACATCTCCACCGTTTCAGAACCGAAGCAATTTCATCCCCCTGCCAGGAGGAAAAAGAACGTGATGGGAAGTTTCAAAACAACTTCCCACTCCTGGAGTCTGAGCTTCAGAAGTCATGTGATGTTCACAGAAAAATAGTAAAGTTATCAAACGTCTGCTGTGCTCACAGGGCTCGCCGTCCGGCACCATCTGGAAGTCCACGGAGCTCTCTGACGTTCTGGAGGTTCTGGAGCCCGAGCTGAATGTGGGCCCCCTGTAAAACAGCTTCAGCTTCTGAGATGTGACAGAATACAAACACTTGTGTGGGAGGCTTTAAAATGCACAGACATTTAAACACAGTGATTAACCATCACACACACACACACTCACACTCACACATGTGCTCCACACGAATACACACACACACACACACCTCAACAGGGAGAGCGTCTCTGTGGGGAAGAAGTGAGCAATCAGCAGTGGCGTTGGTGGGGGGGGGGGGGCGTCGCCCAGCTGAAGGGGGCGGGGTGTAATTAGCTCACACCACGCAGCGCTACACAAGCAGCCTCTCCAGCAGGCATCAAGATCTGTAGAACGGTCGAGCAGAGGAAGGAGCACCGTGGAACTCATCTCAGGAGTGGGGTGGAGGGTGGAGGGGGGGATATCACCGCTAACACTGAGCAGTTCTGACTACGACACTCCTCTGCGCCTCTGACTGTACACCACCTGGGAGTGTGAGTGTGACGCTCTGTCTCTCACTTTCTCCCACTCGAACTCTCTCTCTCTTCAGTCTTTATGTCTTCTCTCCGCCATTGTGTTACCTGCTTCTACCTACTCTGTTCCCAAAGGGGTTACCCTCCCGTCCAGCTGTCACTCAGTTCCTGTAAAACCCTTCCCCTACTTCTTGCATAAATTATCACCTCCAGCATCCATCACCTCCACAACTACTCCATCATCTCCAGCATTCATCACCTCCAGAACTACTCCATCACCTCCAGCATCCATCAGGTCCATAACTACTCCATCACCCCCAGCAAACATCAGGTCCAGAACTACGTCAGCCCCTCCAGCATCCATCACCTCGACCACTCTTAAGTAACTCTCTCTCCTCAGCACTCTCTCGGTCTCTCTCTCTCTTTCCAAAACTGTTTCCCACCAACTCTCTCTCACATTATCTTTGGCCTTTCTTTTCCTCTGTGAATAAAACTCAGCTCACCTCAGATTAGCCTTCTTCAAGACAGTGTTACATTTGTCCATTACAGTAAAGCCAAAACAAGCCACATCATCTCTACTAGACTTATAAATACCATATCATGTTATTATTATACATGAATTAAGAATAGCTTGTTCTGCTCCATTGTGATAGCGGGGAGCTTTAATGGTTATCAGTCTGCTGGAGTTTGCGTGGTCATCAGCGTATGTACCAACTCGTCTTCTTTCACAATACAGTGCATGTGGATGGTACTCAGTCCGTGCAAAAGGTGGGGCTGGAGGAGAGCTGGGCAGGAACGTCACCTACATTCCGGGACTTTCTGCCAGCGTCTTAGTGTGTTTTCCTCTGGATGGGGAAAGTTCTCTTTTTTAAGCTTTTATACATTTACAGCGTTTGGCTGATGCTGTTGTCCAGTGTGTCTGGATCTTGAAGAGTCGAGGGTTAAGGGTCTTGATCAGGAGCCCAACAGGCAATTTGGCAGAGGTGGGGCTTGAACCAGCAATATTCTGATTATTAGTCGAATGTCCTGTCTCTCTCTCTCTCTGCACATCCTGTTTGCTCTCTCTTTCTCTCTCTCTGTTTAGCACCCAGAAATCAATGTGTCTTGTCTCCTTTCTCCCCCGTTGTCCTCTGTTCCCGTGCAGACAGGTGAGGGCTTCTGCCCCCGGTCTAACCCCGCTCCACACTCCATAATTGGGTTTATACAGAGGTCTCTCTCTCTCTCTCTCTCTCTCTCACACACACACACATGCACATGCAAAATCGCATAATCACTTAGAAAGGTTAGCTAGTCAGAGAGCAGTGGCTGACTTGCTAACCTTTGCTATCTAACGTACAGCTTCCATTAGAATATCAGACATTAGAACATCAGACATTAGAACATCGGATCATTAACCTCATACTCAGCGTCACCCCATGGCTGTGTCTGTTTTCAGACTCTGTGCTGATGGGATGTGTGTTTAAGCAGGTGGGACAGTCTATAACCTGATGGTAGGTCTGTTGGTACAGTCTATAACCTGATAGTAGGTCTGTTGGTACAGTCTCGAGCCTGATGGTAGGTCTCTAATCTGAAGAGAAGTCTATGCTGTTGGTACAGTCTCGAACCTGATGGTAGGTCTCTAACCTGATCCTACAGTCTCTAGTGAACAGTATGGACCTTAAGGAAATGGTACAGTCTGTAGACCAATGATAATACACTGAAAAAGGGCATGAGCCTATAATGAATATACTAAACCAGTTCACAGTACAAAAGGTCTCTAAGCTGATGACAAACAGTCTGTATGCCTTCGCACTGGTCTCTAGCGCAATGCTAAATGCTGACACATGCTAAAGCTTTTACAGGGGTGTTTAACAAGATGCTAAATGCTAACATGTGCAAAGGGTTTTCCACTGGTGTCTAATGCGATGCCAAATGCCAACACATGGAAAACACTGTGGACAGGTTTCTAATGCGATGCTAAATGCTAACATGTGCTAAGGCTTTTGCATTGGCGACTAATGCAGTGGTAAATGCTAACACTTGCTAAGCCTTGTGAAATCGTTTCTACCAGCGTTTTTATGACAATCATGGGTACAGGTGGGGAGAGAACAAATTAGCTGGCCTTTTTTGACACAAACTGATCATTTTTCAAATGTATAACCACATGTCTAGGTGTGTATGTGTGTGTGTTCACCTGACTCACTTTGCAGAGATATTTCACAGGAGTGAAAACATAAAACAAAACATTAAATACTGTTTGTGACTAGCATTAATATTAAATAACACTTAGCATTAGCATTAACTAACCTAGAAGTAATACATCTACACTTAACATAACAGTTAACAGTAACATACTGTTAACTGAAGCAACAGCCAAGAAAGCATAGAAACAATCAAATGAGATTAATTACAAATAATTAATTCATTTAATTGTTTGTAAAGCCGTGCAAATTATGTTAAAACGACCTTGAATTGCTGTTTCAATTTCAAAGTAGTCATTAAAACGGACCAGCCTGATTCACAGGCTGTAGTTTGTTGTTGTACGCGTCAGGTCCGTCTCTCAGGGGGAGGGTCACCTTGCCGGCAGTTGTATCCGCGGATGAGGAAACGGCGTTTCGTTCCCGGACAGATCTGAGGTGATACGAGGGGAGGAAGATGAGCTGTCGCAGTGTGAAATTTTTATGTTTATGCTGCATATCCCTACTTTCATTTCTGAAAGGGCATTTTGAGATTTTTGTTTAATTTTTTTATGATTTTCACTGTTTTTTTTTGACACTGGATAAAAACTTCTTTATAGCTAAAGATGTTCCATTAGTACCCGTACTGTCATAAGACACTCCCTCAATTAATTCAGCTCAAAAAACGAATTCATAGATTTTGTTTGCTTATTAATTTTAGCCCCAAGTGCTCTATGCATTTTTGGTTTTAATAAAAAATGTACTTTATGAAAAATTAAACATTAGAGATGGTGGGGTGGGGGGGTAGTTTTTCAACTGCCACAGTTGAGGGTAGAGGGGTCACAATCTCTGCACAGTCTAAACCATTGGGAACATACTTACTCCAAGGTCACACACTAACCCTTAGGTTATGCCCTAAACTGTAGGTCATGCCCTAACCATAAGGAAATGCCCTAACCCTTAGATAACATCATAACCCTTAGGTTACACCTTAGGTGGACGTTCCAGCTCTCGGACCCTCTGTTCTCTGCCCGTCCCGCTAAATGCCTGGCAATTGTTGCTGTGCAAAGCTGTGAACCGCACACTTTCATCTGGATCTTCCCCACTGCGGGCTTGCTGTAGGGCGCTCCGGGCCCCTGGGACGCTAAAGAGCCACAGATCGTTGATGTGTGCTGGTTAGCCAAGATCCTACTCACAGGAAGTGCGGTTATCTGCCCTCTAAATCTACAGTAACAACAAAGGTTTTGTGTGCGAAAATACAGTACAGCACTCTAGCTGACACAACTCACATGCACACGTGGTCTTATAAATAAGATCTATTAAAAAGTGTACATGATGAGCAACATTAATAGTCAAGTAATAGAAATGTATTTTATTAGTTCATTAGTGTGATGTGTGTGATCAAGTAAACTGTTCTGGTTGGCTGTTGTTTTGGTTTTGGACTGGACTGGAGCGCGGAGTTGGATAAATGCACCACGTATTACCATACTGTCAACACTGCCTCCGTTCTCAACACACACGGGAGAAGTACACAAGAACACTTACAGAACACAAACACCCTTTAATCCAGTGCCAGGCTGAACACTGGAACCCACAGAACTGTCATTGTTACAATAAAACCTCTGTCATCTTGTTTCTTTGTCATTAAGTTTAATTTAATTAGAAGCTCTCTGTGATAACGTCATGATAGCTACTAGCATTGATAAGCTAACATTAGAAATGTTTTAATCGAAGTACGTCTTTTATTTATTAGTTATTGTGAGTTATTTTCGCAGTGATTGGCTTGGATCTGTTTTCTACAACTCAGTCACATAATTGATTATATTAATAATTAAACCAGACGGCTCGTGAGCTAATATGTGCTAATCGTTTTCTTGCCAACAACACTCTGACCATCTCTGAGGGGCCGCGAGTTGTAGCGCGAGAAGAATACGTTCGGAGAGACGTCTCTGAAGCTGTATAGAAAGTGTAAAGTGGGCATTTAAGAACATTCCAGGTCACTGCAATACTGCTGTGAGAGAAGAGAATTATAGAGAATTATAGAGAAAAGTATACGATTTGCAGAGAGACAGGACCTTTCAGGCAAAGGTTCTTCTTCAGCTGTAGCACGTCATCTAGCTACCCTCGAATAACTTGGTATAACAAATTTAATAACAGTTATTAGAATGTGATACTTTGAGAAATTTGACCAATGATAATAATTGTCAGTAAAGGCCACTGGCATCAAATGGAACAGCCTGATTTATGCTGTCCGTTTAATGAACTGTGAACCAAAGAACTGGAACTTCTCTCCACTCTGGGCTGGTCTCCAGCTTCAGGATAATGGCTAGCCATGAGGCCTTCTGGGCCGTGGCTATAACCCGCTGCTAACAGCTTCAGTCAGCACTATTAGCACCACGGCTCCCACTGCCAACAGTGGCAATCTGTTGCCCGGGTAACCTCACCACCCTCCCAGGCAGGGTTGAGCTAATTCCACGCGGAGAAAAAGCGCACGGGCGAAAAGTTATGAAAGCCGAGCTATTTCACACCAGGATGAGAGAGTGTGTGTGAGAGAGAAAGAGATACTGGCAGAGAGAACAGATAAGCAAGAGAGCTGAGGAATGGCAAAAGAGTGGTCTCTCATTTGTAATCCCCCCTGGCCCCCCAGGGGCCCCTCGGGGCCCCTCCCCCTCTCTCACCCCCAGCCTTCATCACTACCACCTTCCCTCACACTCTAGACCCGTGTGTCTGGTAACACTAATCTGGCCCTCACTGCCTCTGTGGGACGCTTTCTAAACACATGCTGTATATTAAGTCTCAATCACTCTGGTGCACTCTCCTAGATCACGGATTAATGGATTAGCTATCTGCTCCTAAACTGACAGAAGCAGGAATACGCACAAACACACACACACACACACACACACACACATAAACAACGTAGCAGTAAGCACATCTTGAACTCTTTTGAGGAGACTGTGCTGAAGTTTTCTGAAGTATCATCTGGTGTGTTACACCAGGCTTTAGGAGACTCAACATGAGCCAGTCCTCTGCTATCACTCAAGCGTAAGAGGTGATCACACTAAATACTTGCGTTTTTAGCCTACAGACGCTGTTTCTAAATGCTGTTTTTTAGTACTGCATGCAGATTTTCTGTGTTTTCTGTATGTAAAATGTATGGATGCAAAACAAGGAAAACAAAACACAAACAAAAATACAAACGAATTACAGTACACACACCGAAAAAAACCTTGAACTCTCTCTCCTTCTCTCTCTCTCTCTCTCTCTCTCCTTCTCTCTCTCTCCTTCTCTCTCTCTCCTTCTCTCTCTCTCCTTCTCTCTCTCTCTCCTTCTCTCTCTCTCCTTCTCTCTCTCTCTCTCCATCTATCTTATCCATCTCCTTTGTCTTTAATAGGAAGTCACTGAACAGATGGGACCCAAATTGCACTATCCAGCTCCTCTGAGGACCAGGGCCATTTTCCTCATGTGTCTGTGAAGTTCTCAGATTGGCTGTGTAGCCTTTGAGCTGTGTGTGCTTCAAAGGGATGAGCAGCACACACACACACACACACACACACACACACGAATGCACACTCAGACACACACAGACACAAACACACACGTACAGACAAACACTCACGCACACTCAACACACTACGACTCTGTGCTTTGCTTGTACTCTGGTTGTGGTCAGGAAGACACATTCTGACTTCACTGATTGGCTTTCGTGACTTTAATCCATCACGAGGGCCACCTGTGTGTGTGTGTGTGTGTGTGTGTGTGTGTGTGTGTGCGCTTGTCCATATGCTTATATGTGCTATGAGTATGTTTTCATGTGTGTGTATATCCATACACTTGTTGTGTTGTAATGACACTCAGAAGCACAGTGTTGTGTTGTAATGACACTTTGAAGCACAGTGTTGTGTTGTAATGACACTCAGAAGGACAGTGTTGTGTTGTAATGACACTCAAAAGCACAGTGTTGTGTTGTAATGACACTCAGAAGGACAGTGTTGTGTTGTAATGACACTCTGAAGCACAGTGTTGTG
>JAOXYF010000028.1:15260154-15274269 GCA_028565775.1 Sternarchorhynchus goeldii | reverse complement strand
CAGAGAGAAAGAGACACAGACAAAGAGACAGAGAGAAAGAGACAGAGACAAAGAGACAGAGACAAAGAGACAGAGAGAAAGAGACAGAGACAAAGAGACAGAGACAAAGAGACACAGAGAAAGAGACAGAGACAAAGAGACAGAGACAAAGAGACACAGAGAAAGAGATAGAGAGAAAGAGACAGAGACAAAGAGACAGAGACAAAGAGACACAGAGAAAGAAAAATAAAAGCAAAATGTACATTATTTCGGCAACAAAACAAAAGTGGATCAAAAATGGATGAGAATGACATGATAATAAAAACAATAATAATAAACAAAATATAGTGTGTGTGTGTGTGTGTGTGTATGTGTGTGTGTGTGTGATTGAGTAAAGGTAAGACTGAGACTGAGAGTGTGAGTGTGTGTGAGCGTGAGTGTATGTGAGTGTGTGAGCCAGGAGCCTCTGCTAGCCTACTTATACCAAGCTGTGTTCCTTCCACTACAACAGAGAAAACAGCTCCTCCACCCTACTGTCTCCACCCCTACACTCTCTCTCTCTCTCTCTCTCTCTCTCTCTCCCTCTTTCTGTGAGAGTGCTGTCAAAGGACAATGACATCCATTGTGGGACGACCACACAGAGGACAAAAGCAGGTCATGGAGGGACAGAGAGATGGAGTGGTGCAGATATGTTCGAAGAAATACTGCCTCCTACCTCCCCCGTCACACACACACTCTGGTGTGGGACAGGCTGGTGTCAGTGAGAGTGTTTGAATCTCTGATCCGTACCTGTGCTCCATCAGGTTCAATTAGCAGTGCCTCCTCCAGTGACCACGTTTGTCATCATCTCTGCCCCGCCCACCGTTGCCCCCGGCGACTTGACAGGAAATCGATACACAGAAGTGAGGGGAGGGGCTGTAAGGACCTGGAATTGTCCCTTCTATACACACACACTTCTGCAGTTCACTTCTCCTGTGCACACACACACACACACACACACACACGTCCACCTATCCAAAACACATGTTCACCATTTCTCTTGCACACACACCTCCACCCTCCACCTCTCTAACACACACTCCCACTACCCCAAGATTCAGACCTCTCCAAACGAACACACACACACACAGACACGCATTTCAAGCTAATCAGGGATAAATCTTTCAGTCAGTCTCACTCTCTCTCTTACACCTGCATCTCTAATCTTTCTAAAAATATTGCATAATAATAATAATAATAATAATAATTTAATACTGTAAGAATAATAACAAAACCACATACACAAATATATGAATGCACACACACACACACACACACACACTCTGTCTGGCTTCTCCAGTGCCCAGCCTCAGGTCAACGTCCTCCTTGAAGTGTTTCCAGGGGCGTGACCTCTAACTCTGCTACCCTGCGTGAGAGCGGCTCGTCTCATCCAGTAGGGCTTAAAGGTCAGCCAGGGTCACGTCTGGGTGCAGGACACGCCCCAAAGCTGACTGCATACACACACACACACACACACACACATACACACACACACATGCAAAACAGGATGCAAAACACATACATGCAAAACTCACAAAGTCAAGGAGACGATAAAGACACAAGAGGAGATGTTTTTTAAAGGAGCTCAACTCATAAGATATTGTGAAAGATCTTTACACATAAAAACTAGTAAGTTGTTTTATGATCAGGAAACGGCATAAACCCACTACCGTTAAATCAAAGTGCTGATTGGGTAGTAACCATGTCTTTCTAATGTCTTTATTTATTTATTTATTTATTATTTTTTTGGGCTTGACTTCACAGGCCCCACTGTGAGAGGATATCAGGGTGTAGCTCCGCCCACCACGGCAGAGGGGGTGGTTCTTTCCCTCTGAGACTCCTCCTTCCACAGGTGAGAGTATGCGCGCACACCTACACACACACACACACACATACACATGCACACCTTGGTTCACCTTGGACCAGTGGAGACATGTCCAATCAAGTTGGATGCCATCCTGACAGCTGTTCTGGGTGAGACAGATCACCGATTCATTACCTGCCCTCCTCAGGCAAGAAAAATAAGGCCTCTTGCCTCGCCTCAGGACTCCATCGCCATAGTAACTATTGATTGATTGTTTGTTCGGGGCAGCCGTTGCCGGACGATTACCTCGTAATGGCTGTGGATGGCAAGCAGCTGCTGTTTAACCCAGCGATCAGCTATGAGTGTGTGTGTGTGTCTGAACCAGTGCGTGAGTGTGTTTGTCTCAAGGAGTGTGTGTGACTGAGCGTGTATATGAGTGTGTAGGCATGTGTGTTTACACGCATTTAGTGTGTGCGTATTTGTCTGAAGGACTGTGTGTGTGTGTGTGTGTGACATATTTGCATATGTGTGTGCGAGCGAATGCACCCATAATTGAGTATGTAGATGAGTGTGTGAGTCTGTGTGTGTGTGTGGTGTGTGTTAAACCTCTTAACTCACATGTACATACCACCCTAAAATTGTATGGCAGCTTGACCCTTTCACTGTGAATATAAAAACACAACAGTAAGTGTATAACCAGATCTAATTATGAGGAGGTTTAGCTTCAGCACTGGATGGCATTTACACTGACATCATGTTCCTTTTTCTTTCAGTGTGTTTAAGCCCTTCAAGTTGCCGCAGGTGGTGATTCTGAGCTCTATCCGCTGCCGATAAACTCCAGAGTGTTCTGGAGCGTTTGCTCCCGCAGAGGAAATGTGCCGAGCTTCCTGCCCCAGTTCTGAAAGCTTTTTGAAGGCCTTTCTGCACTCCCGCAGAAAAACAACAAAAAACTCTCTGTCTGTGGTCCTCGCTGTTCCGTGCCGTAACAGGAGAAGGATCGTCTCGGTGCCCTACAGCTGGAAGGGCTTTCTTATTACCCACAAACACCAGCTGCTAGCCAGCATGAGGGTCTGAGAGATGGAGATCTGAGAGATGGAATCCTCGAGACTATCGCTCTTCTCCCAGGCTTATCAGTGGCTCTCAGCTGGAGTGCTGTGTTGACCAACCCTCTGGCTGTTGCCTGTCCGAAACGCCCTTCCCATCAGGCTGTGCTCCTCACCCGTGCCTGGCACTGCTTCTGGGATCACGCTGGCTGGGCTCGTGACTAATGACAGTTGTGCAGTGACTAACATGCGATGCTGGGAAAGTCTGAGCCCGTTGGGTGAAGACCTGAAGGGAGCAGATTGGTGTAGTGAAAACCTTTGCCTGCTACTTGAGGACTGGAGGGATAAATTAAATGATAGAAGACGAGCAACTTTGAGGGATCTGTTCTTCAAAAGCCCTTGAATCCACCCTTTCGTTTATCACTGATTACTGAGGATTACTTCCCCAAGAACATTTGTAAACATGTATGTTGTTGTTCATTGGTCCAGACACCCCCCCCCCCCGGTATTGTGATGAACCTCCAACCCCCCAACATCCAACTGTCCACTCTGTAGGCCACGGTTTCCCCACCCAGGAATGGCTGCTAACACCTAGGGTTCAATATTCATCCCAAACCCTCAGCACTTTCTGTGTTTCTGGGCACAGTGTTCCCTCATTCCGCAACCGTTCCATTCCAGGTTGGTGTGGTTGGGGCTGGGTTGCCAGATGGGAAACAGGATTCCCTCATTTTGTGACTGTCGCAGATTGGTCCTCCTGGATCTTGGTGGCCAGATGGTGGGGATTCTCAAGTACCAATATCTCGTTTGGTCTCGGCTGTCATGCCAGTAGGTCATCTGTGCTCTGCTAATTGCTAATTCTTAAGCATCAAAACTCATAAAAATTCCTCCTGAAATATCTACGCGTGTCACGGTTCCAAGCCGGCTTAGGAAATTCCAGAGCTGCTGTAACAGCTGAACGACATCACCCACAGGGTTTCAGGAATAAGCAGCACATCGCTCCCAACGATAGATCGACCCGCCGTATCGCTAAGGGAGAGCTGGGCACAGCTGAGGAGACACTAATAAATTAATAAAGTGAACTCAAAACGAATTTTAAAGGATACAGGTCGCCATGGTGACCCGAAGAGCAGGATTCCGAACGCGCTGTAAATTAGTAATAGGGTTCTCGCGCTGGCCAGATAAGGGAGCGGAGCTGTAATCTGCTCTCGTTCGCGGAGAACTTTCCCACGGTCGACAGAGGACGAGGGCATGACGGACGTCGGAAAAGCAACTGAGGGGATGGAGAACCTTCAGATGTGCTGCCCACCGGTTCCCTGAAGCCGTTTACCTCCTCGTGGTTTTTTTGGGGGGTTTTTTTTTTTTTTGGAGGGTTTATATTTCCTTTTGCACCTGATTTATGTGTTAACTGATGGGACCTTCTCTGTGGAGCTTAATCTTTTTAAATTTTCAAATAATGTTTCTCTAAATAATGGATAAATAGAGGGGGGTTAACATCTTTCTGCCTCTCTCTCTCTATCTCTCTCTCTCTCTCACTCGGTCTGTCTGTCGCTCTCTCATTCTCTCTCTCTCTCTCCCTCTCTCTCGGAGTACATTAATCAGACTCTGGTCTCTGGAGCACCTCTATAACGCTGGTGAGTGAGCACTCTGAAGACTCACTGGGACTCGGGGAGAAGCCCAGCACTACATCACAATGATAGAGGGGAGAGAGGAGAGAGAGAGAGAGAGAGAGAGAAGGAAAGAGAGGAAGAAAGAGAATGGGGAGGGCAGGGTCATCCTCTTCCTCCGGACACCCAGGGTGTAGAATCGGGTGAATGTGGGAGAACAGCCCTCCAGCGGTCTGGGGGCGTCAGGCCAGAGCCTGCACAGCCACAAGGAGAGCTGGGAGAGCTTTCCGGAACCTCCTCGTGTCTCAAACCTCCGACCTCCATCCTATTAATGAGCAAGCAGTCGGTCGACCTCCACCTCACAAAGCCCCACTAAACGGCTTCACCTGTATTATTTATAGCTCTGCTCTGACCTCTCTTTATACCTGTGGGAGGAATAAGAGAGAGAGAGAGAGAGAGAGAGAGAGAGGGAGAGAGGGAGAGAGGGAGAGATAGAGATAGAGAGTAGTAGAAGGACGGAGTGAAAGACAGACAGAGAGAGAGGATATCATATTTGTGTGTACACATACAGTATATGTGTACATTACCTTATATATATGCAGCAGACCGTACACAGTGTTTTATTCATCATCTATGTTTAAACATTCTTGTTTGTGTACCTGTTACTTCTGTTTACAGGAAACACTTTGGCAATGCAAAATGATTTGAAGAGAGAGAGAGAGAGAGAGGGAGGGCAGCATGCATTGCCAGTCTGTTGTTCTGTCATTATCAGACCACCCACTCAGACAGGTGTGTGCTTGTGTAAACACTGGCTGAGGGGCGGAGCATGTGGGAAAAGGGGGTGGGGAATCAGGACACGCCCAACTGAGAGAGACCAGCAGTCAGCACACAGAGGGAGAACCAGCAAGGATGAGAATTCAATTCAATTCAATTCAATTCAAGCCTTATTGGTATGACTGTATCACGAACATTTTTACCATACCAAACATTTCTCTCTCTCCTTCTCCCTGTTTCTCTCTCTCTCTCTCCTTCTCTCTGCGTCTTTCCCCCTCTCTCTCTCCTTCTCCCTCCTTTCCTCTCTCTCTCATCTCGCTCTCTCTTTCCTGACCCTGATTCTTTAAGCTGATTCAGTTACCTGTAAGCGGAGCATTTGAGACGTGGAAGCCTCCTGACCAACAGGCTGACCAAACCGCTAGAGGAAGTGTGGAACTCCTGCGGAGGGGAGGGGTGGGGGGCGTAGGTGGAGGAGCCAGGTGGAGGGACAGGGAACGACACCATCAAGGCCCTCGATACATCAGAGCACGCAGCCAGTGTGTGATACAGCCTGATAGATGCACAATGTCTCACTAATAAAATGTGCAGGAGAAGAAAAACTGTGGCGAGTGTGTGTGTGTGTGTGTGTGAGAATGTGTGTGTGTGTGTCTGTGTGTGTGTGTGTGTGTGAGAGAGAGAGAATGTGTGTGTGTGTGTGTGTGTGTGTGTGAGAATGTGTGTGAGAATGTGTGTGTGTGTGAGAGAATGTATGTGTATGAATGAGAAGGAATGAAGCAGACAGTGTGGGGGTGTGTGGGACTGAAAGAGAGGTGTGTGTGAGAATGTGTGTGTATGAATGAGAGGGAATATAACAGAGAATGTAACAGACAGTGTGTGGGTGTACGTTTGTGTGTGTGTGGGTGTACGTCTGTGTGTGGGGGGGTTTGATATGACAGCTGGTAATGAGATCTTTTGATGTAGCAGATGAAGGGAGAAGAGCATCACCCTCAGTCCTCTGGAGGAGAGAGAGGTGAGGAGACACACACACTCACACACACACACACACATGCACGTGCAGACGTATGATGCCTTTATACAGTTAACAAAGCATGTGTGCATGACCTGCGTAACATGAGAGAAATGTCAAGCATGTTTCTTTGCATTTTTGACAAGCTTTTGAGAGGAAACAAGAAGAATCTATCTGTGGCACCTCGTTGGAGATCAGAGCGAGACCACCACGGAGATCAGAACGAGACCACCACGTTGATCAGAACGAAAGAGCTGTGGAAATCAGAACGAGAGATAGACAGAGATCAAAACGAGACTGCCACAGAGATCAGAACCAGAGCGGCGTGGAGATCGGAACGAGGGAGCGTGGATGAAGTGATTATTGAACATAACGTGAGTCAGATTTCAACAACCAGTTTTGCTCCTTTACAACTCGCCATTTGATGATGATTATTTTGATTTTTATTACTGTTGTTGTTTAAATGCATTTTCTTTGAGGATTTTGCTGTATTTCTCCTACTTTAGGGGTGTTGGGAAATGGTGTTAACGCTAAAACCAAGAGTAAAGTTGATTAAATGGAAGGCTAAAGCCTTAAATCGATAAGCCTCTTTAATTTTAAGTGAAAACATAAATCCCATTAGCTGCACTTATTTCCTGCACCTGGCTGTCAGGCAACAGTAAAACACGCTAGCCAACCTCCCCCAGCCTCTCCCAGCCTCTCCTAGCCTCTCCTAGCCTCCCCCAGCCTCCCCCAGCCTCTCCCAGCCTCTCCTAGCCTCTCCTAGCCTCCCCCAGCCTCTCCCAGCCTCTCCCAGCCTCTCCCAACCACAGCCAGCCTCTCCCAGCCTCTCCCAGCCTCTCCCAACCTTTCCCAGCCTCTCCCATCCTCTCCCAGCCTCTCCTAGCCTCCCCCAGCCTCTCCCAACCACAGCCAGCGTCTCCCAGCCTCTCCCAACCTCTCCCAATTTTTCCCAGCCTCTCACAACTTTTCCCAGCCTCTCCCAACCTCTCCCAGCCTCTCCCAGCTAGTCCCAGGCACTGGCCCAGGCTGCTGACGTAAATCACACACATCTATACATAACCAAATGGTATTTCCCTAAAAATAATATTAATATGCACTGAGTATTTTCTGAAAAAAGAAAAAAAAAGAAGATATTTCTAGCCTGATGTATCACATATCGTCTTTATAAATGTGTGTGTGTGCTATGTGTGTGTGTGCTGACCTCATTTCTTTTACATAACAAGATGTAAGCCCCTTTATCCCAGTCAAATAAACACATCCACAAGCGCCAATCCTCGCTTCCTGTGTGCAGGGCTCCACGTCACGCATCATTTCCTGTGGCCCTGCATGCTCATTGGCTGTTAAATTAGCTGGGCGAGGGTTTCCACCTGCTGACATGTGTCATTTCCTTCGGACACATGATCACCAGAGAGATCTCTGTCCGGACCTAGAGCAAACGGACACCACGACCCAAAATTCTCACTCCTTCCATCTGAAACCACCACGTTCTGTCCTTTCGTTCTTCAGCATTAAAGATGACTTTATTTGCAGTGTTTCAGATATTCTTATATGTCCATTCCCTGTGCTGGGAAGAAGGACTGTACAGAGAATGGCTTTGTTTGGGGGTACAGGGTGAAAACGGTTACTGTTACTGACAGTTACAGTTATTGCTCTGCCTCTCAGTTTTACTCTGGGTCTTCCACTGGTCATTCATGAATAATGTAATATTGACAGGAGGGTGAATCAGATTTAAAGTCAAAGACACATCATGAACGTCAGACGTCTAGCAGTCAGTTCAAAGGGTCAGACTGACTGGGATTCACCAGTGACCCTCACTCTCTACCTTTGCCCTCAGTCCTCGTACTCCACCCTCTACTCCTGCACTCCACCCTTGTTCTCCACCTTTGCTCTCCACCTCAGGTGATCCTCAGAATCACAGCAGGAAAACGATCCTCACCCGTGTAGAAGATTCTACCCTTTTCAAACCATCTCAGCCACAAGCGACAATTTCCAATGGCATTCACTAAGTGGAGCTAAACTCGATCTCGTCTGCTGCGAGACATTTTGAGACATTGTGAGACGTAGCGAGACGTTGCCCAGCAAAGCTGCATTGTCATGCCCTTCTCTTGAAAGCGTGTCACATTTGGATGTGATTTGACTGGCAGTGGCAGAGAAGGTTTCCTGAGGGATTTGTTAGTCAAAGCGAAGGAACCTGGTGTGGAGGACACTCAGGTCTCTCTCTCTCTCTCTCTCTCTCTCTCACACACACACACACACACACACACACACACACACACACACACACACACACACACACAAGAGAGTTTAATGTAAAGTGAGTGTTTTGGTACCACTTGACCTTGTCAGAGTAAATAGAGGAGCTGTGAAACAAACTCCATCTATGCTCCACACTGATAAGAGAACAGCAGCACCAACTCAACTCTCATTCTTAACCTTTGCAAAAGAAACTACCCTGATCCCAGATCATTAGTAAAATACCACCTACCTCCAACAGCAGGTTTCATGAATAATGTAATGAGTAATTAGAACTCTTTCATGAATCTCGAAAGCAGTTTTTTTGGTCAGTACTTAACTGATTTGGATTTGATCTACATTACCACTGAAACAGCAAGAATCCAGGATATAATATACAGGCCTCAGGATCAAAAGGATTTAACAGGATATCAGCTGAATGTCTGTGGTTAAATACCCCTTTAAAGGAGTGGTTTCTGTGTGAACATAACACGGTTTCCAGTGTGTGGGTTCTCTTGTGGTAGAGCAGTGGTGAGCCCTTCCACTGTTTTGTCAGGTTTCAGTTTATTTTCCATTGTGACAGGCCCTCAGCTTCCTCTCAATCCATATTTCATGGCAGGGCATTAGGCACCGTGGCAACGGGCTGCAGGGGCCAATGAGAACGCAGCAGGGGAGCTCCAGCTGTGCAGCTCAATTTACCCACAGGCCTTTGCTGCTGCCGCCCGCGCTTAGCCGGCAAGTGCACTTCCTGCCAAACAGAGACGGCAGGGGGGAGGGGTTGAACCTGGAGACCTCCTCCTGAAAACACACACACACACGCACACACACACATACATAAGTACACTTGGATACACTCATTGACATGCTTCCTCTCAATCTCAGTCTTTCACACACACACACACACACACACACACTCACACACTAATTAATCTGATTAACCTTTCTGGGATCCAGACCTCCAAATGCACCATATGTCCTCCTGTAACACGAGGCTTCATAAAAGACTTTCTCTGATGTTGTACTCAGGCTGCTGTCTCATATGTAGACTGCAATAAGGAAGATCTAATTCTGTTTTTAATTGATGGATCTAATTACGTCTACAAGGGTCTTATTAACAAGGATCTAGTACTGGACTAAAACGCAATCAACTTCTGGAGCCTCTACAGAAAGGGCGTTAACTTCTGCGATCAAGTTCTTACTCTTGAATATGGAGAGCCTTTACTAAGGAGACAAACTAACCTTAAATGCTCGACTTGACTGCATGACTCAGCGAGTGAAGTAAGGACTGCAGCTTAGGAGTGGCCTTGGTGCGGAGAAGAAACCAGGCATCTGACGTTAAGGCTGTGGGCCGTGAAGGAGCCTAGCCTTCAGCAGGTGGTATGGCCAGCTGTCACGTGGAGGTCATATCTCACGCAGAAGTCAGGTCTCACATGGAGGTCAATTCTGATGCAGAGGTCAGATCTTACATGAAGGTTAGCTGTGACACATATGTCAGCTCTCACATGGATGTGAGATCTGATGTGGAGGATCTGATGCAGAGGTCAGCTCTGATGCTGAAGTCGGTTCTGACACAGAAGTCAGCTTTCATGTGGAGGTCAGCTCCGACACATAGGTCAGATCTCACATGGTGATCGGCTCTGACACGAAGGTCAGATCTCACAATAAGGTCGACTCTGATGCAGAGGTCAGCTCTGATGCTGAACTCAGCACTGATACAGAGGTCAGCTCTGACAGGGATGTCATGAAAGTGAAGGTAACCTTGTGTTGGACAGAACTTACACGCTGCCTTGTTTGGAAACGTTCTGTGTGGAATAACTGGGTGTTTTGGGTATTATGATCCTGTAGACTATGGGAAGCCTCAGGGGCACACACACACACACACACACACACACACACTAGCAACCATCTTAGAGCTTCAGATTCAGTTTATAACCCAAACTTCTGAAGTATGGAGACATGTTTTTCTCTATGTAAATGGGTGTCCATAAAACTACTGAATCCATAAAACTACTGAAT
This sequence comes from Sternarchorhynchus goeldii, assembly GCA_028565775.1. Classification (NCBI taxonomy): domain Eukaryota; kingdom Metazoa; phylum Chordata; class Actinopteri; order Gymnotiformes; family Apteronotidae; genus Sternarchorhynchus; species Sternarchorhynchus goeldii. The sequence goes on along the minus strand of JAOXYF010000028.1, from coordinate 15,263,769 downwards.
CCAGAATACTACTGAATCCAGAATACTACTGAATCCATAAAACTACTGAATCCAGAATACTACTGAATCCATAAAACTACTGAATCCAGAATAGCACCCTGAGAATAAATGTAATGTGTGTATCAGTAAGTTTCTAGCTGTGTGCTAGTGGTTACACTCAAATCATCAGCAGTGGAGTGGAGCACAGGTGAGGGCAACAGAGCACGGGTGAGGGCAGTAGAGCACAGGTGAGGGTGTGTGGAGTGTAGGTGAACACAGCTGAGTGCAGAGGATCACAGAAGAACACAGTAAATCATAGTAAGGTGCACTGTAGCACAGTCAAATACAGCCTAGACCAGCAGTGAGTGTAGTGGAACAGTGAACAGGCGTCTGAGTCGAGATGCTGGTCCACCTGCAGATGATCAATGACATGTCTCTCAGTTCATCGACTCCCCTACTGCCTGGATTCAAAGAGTCAAGGTGAACAAACAACGCAAAACAGCCCTGGAGACCGTCTGGAGGTGACATGAGTGTGTGTGTGTGTGTGTGTGTGTGTGTGTGTGTGTGTGTGTGTGTGTGTGTGTGTGTGTGTATGTGGGTGAGTGTGCGTTTGTAGGGGTGCCATTAGTTAAATATTTAGAAGGGCTTTATCACCAAATCTATAGAGTCAACACAATAGGCTTCTCCTATTGAAGAGGACTGAATGTGTGGGGACCGAGAGAGCCCAGGAAATCAATCCACGTCAGACATCAAAGAGGGAAAAAGGTTAAAGAATCAATGTGTCTGAATGGATGCATGTGGCAGAAGGTTTGTGTGGTGTGGCATTTCAGAGGCGGTTCTGTAGAACCCAGCAGACCTGCCTCCACCTGTCAAAGTCACACGGGTGGGGTCCGGGGAGGTGGAGGCCTGCGCGTGTGAACTTCACCCGAAGCGTGGGAGGAGAACCAGGGAAGAACACGAGGGCAAATGAAAGAACTGTGATTGGACAGTTCACTTTTGACATTAACTCTGACTGGACTGTGTTAGCATTTTAGTTTCTCTCTGATTAGAAATTTGGACTTTCTCTCTCTGGTCAGTGTTAGGCTTTGACTCTCTCTCTCCGGTCAGTGTTAGGTTTTGACTCTCTCTCTCCGGTCAGTGTTAGGTTTTGACTCTCTCTCTCTCTGGTCAGTGTTAGGTTTTGACTCTCTCTCTCTCTGGTCAATGTTAGGTTTTGACTCTCTCTCTCTGGTCAGTGTTAGGTTTTGACTCTCTCTCTCTGGTCAGCGTTAGGTTTTGACTCTCTCTCTCTCCCCTTCTCTGATTGGACAGGGTCAGCTTTTTTTCCCTGTCTCTGCCTCTCTCTACCGCTCTTTGGAAAAGGACATCTCTCCTTCTGTTTTGCAGATGGAGGGCAGATGGTGGACTGTGGAGCCATGGCGAGAGTCCATCTCTGTAAGGTCAACGGCGTGAGAGAGAGAGAGAGAGAGAGAGAGAGAGAGAGACAGAAAGAGAGAAAGAAAGAGAGAGCAAGGAGGAGAGGGAAAGGAGGCCAAAAAAATTCATACTGAATTTTTAATAACAAAGCAGTTCACTCAGTGAGTCAGAGTCGAGGAGCTCTTCCCTGTGGTGAGTGGGAGAGAGGGAGCTGGATCCAACCAGGAGGAGTCACAGCGCGATTCACAGCAGGGCCGCAGACGCCTCTGCTCCCTCCCATCACCACGCCAACGCCTCCCTGACACCGATAAACCCCCGTAAATCCTCCCCGGAGAGGGCGTGATCCGGACGGCGGAGTCTCCATCTCACCAGACTGGACGAGACACGCAGCGAGACAGAAAACGGTGGCAGGAAGAGGTTCGTGCGAGCCTGGTCAGGACATCAGCCAGCATTCCCACGATGCACCTGTGATTACATACAAAACACAGAAATCAGGTGGAGAATGTTCCGTGCTGGTTCATGCACGTTAAATCGGAGACCCTAAACTGTGTGCTGGGTGTGGTGTGTGTGTGTGCTCTCTGTGCTGCAGTGGGGGAACACAGAGAACACACTGCTCCCAGTAACACAGAGAACACAGATAGGTACCAAACGCAAACCTACTGAACACCTTTACTAAACACACAGATACCGAACACACACATATTGAACATACTCCGAACACACGCTTACCGAACACACACACCTACCAACAGACAACAGGACTGACTGCCAATGAGTGAGAGAAGGACACAGGTTATGGGGAGATTAATTATACTTAAAACACACACACACACACACACACACACACACACAAAGATGAGGGTGAGATTAATTACACGAAACACACTCTCAAACACACACACATTCAGACATGCATGAGAGGGAGATTAATTGCACTCAACACACACACTCTCACAAACACTCTGCCTGTAACACATATACAAATGTCATACGAACGCCAACACACTGTATGCTCTCTGACACACACACACACACACACCCGATTCATTTTTTTACTGAATAAGAATCACGGACGAACCGTCTAAAGCTGTGTGTTGAGAACGAAAAGCCCTTTGTGTGTATCACAGCCGCAGCGGAAACACGAGGGTTCATCTCCGAGGGTAATTACTCACGTACATTCAGCTCTATTCCGTCTTTCTAATCACCACAAAAAGAGAAAGGACTCACTCACACCACTACACAAACCTCAAAACCAGATGTACAAAACAGATATAAAAGTTTTTTTGGTTTTTTTAAGTAGCTTAAAAGATGTTTTAAAAGACTCGACTAAAAACACCCATGAACACGAAACCAGAGCGAAACGGCTTTTGATCTGTATTATGTGAAAAGGACGAACTGCACAAACTGGGGAACTTCGCAGCAGACGCGCCGTTCCTGGAAGAGAAAGTTCCGGCGAATCACCAGCGTGCTTCCAGCACGGAGACTTGAGGGGGTTGAACGGCTCTGAAACTACGCAGACGTGGCATTTAAATGTGATTGATGCTTTGAGGAGAAAATTATCAAACCGTCATTTTTAAATGCCAAATGGACACGTGTGTGTGTGTGTGTGTGTTTGTGCACTTGTGTGTGTATAAAAGAAAGTCCAAAGCCCTGGATAATGAAAATACGACAGCAGGAAGCTCAGATTCCGTCCTTGATTTGCCTGGTTTCTGAGAATCAGGATGAGGAGGGGATTCACTCGGACTGACCCGGGTCGAACTGGCCAGGTGGCGCCTGGGTCAGAACTCACTCACACCTGGGTCAGAACTCACACACACCTGTGTGTAGGGCAAAGCGTCTCTCGTAAGGAACGGAGAACGGAAGAGAGAGAGAGAGAGAGAGAGAGAGAGGGAGAGAGAGATAGAGAGATTCCTCACCTCTCATGTTACGTCTTCCACTGTCTCTCAGAGTTGAAATGCATAACAAACATTAAGAGGAAATGAGCTGGAAAACCACAACCTCCACAAGGAAGATCAGATAAAATAACGACATGTAGACAAACATGACCTGCCATACAGACCAACAGGACAAACAGGACCCCTCATACAGACCAACAGGACAAACAGGACCCCTCATACAGACCAACAGGACAAACAGGACCCTTCATACAGACCAACAGGACAAACAGGACCCCTCATACAGACCAACAGGACAAACAGGACCCCTCATACAGACCAACAG
>JAOXYF010000028.1:15229290-15248953 GCA_028565775.1 Sternarchorhynchus goeldii | reverse complement strand
CGCGTGGGTGTGTGTGTGTGTGTGTGTGTGTGTGTGTGCGCATGTTCACCAGGCTGCTGGTGCTAAAGTTTCTAGTACTGAGCATGAGCTTCTACCTATTTCCTCCCATTCTCTCCATCTCTCTACACACACACACACACACACACACACACACACACACACACACACACACACAGCCTTCTACTCAGATCCTTCCCTGCTGTTGAAGCAAGGCAGAGGTCAAACCTTAGATGAATCAGAACCCAAATATTCAGAACCCTGAAGTTTCAGACCCCTAATATTCAGAACGCTTATGTTTTAGAAACTTAATATTCATAACCATGAAGTTCCCAAAAAATCCAAAATTCTCAGAAGCCTCTGAGAGACAATCCTCATTCTAGAGAAAGAACCCTCAGAAGAAAATCCTTATTTGTTCCCAGGGAGCCAAACTCATATCTTAACCTTTATAAATAACACATCCTCACTGGTCTCAGAGCAGCAGAAAGGATCTTTGCTCACTGACACTCATCAGTCACTTCATGTGTGCATAGTGGTGCCACTCAGTGCCACTCAGCACCATAGAAACACCCCAGAGAGGATTTTGGATGCTTAACAGATCCATGTATTTGCCTGGGGCAAGAACCCACTAAGCTTTCATCCATATGGCAGTGAATTAGACAAGAGGAGAAAACACACACACACACACACACTCATACACACACACACACATTTAATAAGGAGGTACCTGAATAACCCCGGCTGTACACTGTCACGTGGTGCGCGGTTCTATGCTTGGTCTGAACAGCAGGCCGTTCACGTGCACACCAAGCAAGTGCGTTAAGTCTGTGTAATTGCTCCCGATAATGTGTCGGAGAGTGGAAGCACTGGGGAACGTTAATGATCAGACTGGAAATCTAAGCTTGCGCCTCAGAGCCAATCGAGCGCAGCGCTGATAAAGAGGGAGATAAGTAGTCATGTTTCACTTACCAACACCAGGAAGAGGGCGTGACTGTGGGCGTGGTTAGAATGTTTATGATTTGGAATTCAGGCCACAAGGAGAGAGTGGCCTTGGAGCTGGTGAGAGACCCGCCATGACTCTCAAACGTCCTGTCAAATGTCCTGTCGCAGTTCTCGCGCCTACCACCACATGTCCCGCAAAACATCCTGTCAGACATCCCATCACAGCTCTTGAACGCCATGTCAAAAGCCCAGTCAAACATCCTGTCACATCTCTCGAACATCCTGCCAAACGCCCGTCAAAAACGTCCCATCACAGTTCCCGAACATCCCACCAAACTTCCCGCCAAACAGCCAGTCACAGCTCTCGAATGCCCTGTCAAACGTCCCGTCACAGCTCTCCAAGGTCGCGCTCTCCAGTCGCACTGCCTGATCTGCGAGTGCAGCCAATCACCGAAGAGCTGAGCTCTCGCAAGGCACCTAGACCTAGAAACCTAGCGAGAGCGTTTGGAGTGTCGTTCTATTTCTACGGCAATTCCTAGCAAGCAGGTGAGAACGGAAACAGCACGGAGCTGTCAGAGGCAAAATCCCTCAAAAGCAAGGTCAGAACGGCTTTGTGCCTATCGCTCCGTGAGAGGGAGCCTCCGTGTCTCCGCGTCTCCGTGTCTCGGTTCTCAGTTGAAGTTCACATCCACGCTCGGAATTCAGAGCGTGTGAACTCGGCCGTCTCAGCTCACCGTCTGCCGGGCCTTGAGAGGAATAAAGAAACGAGAGACGCGCTGTCAGAACACTGCCCGTCAAAACACCTCAGAGTCTGCTGTGATGTCACTCCGGATCCTGGAGCCACTGCAGACTCCAGGTATATGTGTGTATGTGTGTGTGTGTGTGTGTGTGTGTGTCCGTTTACTCACTGACTGCAGGACTCTGGGGATCCTGGCTGAGTAAGTCAGGCCTGACAAAGCAGTGGAGCCTAGGTTTGACACCTAACCTGTCACACACACACACACACACACACACACACATACACACACACACTTGTCACCTGTGACAAGGCTGGCGGTGAGCATCGCATCTCATATAGCCTGTGAGGCTGAGAATCCAGTGCAGAAATACACACACTCTCTGTCTTACACACACACACACACACAGTCTGTCTACACCCCTTGTGCACACACACACACATTCACTGCCACCCCCCCCAAACACACACAGACTGAACATGTACCATATTCAACCGTTGTGTTTCTCTTACAGATACACCAGTTATCAGCCCCCCTGCACAGCTACTCAGAACAGACATGGACCAGGAATAGAGTGAGAGAAAGTAAGAGAGAGCGCAAGAGAGGAAGTGTGTGTGTGTGTGTGTGTGTGTGTGTGCTTTTTGGAGTGATCAGCCCAAGCCAGGTGTGACCTGAGGTCTTTAAAGCTTTAACACACTAAGGAGGTCAGCAGGACCTAACCCTTACTGAGAAGGTTCCAGAACAGCTACAAGTGAAGTGAAGAAATCTGTACTGAGATACTGTGAGTGATGAAAGAAAGTCTGGAAAAGGAGAGAGACAGAGGGGCAAAGCTATGAATACGCCGGCAGAAAAAGATATATTTCATTATAGATATATGAGTTTAATAAAAGGTCTGTCAATACGTTCAACCCACCAATTAAATTTCGGCTAAAATGGTGCAAAGCGCTTCATTAAAGCAACACTTCAGTGAAGTTCAGTCAAATCCCACAGAAACATTTCGCTTGAAATTTTGTGAAGACGCTTAAAAGCACATAAAGCTAATCCAGCGTACAGATTTGTCAGAAATGGGTGGATTTCCTCTCAAAACACCACATACACAATCCAATCGCTAAACCCTCTCAAAACCACACCTCAAAAAACGATAGACAAAACCCCACCAGAAGGAATACGTTCATTGGATCAGTTCAATACCACCAATTAATACATTAGAGTGTAATAAAATATTGAGCAGAAAATGTCCCAGAGAAACCTTAACTAAGTGCCCATAACCTGGAGAAAGAACAAGGACTGAAGAAACACCGGAAGCCCAGAGAAGAAGGGATATGAGGAGGGATATGAGAAGGGATATGAGAAGGGATATGAGGAGGGATATGACAAGGGATGAGGAAGGATATGAGGAGAGATATGAGGAAGGATATGAGGAGGGATATGAGGAAGGATATGAGGAGGGATGAGGAAGGATATGAGGAGGGATATGAGGAGGGATATGAGAAGGAATGAGGGAGGATATGAGGAGGGATATGCAGCCAGTGCGGTTCAAGAGAACCAGAATCCGAGTATCACTTTCTCTGCACCACATATATACACTTCATACAAGGCTTCATACACTCACTAAACACCTCCACTCCATCTAATACAGTACTCTGAAGAGAACATGGTCAGATATGGTATATGTGTGTTTAGCCGAAAATGCCGAATGTGTTAAAGTAGGAGCATAATATGTATATTTAACCCAATTCCATAGAAACAATAAATAAATTCCAAGCTCAGGTCATCTACCAGAGTCCCGGGAGCTTGAGGGTGTCCTGCACAGTGTCTTAGCTGTTTAAAAAAGTTCAGACTGTTCCTAATTGGGCCACCCAGGGCAGGATGGGTTCCCTTTTGAGTCTTGTGTACATCTTTTGAACGTTGGCAACAGTTGTTACAATTCATTTACAGTTCATGCTAATAAAGCAATTTGAACTTGAAAATTTGAGACATATTGAGAGAGAGAGAGCAGGAGACAGAGAGCGACAGAGCAACAGAGAATGAGAGAGAGAGAGAGAGAGAGGTGGGAAACCTGTATTAGGGGGCTTGGGTGGCTCGTGTCTGATTGAGTGCTGGTCAAGAATGTCTCCCCTCTCTCCTCACTAAGAGCGTGACATTGCCACGGGGGGGAGGAAGCAGGGCTTTATCATTCTGTGCCACTCATGCTCTCACGTCCCCCCCTGCACCGCCTGCCTTATGTTCCTGCCAGGAGGGAACACCCATGGGCTTATGGGGGGGTGACAAGGCCATTGGCTTGTACCACTAGGGCCGTGGAGGGGGGGGGGGCATATTTCCTTCTCCATAAAGGTGGCAAAGCATAGGGGTGAGGATGGGGAAGGGTGTAGGGTGTCTGCTTGGGCGGAGGTGAGGTTCAGGCGGCTGACGTAGTCCCGAAGGTTCACCGCAAGACAGATCTGCTGTCTGGGAGAATGTTGATGTAACACACACGAGTCAGAGAACACACAAGGTAACCACAGTAACTGGGGTCTGGATATACCAGCATCAGGTTTATGAGAGGGTCTGCATATATATCATTTGGATACATCAGTGTCAGGTGTATGAAAAGGTCTGGATATATAACATTTGGATATATCAGTGTCAGGTGTGTTAGAGAGTCTGAGGTGTGAGTATCTCTGGCAACAAATAACTCTGGTAACTGAAACTACTGCTCCTCACATACCAGAAGGATCATAATGAAAGGTGCTCAAACGGACAGGTGAGAGAGAACTGCAGGAGTCACTCAGTGCCATAGCAACGCGTCAGTGCCATAGCGACGGGTCAGTACCATAGCGACGGGTCAGTACCATAGCGACGGGTCAGTGTGTGGGCTCAGGGCTTGAGTGTGTCAGGATGCGGTGCTGTGAGGTAGCGCAGTGAGGGGTGGAGGTGAGGGTGGAGGTTGAGGTGGGAGCGGAAGTTGGGGTGGAAGTGGAGGGTAGGGTGGAGGTAGAGGTGGTAGAAGAGGTGTGGGTAGAGGTGTGAGTAGAGGTTGGGGTGTGAGTAGAGGTTTGGGTGAGGGTGGAGTTTAGCGTGTGGGTGGAGATGAGTAAAGGTTGGGGTGTGGGTGGGAGTGGAGGTGGAGGTGTGGGTGGGGGTGCTGTTCCCGGGTCCTATGCCTGCATCCCTGGCGGGACATTTTTCTGCTCGTTATGGATCATCATCTCATTTCATATCTCCAACTCACCTGCCACACACACACACACACACACACACTAATCCAAGGTGACTCCCTGTCATGCATTTAATAGCTCAGGCTCACATGCGCACACACACACACACACACACATACACACACACACACACACACACATGCACACACACACACTCACGCAGCGACATTAATATAGATGACTGTAACTGATGCAGTGGAGGTCAAGTGGTGGTGGTGGGGGGGTCTGGCTGAGTTGCTCACCGGGGATGTTCCACGCTTACCAAGTTACAGGTTCATTTTACTGCCCACTGGCCCGTCCCTGAGACTACTCCTCCACCCTCCTACTCCACCTCCACCCTCGTTTCCTCTCCACCCACGTCCCTCTATCCTCCTCGGGGGCCGGGGAAGAGGCACATTGTTTCATGCTCCTTCACACACATGTGCACACATGCACACACGTGTCTGATGTGCACACGCGTGTGGGCGGGGGTGGTTTACACGCAGAAGTGACACGGCACATGGCAACTTCTGTTGAGCAGGTAGAGAGGGGTAGAGCAGAGAGAGAGAGATGGAGGGAGAGAGAGAGAGAGAGAGAGAGAGAGAGAGAGATGGAGGGAGAGAGACCGAGTGAGACCCAGCCAGATGCCTGAACACTCACAAACGATGCAATCAGGATGAGAGGGGGAAATTATACACATTCCTCTGCTGATGAGAGCATAAAAAAATAAAAATGGAGAGGGGGTGGGCAGAAAGAGAGCGGGGGGGGGTCAGAGGGAGTGCATGATCACCTGAAAGTTGAAGTCTTCATCTGATCAGAAGAGGCAGAACATGCTCCTGGAATATGGCATTTCTGAGGGGTTTTTTTTTGTTTTTTGTTTTTTTCTTCCCCTTTTTCACAGTCAGAAGAGGTCTGGGAAATGATTGCTAATCTATGCAAAGAAGCAATCACGAGCTCATGCATAATACATGAGGAAAGGAAAAAAAAGATTCAGGATTGCTTTCAGGTGATCACATGCTAATGGTAGGGCACAAAGGAGAGGGCCGTATCTGGGCGGGGCTTGTGACGGGAGGGGGTGAACGGATGACAGATCCGGATGGACCGGACGCAGTAGGGAGAAAACGGAAGAACAGTGAAACGCACGTAGGCCACACGTCGGAATGTGCGTCAATTACAATTATATCCCGAATTCTTAATGCGAATTATAAAGGATTATGGTGTGTGTGCCTGAATTATATATATAAAAAAGATTTATTAAGGATGTTCTGTGTGTGAATTTTAAATCTGATTATAATGTGCGCGAATTGTCATGTTTTAATATCAAACCTGCTTGCTACAGAAAAGGATGCAAGTGGAATTTGCGGATAATAAAATTTGAGGCCGCGAGCGCGGGTGCCTGTCTCGAACACGTAACCGGCGCTAGATTATTTCAAAGCACATCGAATCACTTAATCTGTCTGATTCCGCTTTCGCATCGCTGCCAAGCCTATTTATCCGTAATTGCGCGCGTTCTATTTTTGGGGATCGCGTAACCGAGCCGGTCGTCCTTATTCCGCGCTGAGTGCGAGCGCAATTACATTTGAATTTAGATTGCAATCCGTAGATCGCGTGGTTTTTAAAGCGCTCTGTCTGTCTTCCGGTGCGCCACAACGTTGATTGAATCCTAATAATTTAATCTGAAACTAAGCCGCTTTTCAAGCAGGTGTATAAGTTTGCGTTCCGCGTCATTCTGGAAACAGCGGGATAGTCGGAAAACACTGAGAGAATTTAGACATAGCCTGAATTTAGACAGCCGGAATTAGGACGCTATTAAACACAAAAGATCTTGATCTGAAAACTTTATTTTCACTCTTTTTTTCTCAAAACCACCTGTGCGCACACTGCACTGTGTCCGTGTGGAAGATTCAGTCTCGGACTCTTACAGTCGCCCTCAAAAAGGCAAAACACGGGCCAGAAAACTGCACGTGCTCGCAAACTACACATCATGAACTAGTTCAGTAGCTAGAAAACCGCGTTACACATCAGGATTTAGTTCGGTGTCTAAACGTTCTTACTCACTCACACGCACCTTTTTAAAACATACCTTTGTTTGAATAGTTGTCAAAAGTGTAAATACACATCCTGAAAACACACAAACACACACACGCACATTCTGTCTCTCTCGCCGACCTCTGTGAAAGTGTAAATATACATTCTGAAAACACACATGCATGCACACACACAGACACACACAAACACACTCACTCTCCCTCTGACCTCTGTGAATGCTGGTGTGAACCAGTTTGCTTCTCAGCCTGCTGCTCTAATTCACTCATGCACACACACACAGACACACACACACTCCTGTCCGTGACCTCTGAGGCACCTCCTATTCAACAGGGTCAGCAGTCAGGACAGGGTCAAAGGTCATAGTCTCTTACGCTAGAGTAACAGGGCCATCGGTGCAGAGTGAACAGCAGAGGGTCGGGCCACTTCCCCAAAACCGAGGGATTTAAAACCATCTTTGACTTCAAACACAAGCACGAGCAGCTGGTGTCAACCTGCAGTTAAACAGGCCGAGTTTAAAAAAGGAATACAAGAAGCAAAACCGATCAGTTAGGGAAGTAACATTCCACTCATGTGAGACAGTTGGTGAGATTATGCATAATGACCAGAACCATGTTGCAGGTACTAGATAAGGGACGTTACATCACAGTGAATCTGTGCTTCTGCCACTGCAGGAGTGTTTTCTTCTTATGACTTTCTTGGGGCAATGCAATCTTGTTTTAGCCTGTAGTCACGGTTACGCACGCGCACGCACACACACACTTGTGTGGAGATCTAGACCAGCAGGCCTTTGCTGAAGAGCTCTGTTCTTCTGCAGGGTTGCTGTGTTGAGAGCCAAGGTCAAAATCTGGCCTCTAAAACATAAACACACACACACACACATACACATACAGTTCACACATGTACAACACAAACACACACACTCACACTCCTAAAACTTCACAAACCAGTGCCTCAGACACAACCCAGCATAACCACAAAGCAACAAACATTAACCCAGGACACACACACATGACTGGCCACAGGCTGACAGCCCTGTGTGTGTGTGTGTGCGTGTGTGTGTGTGTGTGCGCGAGATGGAAGGACGTTCTGCCCGCATACTTTTAGCTCTTAATCTGCTTGTGCGGATCACAGGCAACCATAACCATCCCAGCCATGCAGAATCACACACACACAAATGCAAACACAACCACTCATGCTCACACAAGCACAAACACAAACACACACACACATGCAAATACAAACACGCTGACACACACACGCTCACACACACACACACCTTTAATGTGTAACATACTTGGTGAAATAAACTGATTCCGATTCTTTACATCGACTCTCTTCACCTGCGTGTCTCCCTCTTGTCCTCTGGCTACCCGAGCCCTGAACACTGAGCCCATTACTTTGTATGAGCTTCCTTAAGAGAGAGAGAAAGACACACACACACACACACACACACACAAACAGTTTTTTAGTTTCCATTTTGTTTCTGCTGCAATGCCTGTCTGCCAGCACCCTTGACCCCATTTCCTGACTGCTTCTGTTATCTGGAATAATGTCAGAACATCTTTACAATCTATTCATCTGAACACAGAGAAGCTTTTTCTGACATTGATAAAAAAAATACCATCTGTGCCTCACAGGGACGGGGGAAGAGAGATAGAGAGAGATGGAGAGTGGGAGAGAGAGAGAGAATCAGAGAGACAGAGAGTGAGAGAGAGGGAAAGAGAGACGGAAAGAGTACTCTCTCTCTCTTCTCATCAACGCAATTTAAATTGAAAAAGCTCAGAGGTAATTAAATTCCAGCAGGATAGGGGTTTTTTTTGGGGGGGGGGGGGGGGATTAGAAAGGCGAGTAGGGTGGGGTTGATGTAGCCGTTGCAGAGGTGATGGGGGAGGGTGTTTAGTTGGGGGCTGTTATTGACGGACGCCACGCATCTTACCCAGAGGCACCCCTCCCCTCCTTGTATATGGTACGACCCGTCTGGCAGTAGCACTCTGCTAAAGCCTTCTGACATTTAAAGAAATGAATTAAAACAACAGAATAAGAGAGAGAGAGAGAGAGAGAGAGAACGGGAAAGAGAGAAGAGGGAGAGAGAGAGAGAAGAGGGGGGAGAGGAATCAATTATTCCAGACTTTCCCCAAATTGACCTTTTCTCTGCCAACATTCAGTGCCAGCTGTTTGCTGGCTGAACTTCAAAACCACCAACGGGGTCTACCTCATAACTCTCATCATGAGCTGAGAGACGGGGGAAAGAGAGAGAGAGATAGAGAGAGAGAGGGAGGGAAAAGGACAGGAGAGAAGAGATACAGACAAACAAAAGAAGAAAATGATGGTGAAAAGGACAGAGAGAGCGAGAGTGGAGTCGGGAATTATTTACTGATTCACTTTCCTGGAATTATTTGTTAACTCAAACACGACGTGCATGCCAACCCAGTGGCTGGTAGGATTTGGTGGTGAAAGCCGGGGGGGGGGCGACACACTAATCCCAGCCTTCTTGCTCTTCTTAAATCCGGCTTTATTGATCCGTCTCCTCTTCTCCTGAACAGCGTCTCCGGCTCCTGTCCCCGCTAATCCTGTTAGAGCATTCCCACACGGAGACCCTCGGTCTGTCTACCTCGTTAGGGCTGAGAGGGCGCCATGGCGACAGCTGCTCCGTCCGGATCAAGCTTCCGCAGGACGGGTCGCCCTCCAATCGGATCACGGATGGAGAGCTTCCACGTCTAACTACGCCCCCGAGCAAGACGGCTGATCTGTTGTCAGCTCTATTTCACGCGGTAATAAGCAAAATTGCGTGAGAGCAGATTAGCTGATCCAGGATCAGCACTGGGGAACAGCACATGTAATTGACATTGTGAGAGAATGGAGGTGAACTCTAAGTGTAAAGCACTCAGACGTTTGGTTTGTCTGAATTAGACATTTAACTGGAAAGCCGTAACAGTACAGCAGGCACTTTATTATGTCAGAGGTCTTGTTTAAATGTTCAAAACCATGCTTGAGGACACAGTGGCACCAGTCAAAGGAAGGAAAAATTGGTGAGAATCAAAGTGCTTTTCCTCTCTCCCACACACACACACACACACACACACACACACACACACACACACACACACACACACACACAGGTACTAGTCTCTGTGTGTGGTGCAGACTCAGTGGTTTATTGATGGGCCTCATAACAAAGCAGTGCACTTGATACAACCTTTCGTTCTGAAGTACTCAAAACTTGGAGCATTTTTTTAAACCTTTTTAGGAGACTCCTGAGCAATCACTCAATTATTTTGTACAATTTAGCACAATTTAATCAGTTGCATGAAACTGTGGCAGGGTGGGAGCATGCAGTAATTAGCTCACTAGACTTTTAATTTCAAATGACTCTTCCATTGCCACTAGTTATCTAGACTCTGCTGCCATCTAATGGTCAAGATGTGTTAAAACATGATGGAGGCTGCAGTAAGAACTAGATCCAGACTTTTAAACATTCAGTGAAACAGGGAAAAATGTCCATCTTATTCAGGGATTTGGTCCTCTAAAAAGATAAGAAAACCTTCAGCAAGTCCACACATATCTTTAGAGAATGTCCCCAAATATCTTCACAAAAATGTCCCCAGATTCCTTTACAAAATGTCTCCAGATTTGTGGCAGCATCTGTTCCTCTATTATATCCGACAGATGAGCCCTGGTCGGTGACCATGGTAACAGGACTTTTAACACCTACAGGGTCACAGATATAAGCTCTAGTACTGCTACATTCCTAGGTCCACCATAGCCCTTCGCTCCACGTCCCCGTATAACCACGGTAACGGACATTTGCTCCTTATTGCCCCCGAAAGTGCTGTCCGAGGTGCTCAGTATCAGGCAAGGAGGTCGAGGATGTTCTGAGGCAGTGAGGCGGGCGAGTGTAACAGGACTCCAGGCCCACCGACGCTCGTCTCCCAGCAGTCAAAGCCCTCCTCCCTCAGATCCTGCCCCGCCCCCTGCACCGCCCACTGGGCCGTTTCTGTGGGAACACAACACACAGATCAGACAAAACAAGCATCAGTGTTAGTGTGTACATATATGACTTTTCTAAAAGGTACATATTCACCTTTATTGAAAAGAAAATGTACATGGCTGGGTAAGTGGTCTGGGTTAGTGGGTCATTAGAACAGCCACAAAATAGATGTTCAAATATACCCTTACCACCAATTATATACCCTTACAGCCATCCATCCATCCATCCATCTAAACGTAACGTGCATTTGACATTCAACACATTTGTCTGACAGCGGAGTGATCAACACACCGTTTCCTACCCTCTTAACCACACAGACATGGTACTTGAACTAGTGTGTGTGTGTGTGTGTGTGTGCTATTGACAGTGTACAGGTGGTGCTGAGCCTATGGTTATCAGAGACCACAGGCCAAAGGGAAGCATTAAATGGATGTAAACATTTCTGCAAATGCTTCTTTTACGTTTTTATTAAAAATTACCATGTACCATTTGGGATTTTCATTAGTTTTCAGTTATAATCATCAAAATTAAAAGAAATAAACATTTGAAATATATCTGTCTGTGTGTAATTAATGAATATAATATGCAAGTTTCACTTTTTGAATGGAATTACTGAAATCAATCAACTTTTTCATGATATTCTAATTTTATGACCAGCATCTGTATATCTCCACACCCTGAATCCACTTAAGGTAAACAAAGTCAGTGTGGTGTGGGTGGTGATGATGATTAGATAGAGAGAGAGCGAGGGGGGCAGAGAAAGAAAGCAAGTATGAAAGAGTGAATGAGTGAAAGAACAGCTGTAAAAGAAAGACAGACACATGGGGATTAAGAGAGAGAGCTGCATTTACACTTAATGATTTGTGTTCCGAAATACAAGCAGCACACACAGAGCTCGTGCGTCTTCCAAAGGCTTTTGCTCGGCATCTCGCCGCGCATCTCCGCCGCGCTGCACGCGTCTGTTACGCTCACGCTTCCGCCCGCTGCTGCCTTCAGGCATAAACAAAGCGAGAGCTCGCGCTCATCCGGCAGTCCGTTAGTCCATTAGGGGCGAGTGACGAACCTTATCTGCTTCCCACAGGTGCGCTCAGCACAGCGGCACGTTAGCTTTAGCATCCTCCACAGCGAGACGTTAGCTTTAGCACCCCCCCCACAGTGGCGCGTTAGCTTTAGCACCCCCCACACAGCGAGACGTTAGCTTTAGCATCCCCCCTCCCCCACAACGAGATGTTAGCTTTAGCATCCCCCCTCCTCCACAGCGAGACGTTAGCTTTAGCACCCCCCACAGCATCTGCGCCATAGCAATTAGCATTAGAGCTCTCCATCAACGTTCTTCAAACACCGGTTCCTCACCAGAGAGCGAGTGATTTTTCCCAAATTACTCAGACATACACACGCACAACCACTACACCACATGTGTTACTAATGGCGACTGAAGTAATTATATCAAAGTAAAGTCCTGCATGTTCTTGTCTGTTAGCATGTGTCACCGAAAATAATATAGTTACCAATGTTATTTAGATAACCCTAATGTATATGCGCATGTAACAGTTATGATAATGCACTGATTGCAGCGTGTTTATTTACTGTAATACATAATTAAGAACTGTGTTTAAGTGAGTTAGCTTAGTATACCAAATATGAGACAAGGTGTGTAGTGGGCGGTGTTACTTAGTGTGGCACTACAGGTGTGTAGTTGTTGATGTTACAAGGTGTTGCAGTATAACTGCGTAGTTGTTGATATTACCTAGTATTGCAGTACAGATGTGTAGTGGGCAGTGTTACCTGGTGTTGCGGTACAGGTGTGTAATAGGTGGTGTTACCTGGTGTTGCGGTACAGGTGTGCAGTGAGTGGGGTTATTTGGTATTGAGTTTTATGTTACCTGGTCGGAGCAGGGTGATGCCACAGCCTCCTCCGCCCGCTCCAGTCAGCTTGCTGTGTAACCCATGAGCGAGTGTGAGTCTGCACAGGGTGTTCAGAGCGGGGTGACCCACACCCATCACGTTCAGGTGGTGTTGGTTGATGTCTATCAGCTCCTAAGATGGAGAAACACTGTGCTGAAGGAAACTTGCTAATGGCTACGTTAACATTAATGCTTCAAAAATGACTTAATGATTTCACATCAGTGGTGGTTTGCTTTTCCCCCCCCCTCCCCCCCCCCACTTTTACAACTGATATACTTCCCTTAACTAAATGTTTTCTACAGACTTGGGGAAAATTTCTTCCTTATAAATGTTACATGGTAGTTTCCATTAACAAAATATTAAACTTAAATAAATATAAAACTCTAAAATCACAGAATCTGAAGCTCTAACATCTGAGGGTCAACAAACCTACTTCATCTATTGTTTATGTGATGATTTGCCCCAGTAAAACACACTACACACTGAGGGTTTCCCGTAGCTTTGAGCTGAACTACACCCAACGCTATGGTATGCGGTACAATGGTAGGCTTCCCTACCTCCAGGGTGTCATAGTGTTCAGCTGAAGCCACGCCCCCAGCCATCTCCCCAAGAGTGAGCTCGCAGGTGCGAGACACAGCATCCACCGACTCCAGCACCGGCACCATTATTGAAGGGAACTGCAGCATGGAGAAAGTCAACAACCACGTATCCTAGATTTACACAATTATATTACATCCACACACAACCACACACACACCAGCTTTATACAAATATAACTAAATAATACTCAGATACCCACCAACTTCACACAACAGCCACTCATGTACCAGCTTTACACAACTATCACTACACAACATACACCAGCTTTACACAAGATGCCAGTTTCTCAGAACCATATACATTATAACCACATACACACCAACTACATGTAGCACATCAGCCACACATAACATGCACACCAGCTGTACACACCACTGATAAACACACAAACTGCACCTAAAACATCCACCAGCTACAAATAAAATAAAAATTAAAAACTGTCCAAAATACCAACCAGAAGAAACTTTAACACTCACAAAAATTGCCAATCACCACAGAGATGAACTCAGGATACCTCCATCTACCCCCACTCAATTCCCATGGCCCTGAAATCAGGCTACCTCCATCTACCTCCACCCAATCACCACAGAGCTGAACTCGGGCTACCTGCTGCCGTTGCCAGGGCAACAAGGCACCAGGGGGTGCAAGCAGATGCCTTCATCTGGAGCTTTTATGAAAGGCACTCAGGAGACCCTGGGGTGTCCCATCCACACACACACACACACACACACACACACTCACACCACACAAGCACAGAAACAAACACATACACGCACACACATGTACAGAAACACAGAAATGAATGAACAGCGACACAAAGACAGACACACACAAAGACAGAGACACACAGACAGACACACAGAAATGCACGTGTGCATAAAACATACCACAAATGCGCACATAAACACAGACTCAGATAGGCACGCACACACAAACATGCTTGGGTGATTATGTTAATTGGTGGTATCGGAGTGGAGTTGCACTGTAGTTTGGTACCTTGGATATTTTTTCCTTCACACCAGAAACCAGAAGCTTGGTGCTGCGGGGCACTTTAGTGTTAGTGAGGAGGATCCGCAGTAGAGGAACCCTGTAGAACACATCACAAGAGAGTACAGAGGAACCCTGGAGAACACATCACAGGAGAGTACAGAGGAACCCTGGAGAACACATCACAAGAGAGTACAGAGGAACCCTGGAGAACACATCACAAGAGAGTACAGAGGAACCCTGGAGAACACAGCACAGTAGAGGAGAGCAGACACACACATACATACGCACACACATGTTACCTGCTCAATGGAGTAATCTTCCCAGCATGGTACCGCAGAACGCCCCCTGACACACACACACAAACAAACACACACAGTGGGATCAAATGAGAAGCACAAGCCCAACACATCTCAACACACAGCTCGTGTTCTGTAACTGAAGTAGAAACATCGCGTTTCTCTTCACAGGCAGTTGGAGCAGAGCTCTCTGTTCTAACATTTACATCTTCCCTCCTTCCGCTTTCAGAGTTTCCCTTCCTGACCTTAAAAACTGTCTTGTGCTGAGTTTTTTGTCTTCTTTAAGAACAAAGGAATGATTGGCCATAAAATGAGATGCTGTTTTTTTCTGAAGACACTGAGCTGATTGAGCTGCTACTCTGTTAATTACCCGAAGGTGCAAGCCATGCAGAACAGGATGAATAGGAGGAGTTCCAGACCCAATTGCATTGTTGGTAATGTAGTCACAAAGTGGTGCTCTTCATTGCTCTCGTGTCTGACACTAAAAGGGCTGGAATCAGTTAAAGGAATGATAATCATCTTGTGAGCTGAACAGGACAAAACAACTGCAATGCAATGAGCAATGAAAAGCACTGCCTAATGACTACATTACCCAGAGTGCATTCAATGGGAGAGAAGAGCCCAGAGCCTTACCCCATGTGCCCACGGCATTGTCCACTCCGGACGGGTTGCCATGAATGATCTTCTCGCCCTGAAACGCCCACTTGTTGATCAGCTCCAGCTCCTCCTCACTCCATCTAAACACACAAGTGCATCTGGCTTACCCACAAAACTACAGATCGGTAAATATTTCAATATTTGTAAAATATCAGTCTGTTGTCCTGCTTAGATGAAGAAAATGGCATTTTCTTTGTGTGTGTGTGGGGAGTGTTACATGGCTGTCTCCTGTTGCTGCGTGAGGAGAGAGTCACGTGTGTATGTGTGTGTGTGTGTGTGTGTGTGTGTGTGTTACCTGGCTGTCCCCTGCTGCTGTGTGCAGACAGTGGAGATGCTTCCTCTGGCTGAGAGGAGAGCTGCTGACAGACACACAGTGTAGGCAGCACTAGAGCCCAGTCCTGCTCCTGTCGGCAACTCCGACCACACACACACCTTCATACTGGGTAAAGCTCTGACATACACACATACATACACACACACACACACTCACACAATTATGTTTCTGAAGGCTGTTAGTCACATTCATACTGTAAACACCCCTACACACAGTCAGACGGTGCATCTGAAACTGCACAGGCTTTTATAACCAAAGCAGTGCGAAAGAGAACAAAACAGAACTCAATACACTACAGCCTCATGTTCTCTACATTTCCCATTTAAATCCAGCAACAGTTATGGTGACGAACGCGCATGAGTGAAGCTGATCTTACTCGGAGCCTTTGAACATGTTCAGGTAGATGTAGAGGAAAGCCAGCACCGCCAAGCTTCTGCTATCTGTGGAGTCCTCAGCTACGCCCGCAAACACCCGGAGCCGCTCCATCAGCTCGACATCCAGCTCCTCCGAGCTCCCACATACGACTGTAACCGAGAGTTAACCAACGAACATAGTGGTCTTAAACATCAATCTTCTTTCCTTATGGCCATATTAGAAACGATAAATAACTTCATGAACGTAACGTATGAGAAACTCTGCTCGGTCGTGATGTTCCATTGGTCTTTCTTCATCTCAGCATAAGTCAGTCAGTTCTTTAACTGAACTCATACGTTCAAAGATCTCAGTTCAAAAGGGGCGATACCGAGATAGTACTTGATGTTAGAATTATTACAGCCCATATGCCAGTCCCACCTTTTCTGTCGGAGAGCACCGTCTGCAGGGCGATGACGTCCCAGGACCGGGAAGTGTCGATATTAGGGAGATTAATGCAGATTTCACCAGAGCTGGTGGGCTGTAGGCGTAGATATGTGCGCAGGTTCAAACTTACAGCCAAGGCGACCTGTTTGGAGACAGAATAACTCAAAGGAAACCTCAACACATATCAATTGTGGTTGTTCTTATCCATTAGTTATCCAATGTTTTCGTCTCTCACTTCGCTAGCTTGCTTACCTTCCCGTGAACGACTGCATGTTCGCCGTGCAGAATACACTTTCCGGGGGACGACACGAAATATTCCCCGACGTGCATTTTAAATATCACTGTCTGCAAACGCACAGCATTCGGTCAAAGGACTTTCTGGTTGCTTTTAGGTAATCGGAGCACGTCAAAGTGAACCAGATCACGGATTATTCCAGAGATTGTTGGCTAGCTATATATTTTCTAGCTAATCCCGATGAATGCGTTTAAACGAGTAATGCCTTAAACGTGATAGACATCTAGCTATCAAAGAACGACCTGTATTCTTTATGGAAAAAACTCACTGTCAAGCGCAAACATCCGTAACTTGTGAACTCATGAGTTGGATCTTACTATCACCGCTCACTGACCAATCAGAATTAGATCCGACATGTACGGACATCAACCAGCCAATCACAATACACATCGCCCAATCGTGCCATTGGTCGTGTGTTTGGACTGATCAGCCCACTCAGCTACGGATAGCGAGGAAGGCCAAACTGGATCAACTGTAAACATTGGCGATTTTAAAGCGACGTTAGCTATCTAGGATAAAACAGTATGGCATCAACGCTGGTTCGGTCCGTCCATCTTCGCTGTGTTCTTCGGTTAACGACATGTGTAAAGTCTCAGCGGATAACGCCTGTCTGTGGAAATAAAAGAAGGTATGACCTTTGAAATTTTGTTTCACAGCCGTCTTTACAACAGCAACCAACACTTGACTAGCTAGTTAGCTGGCTAGCAGTCTGAAATAAAGTTAATTATAGTTACAACTCGGTTATAACCTGTAGCAAGTTAAAGCTAGACGACAAAATAAACAGTGCGCGCATAATTCGAACATGTTTTCAATCTGTGACTACGTTTTTTGTCGCACTTTTGTGCAGCCTAGCCAGTAACGTTCACTCACCTTTTCTAGGTATGCTACACATTCTGAGGGAGACAGACGAATTCCAAAGATATACACGAAAACGGGAGATAAAGGTTTTCATTTCTTATATCTCTTAGCTTTGTACAAGTATAATGCGTTCAAAGAAACAATTCCTGTATTCGCCTTAAGAAACAAAGTTGGTAAATTCTTATGTGGAGACTTTTTCATAGTAAGCCTGTTTATTTTCATTCCTACCCTTTAGGATTTTCTAGCACGTTCACAGGAGAGAGGAGGCCGAAAGACGATCATATCTTTGAAGCTTTGGGATCAACAGATGAACTCTCATCAGCCATTGGGTAATGGAACCGCTACTAGTGCACGTGCCTGGGGAATAGTGGATTCTTCATTTAATAGTGCACGTGTCTCCTCTTAGGCTGGCCAGAGAGTTTTGTCTTGAGAAAGGACATTCCTTCACAGATCAGCTAGACAAGGTGTGTTCTTGTGTGTGTTTTGTAGGCTTAATTGTACTATTTGTACCTTCTCCCCTGTGTTAGAGTGTTTGGAATAAGGTGCGTGTGTCTTTTCCTCCTACAGATCCAGTGTGTGCTGCAAGACGTGGGCTCCAATATCGCCACTCCTCATTCGTCGGCCAGGGAGAGCCACATAAGTGCGTAACGCTGTGTGACGTCTGACTGCATGGTTTGAACTAACCTTGATTTAAGCTTAAGGTGGAACTCAGCTGAGCTGAGCACTATCTTTGAGTGCCTCTCCGGACCACCTTAAACTGAACTGTGCATCCCACGGTTTTCCGCTCAGCTGGGTAGTCCAACCAGGCTCATGCGGTGCTCTATCATTGTACTGCTCACCATTTTCTCGTTCCAAACCAGAGAAGACGAAGTTCAGCGCTCAGACTGTTTCCGAGCTGGAGAGCTGGATCGACTCCTACACCCTCGAGCTCCCTCCGTTGACGAACTTCATCCTACCTGTAAGCACGTTGGGGCAAGCAGTGGTGTGATGTGAGTGACTGTGATGTACGCTTGGAGAATAGGGTGATGTTTTCAGAAGCACATTATAAATGTTAAGTTGTTGCTTTTTGTTAACGATACTCTCTGATTAGAAGGCGCCATTCTGCATTGTTGCAACAAACCTGTTGGCTGGCAGAGTTACTTACAGGGTTAGAAATGTAAATTTTTGCTGAGTGTATCTTTAAAGGATGGTTACATTGCTACAGAAATATGATTGTATTGTGATTGGCTATTGTTTCCTACTGGTGTACTCTTTTTTTTAAATTCTGATAATAGTGTGATGTGATTAGCTATTATGTTCTGTTGACATTACTCATTCTACTGCTAATGGTGTGATGTGATTGATTGTGTCCTGCAGTCGGGAGGGAAAAGCAGTGCTGCACTGCATGTGGCCAGAGCTGTGTGTCGGCGTGCAGAGCGCTGGTGAGTGTGTGTGTCTCTCTCTCACACACACACACACACATGCTTTGAGCAGGATCTGAATGCTCTTTCAGCAGACAGGGGGTACTCTCAACACTGTGACTACAGCTGTGGGTTATCCTTGCATGACTTCAGTGTCACATAGTCAAGCATTTTGGGTTTATGATAAAAAGTGCTACATATCACACCGACCCATTCTGTGTGTCTACTGGTCCCTGTAGGTGTCTGAAATGCACAAATAACTTCAGTCATATTTCTGAGTATACAAAATCAATAAAGCTGGCACTGACTGGTTCAGATTTCTATTACATATGGGGAGCAAATCTAATTATTAATCAAATGCTGGCATATTTTCTGTTATGTGTAACTCCTCCCATTTTGCTGTCCTGTGGGTAATTCCTTCCCTCTCACTGTCTACAGTGTGGCTTCAATAATCCGCTCAGGTGAGGCTGATCCAGAAGTTGCCAAATATCTCAACAGGTAACTACTAAACGAAAGGAGCTCAAACTCTAGAACAGATTTATCTCATGAAGACATTATTAAAGCAGTAATCTGAATGTGTAGCTGGTACTGGAGTAGATACATGGATGTTCTTGGTCAGTTTACATTTGGACTCTAATAGG
>JAOXYF010000028.1:15216807-15227675 GCA_028565775.1 Sternarchorhynchus goeldii | reverse complement strand
TTATATTATAATATATTTATATATTTATTTATATTATATTTTAATATAAAATATTAAAATACTATTGATTACTTTGTGTTTATAAAATACCCTCAAGGTCCTTCAGATCTGTTGATAAAAAGTGCTGCCCACCACAGTGAACCAGTTCTGGGGCTGCTTTTTGCTGCCATGTCCCCAAACTCTGGAATTATTTTCCAGGTGACCTGAGAGGGCCCTTGACGAATCATTCCAATTAAAAAGTTAAAATGTTCTTTTTTTGTAAGTGATTTAATTAAACAGTTGTGATGGTTTCTTTTCCTTTTTTGGCAAATTCTTTCCTGAGGTGATAGACCTCAGGATGTAATACAGGAAAACAGACTGGAAGGCAAAACAAAGTGAAAGTACACCAAACGGTTTGAGGAATGAGGCAAAACCACACTGACATTCCCATACCTGCCCAGCTAACTTATGGGTGGGGTACATGTTCTTAGGAACTGTTTTGACAATGGTGCCCCTTTAATGACGCCCAGTTTGTGTGGTGGGGCAGGACATGGCCACCTGCCTGACCACTGGGGCACCATCTAACATTGTATCCTTCTCTGGGAGGTTCACACATTATTTGCTAGTTTAACCTTGGATCTGGGTCTGATCTTATGAAGGAAATTAATATTATTTGATTATATTGACAACAAATTTCCAGTCTTACAGGACATCTTAGAACTTTCGATGTCTGAGGAAGGTTGAGTGCAGGTACTGTAGCGTGCAGTTTCATTCTCAACAGTAAGTTCAGCTGGAGTGTGACCATTAGCCAGTGGATCAGGTTTTTTTTTTTTTTAAAAACAAGACTCTAAATGGGTTTCACCACTTTCTTTATCTCACCATTATCCCGGGGAAGTGTTGGAATAGTAGTTTGTTTGAGCACATCTTCAGTCATTTTGGAACCACTGAAAATACTCAACAATGAACTGTGGACAATTTTCAGTTAAAATCTCTAATGTTGTGCTTTGTTTAGCAAAGAAGCTCTTGAAATGATCACCAGTGAGCTACTGTTGACACTGCTGGTGTTGTTCACACCAGATCGACAACAATCTGAGAGTAACTGACACTTAGCGGGGCTTCGTGTGATTGGTATGACTGGTATGAATGCATGCGCTATGTATCCAGGGCTCTATTTGAAGGGGCATGATTTTTCTTATTGATCGCATTTCAGACAGCGTGTGTTGAATATGTGTGTTGATCACATATTCATATCAGGGTGGTGATAAGAGTACAATTTAGGAGTAGTTAGTTTCACGGTGGTCGCCCTGGCTTCCCCCGCTTCACGTGTCAGTGTGGGCGTGTTGTGTCTGTTGTGTGTACGTCTGTGTGCGTGTGTCACAGGCGTGATGTTTGTTGTCTGTTTCACCTATGTCTCGTCAAAGGTCTGTGTACCTAAACACCTATGTCCTTGTCGTTTTTTGTCGATGCTGGTGCTACTAAGTGTCTGAGTATGTACGTTACCGGTGCTGTTTAAAAGGAGTAAAAACCGAAAGTAAACTAAACGCTTTACCCCCACCGTGGTCGGCATTCCTGCCTCCCTTTTTATAGCGCTCCGGAAGGCGTCACGTGACAGGAGTAGTAGGCGCATTTAGTAGTAGTAGGGAAAACAGAAATATTAACCAGGGTGGTGAAATACTGCACTATTCAAGTGATAATAATTACATCGCTGCATTATCATATACACGCGTAAAAAACGGAACATTTTCATTTTTTTGGAAGGTGAGCTTCAACATGAGCTTCAACGTGTGAAGGGCCATCACCTCCCTCTGCTATGGTGCCATTTAACCGTGACAATTAATGGTGATATAAAACATTCCAATGGATGTGTTTTGTTTTTTTTTCCAAAATTATTTGCGGTATCTTTCTATATTTAGTAAATAATATTAGGTTATACTGCCATGTGTGCATGCACAACAAACAAAAATATTTACTTACATAATGTGTTTCTCTTGACAGTAAAAATACAGTTGTTCTGTAAGCAAACATGGAAACAACATCGCCTTACTGTCTTACTGAAGTCTTACTGAAGGTCACTGGCTACCTAAATGATATACAAATGTTCATTTTATTACTGTTGTGCATGTTTCTTATGACCAACGACATGCCCAATAAATGTTTTCTGCTTTGGTTTATTTATATTTATTTGCCTCGGTGTAATTATTGAAAATGCAACTGTTTCTGTTGACTGTGCTCGTGAAATCTTACTGTGAAAATAACTGCACTCACATTACATAAACGAGGCTACATTCAGGCCTATCCACCACATAGCATAAATCTAGGACTTGCTGCAGTAATCTTCTAACAATTAGCAAATTCTGCTGATAAAGCAAATTAATTACTCCTACATAAACATGGGTGTAGGATAACCACTAGGGGGCAACATACCATACAAGTAATGTGTCAGCTCCTACACACTCTATTGTTTTAAGAGTACAATGGACAACTAAGGAGCTGATGATTATTCTACATAAATAGCTCCTTGAATTTCTAATCTAAATTGTTCCATTTGGATGTATATATATACTGCATTCAAATTCTTGGTGTTTCAATTTATCTTCTACCAACAAACCACCCTTGCTCAAGCGAGTCAGTTTTTGAATGGGTTTTATCATGAAGTTTATTTGTAGGAAAATCTTCTTTTAAACCGTCTTTTTTAAAAACCACGACCAATCCATGATTGTCTTGTACAGGAAAGCTGAGGTAAGCAGACCAGATGTCTAGATGTTCTGTACTCTGCAGCACATCAGAGTGGAAACCCATTCATGAACCAGTGCTGAGGGGAGCAAGGAAAAAAACAGAAGTGGGGTCACATGACCTATAATGTGTATATGATGAGAACTGTAGTTAAAAGGGAGTTAACAATTTGATGGCTAAAGTTATCACAAATTTCTGTTCATATAAGAATATAATTTAAAATACTCACTGAGAAACTACATAATTAGGTCTGGTCTTTTTTCTAACACAAAAGTTTAACTCTTAATGATATTACAAAACTAAAATATTCAGATTTACACTTAACCTAAAACTTAACATATAAAATAAATAAAATAATTACAAATACAGTGTAAACATAAATAGTTGTAAGTATTATGCAGATTTCAACAAGAGCAATAGTCAAGGCCATTTAGGATTTTCGTGGAAAGAGGTGAATGTGTAGTAAATCGCATGTCAAGAATGTATAAGATCCACTCTGGAGCAGTGCATTGCTTAAATGAGGCAGTCTGGTAATTCCCCTAAAACTCAACACAGTCTGTCACACTTTGGTTGAGATTTTGTGCCTGTATTGTGGTTAATAGGGCCGCAGTCTGTCTCCCAGCAGTCCTGCTGCCCCATTACATTAAGGCTCACCGCGACTTCAAACCATGAGAACTTGAAACGCTCTGTTGTCCCTCTGTTTAGTTTGTATGTGCCTGGTTTGTGACCTCCAGGGCTCACAGTTAAGGCTTCTTAAATCTTACATGGACATTCCTAAATGACCAATGGGAAGATTCCTAAACCATGACTTATATATAAGCTTATATATCACAAATGTCCCAATGGAAGATCTAGATTCCTGATAAATGTCCAAGGACATGTATCTCAAATTAAAATGATGACATATAAACTGAGATCTTTAAAAAATAAGAACCCAAAGTCATATCTTTTTTAAGTCATCCAAATCTAAGATCCTAATCTCTAAAGAGCCCAATTAATAGTGAATGGCCTACTATGGGCAATTGATTAGGCTGTATAAAGCCAAACGTGTGATGTTTGACTCCAAGTCTCAGCACACTCCGTCACCCCTCTGTTTAGATTACATACGCATGGGAGAACATGGGTGAAATATGTCCCCAAATGTTTATGAAGTAATTGGAAGATATAACAATGTGCTATTGCAATGAAGTCTTGGTACTGTAAGCTGAAAAACAAGAAGCTGTCATCAGATTCCTTGTACATTGCTGAGAAAGTGGCTATGCTTATCTAGCTGTGTCTCTCGAAGGTCACTCAGATGTGGCAAAATGTAGGCCAAGAGCTCCTTGGAGCAAGTGGTCCTGCATCTCTGTGTTTTTATTTTGCAACATAATACAGCAGCAAACCTAGGAAACATGCAGTACTCAGTTAGTCAAGAAAGGAACATTATACTGGTGTCAGGCCGGCTCTTACCTTATTCCTTGGCTTTAGTAATGTGAGTTTCAAACAGCTTGGTGGAGAAATGATCAAATGCAAGTTTGTCCTAAAAATGTAATAACATATTCTTGTTTGACATTTGATGGCAAAATCCTGTGGGCCCAAAACACTAAGGGCATATCCCACACAAACCACTGAACTTAATGACAATCATTCCCAATGCACAACTGGTAAGTGAGATCAGGAAGTCCAAAAATGTTATCTGGGTGATGACAAACCATCCAATATCAAGTATCCAGCAAAAACATAAAAACAGTCCAAAAGCATAGTCCTGAATGGTTTATTAATAGGGATAATTAAACAAGTGGCATTGCATTGTTCTTCTGACACCCAACAGTGTCTGTCAAAGCCCATTTTCATCTGTTCTAGGGTTAGGCTTAGGGTTGGGTTTAGGGAAGCAGCTGAACCAATAATAAAAAGTAAATTGTCAGATCAATTTGAACAGAACAATTTGACAGAAATACATTTGACTTTATCTGGAACAAATCAAATCAAATCAGCTTTATTTATATAGCACCTTTTACAACAGATGTTGTGTCAAAGCAACTTTACAAGTGTCCAAGTTCAAACCTCCAGTGAGCAAGCCAAAGGTGACAGTGGCAAGGAAAAACTTCCTAAGAGCGTGAGGAAGAAACCTTGGGAGGTTGATTAATCTTCTATCCACATCTGGATACGTAGGAGGTGGTTGGTCCGGGGCAGATAGCAGGAGAGCCTTGTCAATCCTTACCAAGCCGGATGGGGGACGTCCATTAGCTCTGTAAAAGTAAAGAGAGGCAGTTAGTTCTGGATGGAACTAATTAAGGAACATAAATATAGATATTTCAGAAGCATGGCAGCAACTCTGGCAATTAAACTATTACAGCCTAATTAAAAGGACAGAACCAGAAGGTAACACAGACTTGGAGGCACCCTGAGGCTCCACCATCAACAAACTTGAGTCCCACACATTTTCTGTTCCATAGAAAAACCTTATTGATTAATACACAATGACAAGCTCAACTGTATATTAAAGGCATACATTAAGATATAAATGAGCAACCAGCAGAGTGAGATGTTTGGAAATTTGCCTTCTCCAACCTGCAAGATGACTACAGAAGCATTCAGCAGGGCAAGTTCTGCAGAAGAACCTCATGATCTGTTCTGAAGGCATAGTAGAGATATAGGGTTGAGATTATGTCAATATTGTTGATCCAGCCTTTTTCAAAACAAACTGATTGAAGGATTTTTATGACCAGAAAACATTTCTCTTCTGTATGGTAATTACTTATTTGGAATAAAGTCAGAAACTTAAGACAGGGAAAGAATCCAAAAAGAAATGTAAATGTTATAAGAATCAAGAATATCAAATGGTAGAAATGCTTCCAAACACAGATTATGTGCTTATCCTTTGATTCGTTTATTTGCTTCCAACTGATTTACTTTAATGCTCAGCAATCAACTGTAATCATACAGATGCATTTGTTATGGCAGAAGGATTTTAGGCAATACTACAGACAAAATCATACAACAATAATAATAATCTAGAGAGGCATAAAGTGAGGACCACTGATAAAGTCCTAAGCTTGAGTGCTCCATGAATAAGGCTTAAACTGACTGTTTCTGCTTTTTTGACTGAACTCACAGCATACTGGTGTCTCCAGGCCAAGGTGATGCTGTACAAGCAGTTACATCCACAGCAAGAGTGAGAGGACAGACTATCCAGTCTGGACTGAGAAGACTTTTGCTGGATGTATCTAGAAGGTATAACTCAAACTAGTCAGCTCCTCCATTAGTTACTACTACTTCTACTACTACTACTACTACATCTACATTAAATATAGAGCACTAACAAAGATGTAGCAACAAGTGCTGAAGTTCAGCAACAGTAGTAAAGACGTGTATGGTCAAGATTTTGGGTTACTTCTAAGTATATTGGAGAGTAGAGCTTGGTAATAGGTTTGAAGTCTTTTCTGACTGTTTGAAGTCTTCTCTGATTGCTCTGATCTGGTGCCTGACAGGTTGAGATCTGCTCTGATTATTCTGATCTGGTGCCTGATTGGTTGAAATCTGCTCTGATCTGGAGCCCGATTGGTTGAGGTCTGCTCTGATTGTTCTGATTCAGAGCCTGATTGGTTGAGGTCTGCTCTGATTGTTCTGATCTGGTGCCTGATTGGTTGAATGCTGAAGTAGATCAGGGTAGACTGTATATTTTCCTTGCCGGTGTATTAACCCAGCCATTGTGGACTTGAGGCCACAGATGCTACAGGATCTATGGAACGTTTTAATTTGGAACATTTGGATGGTCGCATTTGGAAGTTTTCGACATGATGACTTGAAAATTGGTTTTAATTAAATTATAGGAGAAAATAAAAAGTAGAAAATAGAACTGCTGTAAATCTCTTGTGTCACCTTCCTTATTCTGTTGGGAAACTACTGAAGGACAGTTCATGACACAATCAAGAGCACTAATAAAACAAACGCGTTGCAAATATGTGGTCCACTCACAATTATGCCTAGCCTGTCTTTCTCCAAAATATTTTGCTTTTGTCTGAGGAATTTTATCAAAGTCAACATTACATTTTGATGAAAGATGTGACTGCTGCAAATTTACACCAAGGTTATTTTATTTCACCCAGCATTCAAATGTAAATAAACAATATAAACTTGTCACAGGAGCCACAAGGAAACTTCACGGCATACAGGTTAAATTTTTATGTCAGATTCCAATTACTTTACAAACAAATTGCCAAATGACAGATTTTTTAATGTTTCATTGGAAAGCTCATTCTGTGCATGATAGAAAACCACAGGAAGCACACTAGTGAAACACACCAGTGCATTTCAACCAATTTCCATTAACTAAAATTATAACATAATTATAATAATTCAACATTTAAGTGGCAGTATAAATTATTAAATGAAAAAGCAATTCATATTTAAACATAAAATCAAAGTGCTAAACTGGAAGTAAAAGGTAACTGTCATTTAGCATAATGAGTAATGCATAATGAATCTAGAATCATAATGAAGCTAGAATCATAATGAATCTAGAATCATAAGCTAGAATATTTTGGTATAGGTGTAGCAGAAGCTTTCAAATACAGTGTGAGTGTACTTACCTGCTCACTTTATTTGCATCATAAAATTCTAATACAAATCTGCCAAAATAAATGATTCAAATGGGTTGACATACTTGGTGCAAAAGATTCCTCATTCTAACTATGGCCTATTCTAATGGTGAACCATTTGACAGTATGGACCCCAAATAGCAAATCATTAACAGCAATAATAATAATCCACAGTAATACGATGGTAATAAATATCTTTTTGTATACTGGTTTGTACTGGTTTATTTTTTCAGCTTGAATAAAATGTTTAGAAATGACAGTATACGTGACAGGAGTCGGGAGATCCACCCTGCATGGCATTTTAGGAATATCAATTATGTTAATTCACAGTTGCATAGAACCTGCGCTCGTTTATAAATATCATGTTCGTTAAGCTTATGTGGATCATTAACAGTGATCATCGCAAGCATTTGTCAACAATACACAATAAATGTATAACAGACATTTTTACTATAAGATAACCTTCTGTCCACACACACACACACACACACACACACAGATATACAGTATATACATATACATAAACTATATTGCCAAAAGTATTCGCTCACCTTCCTTGACTCACATGCGAGCTTAAGTGACATCCCATTCCTAATATGACGTTGGACCACCCTTCGCAGCCGAACAGCTTCAACTCTTCTGGGAAGGCTGTCCACAAGGTTTAGGAGTGTGTTTATCGCGATTTTTGACCATTCTTTCAGAAGCGCATTTGTGAGGTCACATACTGATGTTGGACGAGAAGGCCTGGCTCTCAGTCTCCGCTCTAATTCATCCCAAATGTGTTCTCTCGGGTTGAGGTCAGGACTCTGTGCAGACCAGTCAATTTCATCCACACCAGACTCTGCCATCCATGTCTTTATGAACTTTGCTTTGTGCACTGGTGCACAGTCATTTGGATGGGTGAGCAAATACTTTTGGCAATATAGTGTAAGTCTGTGGACTAAACTGAGTGTCTGGATTCATCTGCAATGTTTTTATAATGAATCAGAATCCCAAATATTTCATTAATTAATTACCATTTTAAGAACAAACACAGAACTGTAATGTAGCTTGTAGTCTTTCGTGCATTTTTGTCTAGGGCACTGTGTGAAGGAAACTGTATGTGTGAGTGCACGTTTGTCTGTCTGTGCACAGTTTGTCTTTGCAAACAAAGGTCTTTAACCACATGGAAGGTTGGGTCTGTGTCCCTGCCAGCCATTCTGTTCTCTTGACACAATGCGGTTGGAATATTTTCAAACCTCAGCGTGGACCCCCAGTGTTTTACTCATGCTATGCATCAAAACCACTCAATACTGTTCTCACTACATACGCATTTCACTTCTACAATTAAGTGTCTATGTCTCTGTTAACACCAGACTTCACATCACCTGTGCCTGCTAGTAAAATAGGGCCTGTTTATAACTGTAGAAACCTGTTTTAGTCAAATGTGTTTAGGTCAAATAGTTTTATTTCCTTAAAAAGAGAGAAAGAAACAGAAACTGACACTGAATACAAATATAATAAAATTTCAGGTTTTTAAGTTGCAAGTTAGATCTGCACATCAAACAATGTTTTGTGTTCCTGTTACAAATGTTCTTCATCTGAGAGTGAACCACTTGCCAATCACATGTGACCTTTAGGTTCATGCAAACTTGTCTCAGCCAAGAGACTGAACCACAGTTGTGTTTGTGTTTAGTACAAGTTTAATGATCCTGATTGACAGCAGTGACACTGAAGACCTGTGTCTACATGATACAAGAAGGCACAGGAGTTTATGTACAGGAATTAATGCTGTATGAAAGTGTGATCTTTTCTTTTTTTCAATATAACATATTTAATTATGTCCTCCAAAACACATATTTTATTTTGCACAGAAATGCTTGCAGTTTATGAATATTCATGTAATGCATAAGCCACTCCTCCAGATACATAAAGCACAGTCTGATATGAGAGTCACATTTCCTCTTCATGTCTGATAGCAGGGATGGTTTATATATCGGGTCTGATTCTCCTGTTCCATGGCGCTGGTAAGTAATACTAATCTCATTTACATTATTAAATGGAGAAAATAAACGTTCTTGTTTTGAAGATGTCAAAGATAACATTTCAAATTACAAACTTGGTGTTCAGTGTTTTCTGTATTGTCCTCCTCAGAGAGTTTGTGTTTATTTTTATCTTGTGGTGTTTTCTGTGTTGCAGGTTTGTTCTCTCTGGGTTCTCCAGACACTTTAACACTGGTGGCAGAACCTGGTGATGATGTCACCATTTGGTACAAGCATAACCTGATGGAACCAGCTTATATATACTGGTTCAAGCACACAGACAGTTCTGTGCCAAATTATGTTGGGTGCCAATTTTTAAAAGTATATTCTCAACCAAGCCCATGTTCTTTTGTTCCTCAAAGTACTCGAATCACAGTGTCTGTAAACTCCCAAAACACGTCTCTTACAATACCAGCAGTGAATCACACTGATTCAGGACTGTATTACTGTGGAATTCGCCGCAGTGTTCACGTTTTCTTCAGCAACGCTACATATTTACAAGTAACAGGTAACTTTCTGTGAAAAAGAATCATGTTACATTACTCACTGACAAACATGTGGCATGTTTGATTTAAATTATTATGTATTATAACGTTTGAAACTAATGTAACTTAATTCATAAACATTATAGAGCAAAATAAAACACTTTTCAAGAACAGATTTGAAGAAGGTCTGATATCTCATATTCTGTAGATTATCTGATAGCTTTCTGTGCAAAATATCACATTACATTACTCAGACAAACACTGATACAGTAAGTTTGATTAACAATGAAGGTTAACTGAGTTAAACACTGATTAATAGTAATGATAAGAGTATAATTAAAGTCATGTAACTGCTTTAAACAATAAACAAAAAAAAATATTATTTTCCAGCACAAAATAAAACACCTTTTGTAAACAGCTCTAAAAAAGGTTTGTTATCTCATATTCTTCTGCTGATCAGTTCCCATTTGATTTAATATTCTGTATATTTAGATTTGGATTACTCTATTACTCAATTATTTTTTTCAGAGCAAAATGAAGCCCAGGGCAGATCTGGAGAAGGTTCGGTATCTCATGTTGTTCATATTCTCCGGTTGATCAGTTCCTGTTATTCTTATTACTCTGCAGTAATTGGAACGGCACCTTTCTCTCATTTTAATGAGTAGATTCTGCTTTTTATAACATACATATGAATTAACAATAAGAATTTCTTGAACTGCAATTTATTATATGTACAAATTTAAAAGTAACTTTTTCTTTTCTTTTTACACCTTCTCCAGTTCACTGCTCCTCTGATGCCTTCTTCATGCTGACGGTGGTGTTCAGTGCTGTGATTGCAATTCTGATCAGTGTTGTTCTAGTCCTACTGATAAAGAGAAAACACAGAGGTACTGATAATACTGCTGTTAAACACAGAGGTACTGAATACTACTGTTAAACACAGAGGTACTGATAATACTGCTATTAAACACAGAGGTACTGAATACTACTGTTAAACACAGAGGTACTGATAATACTGCTGTTAAACACAGAGGTACTGAATACTACTGTTAAACACAGAGGTACTGATA
>JAOXYF010000028.1:15173570-15184034 GCA_028565775.1 Sternarchorhynchus goeldii | reverse complement strand
TTTTTTGTGGGGGGGGGGGGGGGGGGGGGTTTTGTATTTCCTGGGGTTTTTGCATTGTTCCCTAGAACGAGAGAGTTCACCAGGCCTCTGCCAGGTGAGGGTCCTTTGTGTTCGTGTCATTGTGAAGATGGCGATGTCTGGAGGAGACATTTTGAACGGTCTGTGTAGCTGAGGGTTCATGAACTTGGAGAAGTCTCTCTTAGACTGGAGTCTGGGTCGTTTCAACCTCCAGAACATGGACTGATTGTTTAAAGGAAAGTTCAGTTCACTATATTACATAGTGTCTTTTTGTTCAACCCATGTTGATGCGCTTGTCAGTGAATTTAGCTGAGTGTGACCCAGGTTATAATGAAACCATAGTTTAGCTAGAGATGACTGGCGTGATGCCCAAAACAGCACCATCATTCCGCCTTTGGGGCTCGTTCCATCTTTAGGGCTCTCTGCCTTTAGAGCTTGCCCTGACCTTCTGAACACAGTGCAATGTGTTGTCCTGTAATGTGACAACAGGTTTTGTTGCAGCAGTAAAAACTGGCAAATTGCTGTAGCTCCTGATTGAGAATTTAGAACGGACAGTGTTAGCTTGGTCATGCTGTATTTTGTTTGTGAAATGTAATAAGATGTTGAGTGAACAGCTTTACTCGTTTGGGTATGTTTGTGAGGACTACATCTGTGTACGCGTGTGTCTGCAATGACGTTTTGAGGGTCTTGGTTGGGATTCGTCACCATATTTGAAGTGTCTTTGCAAAGTAGGTGAATGGTTTAAATTAGCTGAGAGTCTGACATTGATTACTGATCTCTGCTATGCTCTGAAAATAAAGATTGAAGAAGTTTGAACAGGGTGGTATTCCTGTTTCTGCCAGTGGAGGTCAGTGTTGTGCCTGTTTCTGCTTCAGAACCTAGGCACTCCTCATCATGAGCAATAACTAACATATCATGATGTCAGTGATATTTACTGTCAT
The DNA here is from genome assembly GCA_028565775.1 of Sternarchorhynchus goeldii. NCBI lineage: Eukaryota > Metazoa > Chordata > Actinopteri > Gymnotiformes > Apteronotidae > Sternarchorhynchus > Sternarchorhynchus goeldii. The sequence continues at coordinate 15,183,075 of JAOXYF010000028.1, read as the reverse complement.
TTTGACATAACGTCCCAGATTACAAGTTAAAATGGTGTGTTATTTCACCAGGTGATGTTTAATTAATGGCAGGTTGGTAATGTGGTCTCGTAAGTGATTGTGTCAGGGTTCTTGAAATCCAAGACTTCAGCAAAGGCAACATATTGTATATGACTGATTCACTATTGGGGTCAGAGCACTAGAAGGTAACCAGAGACTTTGGGATTTGTCCAACAGTGACCTCTACTGGCAGTGTTGTCAGTTCCTTAATGGGCAAGAGTCATTTTGTCACAATTCTAAGACTGCAGGGCTAGGAACAGTTTGTGCCTTCTACATGTTAATGATAACAGTGGCAAAGCATAGAGCTGATCTTAGATCAGTGCCTGGGGCACATGTTTAAAAGTGGAGAGAAACAGTGCTGATCCTGAAACAGGGCCCTCTGTTTATGATTATATTTGTTACTGTGTGATGGACCTGGATGAACCTAGGTCAGTGCCCTCACTTTGAGAAGTTTGCTGAAGACGATTTTAGATCCGTGTTTTTTTTTTGGTGTGTGTAATGTTTGTCGTCACTTGTTTTGTTAAAAGCATATTTAGAAATTAATACAATCTGTAGAGATGTATGTACAGATGTACACACAATTTAAAGTTTTACATACAAATATATTTATACACACCTGATCACAAATAAAGATTTCTACAAACTTCATAGACAAAACTGGTGAGTTTGTCTTTTATTGTGGCTCTTTTGTACATTCAAGTATAAAACTTTATTGTACATATGGCTTTTGGTGTCAGGTTTAGGATATGGAAGAGTAAAAAAAAAAAAAAACGAAAAAAGCTAAAATGTAATTTATATTTTATTTAGATTAGATGTGCTGCATATCTGGAGGACACCTGTGGTTATATTAAAGAGCAATTATCTTTGTGTATGTGATTTGACTGAACACTGGGTTACACCGCAGGACAAACACCAGCTGTCAAAGAAACAACCTCTGAGCTTAAAGAAAGGTGGTGCTAAGCAATACAAAAGAAGAAGAGAAGGGTGGGTGCAAGTCTCTGTAGTCTCTTCTTTTGTTAAAACAATATTTTGAAATGAATACAACCTGTATACTGTAGAGATGTTTGTACAGATGTAGATGATTTTAAAGTTTTACTGTTGCCATCTGAATCTTGTGACCTTGTCAGAATCTTCAGGAACTTGTTCCAGAGATGTATGTTGCAAATGCTGATCTAGATTTGTTCAGCATGTATTGGTTTGATGTTGTGTTTTGAGATTCTGTGAATGCTCATGTCAGTAGGGTAACGGGAGGTCCTCCACCCTCCTCAGGTTAGCGAGATCTCGTCCGTGGTGTGACCTGCAGGGTGCACAGATGACATCGGTCTGCACAGTCACACTGTGAGCACTCCACATACATTAGAGCAATTCAGTCCTTGGGCCAGAGCGCAGCGTCGCGTTACAAGCCTACCTAAACCAAACAGCACAGTTCTACAGCCCCTCATCACCTGCCTCAGGTGGGGCTTGGGCGAGAACAAAGACAAGAGTAGAGCTAAGAAGTTACACGTCTAGACTCGAGTAAGAGTGGGTCTCTAATATCGAGGTAGAGTCACTCACCACCATCAGATGGCCGTTCTTGCCCTTGTAAGCCATGGGTTCCTGCCCTGTGCTGAAGTCCACAAAGTTCTCCTTTCCTCCATGGATCTCAAACTTTATACTGGAAGATAAATGAAGCATTAGTTAACTCGACCAGTGAACCCAGTGTTCTGAGACATCCAGATGGTCTATACATTGGCAAGTGCACTACTGTCACACTAAAGAGTTCCTGCTTGTTATGTGTGTGTGTGAGAGAGAGTATGGAGTCCCATGAGATGCTCTGTAGCCTGAGGGTCCCTGAGGACTGGGTCAGGAAACAATGGATCACAGTGGTCACCAGCTTTTCTCTTGGCAGGCAACTTGTGGGCAGGGTTTAACACACACATGATGCTGGTAATCAGTCTTCTGAAGAGACTTAAGTATTTAGATCAGGTCTAGTAGATTACGCCTTGAACTAACCTCTGCAGGAGACCAGATCTCCAGGAGAATGAGTACCAAGATCTGCTACTTTATTGCAGTATAAAAACGACTCATTAATCCAGATCTTGAGTTCTACAGGCCACATCTGTGGATGATCTAGGTCAGATCAGACGTACTAGACTCCTCACCTTCCCTGGAGCACTTTGATGGTGTTCTGCTTGTTTGTGAGGGTGCTCAGTTTGGTCAAAACTTCGTAGAGGTGATCACACTGAAGCACAACATCTCCCTGACACAGAAAGATTCATTAGGGCATTTTGTCTTTTTCCAACTGATCACGCTCACAGTAAACATATTACACCACAATATTCTTATATCTGTAACAGTGTGATTGCCAGTCCTGAAATGACCTTGAACTTCAGATCTGAATCTTTGCCCTGCTTTAACACAGCAACTCCTTGGGATATTAATCTTTTCCCTATTTTTATGCTTCAATTCCTTCAGATCTAAATCTTTTCCCTACTTTGATATATCATCTTAAACGTTATGGGATTATTGGGAATGAAATGGTATAATCAGGGTCAAGTACAGTAGCAGGTAGTCAGGAAGTGATCTGCTAGGAAACATAAGTCAACAGGCTCACTTAAGGGCTATAATGTTTGAGTTTTAATGTTTGAGTTTGAGTTTCCTGTCCATTTTGGGATTTAACACATTTAACTTAAAACAGTTTGGCCATTAATTTGGTTCTTTGTTTAAATTTAGGTAGCATTACAGAGTGCATGCTATGTCCAACGATACCTTTTGTTTGGGTCCATCACAAGCAACATGGAAGATCATGAAGGTGTCACCAAGATTACTGACGGAAACACCTGTGAGCACATTGGCAGAGCACACGTAAAGGAAACAGAACACCACAGACAAACCGCAACAGCAAATTAGTGTAATCTGTGATCTGTTAGTGTGGTTAATTTTAATACAATGCAAGCTGTATACAAGCTGGCAAGTCTATAAGATCTCACTGGGATTAGTGAAAATGAGTGTTTTTGTGTTTAGTATTTCTTATAATCATTGTGCAAAACTAGCCTTGTTCCTTAAACATTTTGATGGAGAATCTCCACGGGCAGTTTTATTTAATCAAGACTACAACTCCCAGCATGCTCAGGTGATTGGTTTGAAGTACAGCAGCGTGGCTGATACTCCATATCCACCAGTGAGGAACAAGAAGCATTCTGGTTCACACTTCTGAAAACCATAGTGCTACCAAGACATCCAGCATGCGTTTGCATCAGTTTTTTTTATCAGAAACAAAAACGCGTCATCAACAAAAGGTGTGACACAACACACATGGGAGTAAACAGTAGTAACAATATACCAGAGCACATAGATTACCTGCAAGTATTTGTTTTTGTTGCTAAATAAAAATAAATCAAAATTGTTGTTGCTACAGTTAATTCTCCAGAGAACACGAAATACCTAGCAAGAAACCTTCAGCAGGACCACATGTTCTTTGAGGATGTTGCCATTTCTGCTTTCTTTGTCCTCTACAACTTCACACACCCACTCATGTCATCACCAACCATGCTAATGAACCTACTATTCCTTTTAGGGTTCCAGAACCTATTAATTTTGGTGGAAACACATTTCCAAATTAGGTCCGCAAACCGAACCAGGTCCTGTTTCTTGCTGGTGGAAAAGGGCTACATTTGATGTTTGATCACGTGGTTGCTGGTGACCTTTCAGAGCAGCGTAGCTGATGCTCTGTTTGACCTTGGCCTCCTCGGTGAGGTGCGCCGAACTCTGGGTCAGGAGCAGTTGCCTCGGCCGCGGCTTAAAACCGTTACGGTCGTACTTCACCACGGGAACACTGTACTGGAGAGAGAGTGAGATGGAGAGAGAGACGGGGTGAGAGAGAGTGAGATTGACAAGAGAGACGGGGTGAGAGAGAGAGAGATGGACAAGAGAGAAGGCAAATGTGTGAGACCATGAAAAGACCACCAAGCAGAGAAAGAGATGAACGGAGATGTTTCTTGCATATCTGTTTAAAAAGCAGTACGAGCTTTCCCAAGTTCACGTCAACATGAAGTACCTTGATACGCTCGTGGCGAACCATCTCCAGGACTCTTATGTTGATATCCTGCTCACCTGCTCAGGAGAGAACAGTCACATGGGCCTCAGTTTTAAAAAGTCATCAAGGTCAAACCCTTGGCTGAATGGTTACAGGGGATCGATATGCAGTGAACAGACTGGGCAAAGCTGAAAGACAACTTAGCCTCATGTCAGCTGTTGGAGTCTCTAATGAGGATGATGATTGTGATACTGACTGATCCTGGAGTCCATGAAAGGCATAGCAACACTCTGAGGGTAGCTGTCCTTCTTCCCTTTAAAGATGGAGCTGGTGACCTCCTTCATCTGCAGCTAGCAGAAGGGAAATCGTCACCTCATTAACATTTACACAGACGGCTAATGATTACATCATGAGGTACGTTAGAAAAATGTTAATATATATTAACATTTATATAGCTCATATATAAAAATAGCTCATTATATATAATAAAATATAATCAAATTAGGGTTGGTTTTGTTTTGCGATGAGGTGACATTCATTTAGGTTCCATGTCAAAATAGCTCATCACTGAACCCTGTACTCCTTGTCAAAGTGCCTGTGGCCAGGCCTCATAGAGAGTGGGCAGAGGAAGAGGAGGAACGATGAAGATGAGGAGCTGGGTGATGTTACCTGGGCCTTCCTCTGGGGTGTGAGGCCTCGCACGTACTTCCTCACCAGCCAACGCAAGTGCAGTCGCCGTAGAATCTCTGAAGCCTGCCAGAACAGACAGGGTTCTAGAAAAAAAACTCTAGAATAGAATTCTTTAAAAAGCTCTAAAACATGGCTAGAACAAGCTATTAGAATAAGATTTTGGAACAAAGCTCCAGAGCAGGGATCAAATAGAATGTGTCTCTAAAACAGCAGAATCCATCTCTTCTTGTGAGATGGATTTTGATTTGTTTGACAAGTATGGACAAAACATAAAATTTGCTATACGTAAATATAAGCCATTAGATGGTCAATTTTTGAAATACCCTAATACCTCTGTCATTACAGGTGGAGGAGTAAGCCATGTGCTTTTATCCAGAACCGTTTTTGGGAGATTGTCTTTCAGCCTCATGAGGTAGTTCTGTCTGACGAAGGCCAGGTACTCAGAATTATCTGTAGTTTTTGCCTGACCTCGAGTCATATATCCCTTAATAAATCTGTGAAAACACAAATAAAAACAAAAACAGGTCATATGCAAATGCACTAGATGTACCCAACCCTGCCCCTGGAGATCATCATCCAGGAGAATTCAGTTCTATCCCTGCTCCTGGAGATCATCATCCAGCAGAATTCAGTTCTATCCCTGCTCCTGGAGATCATCATCCCACACAGTTCAGTTCTAGTCCAGATTGTTCACACTTGATTCAGTTAATTAGAGCTTTATGAACCAATATCCAGTTGACTCAGATTAAGACTAGAGTTTCCAACAAGAGGTAAATCTCCAGAAGCAGGTGTGAGCGTCCAGTATAATCAGATTTGCTGTGCTGTCCTTGGCGTCTTTGTGCATATGGGGCTTGTCTCCACTCACTGTTTAATCACTTTGACGGCCCACTCTCGTCTTTGTCGTTCCTTCCGAGCCTGAACTCCTCTCCAGCATGTCTCGATTTTGGTAGCTGACAGGAGGAAAATTCATCCCGAAGTGTCAGGAAAACAGCACCTACGTTTGTAGTCCATGTTTAGAAGAAAGTGCAGCTTCAGACTGACCTGCTTCCTTCTGCTTTAAGAACTCTCCTCTGACTCGATAGCCCTTGTACTTTGCTTGAATCTTTGCAACTGCAATGTTCAACATGCATATTAAATGTTTTCCCCAGATATTCTTGTAAGTACTTAAGATTCTTGACATAAGTATGTGTCTCAGATTGCATTTCTAACACATGGTATATCAAAGTCAGTCAGGCAGTGGCACTGAGCTCTTACCCAGCTCATGTTTGCAGATCTCATAAGCGTCTTCGGTGGCGAACAGCGTCCTGGCGTAGCGGATGAATATTTTGGTCCTGCAAAATGTCAGAGAGATATAAAATCACTTTAAATGTCACTCAAAAAGTTCACTGTCAGTTTCTCTATCGACAAATCAGCATTTTCTCTTAGAGCAGTGCTTCACTACCTGGATTACTGTCACGAGAATCATGCTGACTGATGTGCCAAAAGAAGTTTGTATTTTATAATGGGCGTCTCCCCAAGGCTCCGCCTCCTCTGATGACTTATTAGCAGTCTATTATACTTATGTTTATGTGCACTATATAAATATATATTAAAATATATTTATATTTAGGTGTTTTTTTTTTTAAAGTAAAATGATGGTTTGAACTTGCTATATTATGAATTCAGTATTTGAATCGGAACCACTTTATTCCACAGAGGAGTGTGCGTGTGTGTGTGTGTGTGTGTGTGTGATTGTGTGTATTACCTGCCCATTTTGTACTCATCGGGCTGGTAGCCCAGATGTGTAACGAGTTTCTCAACGCCCTCAGAGGGAATCCCCCGCCAGTGTGGCCAGGTGCGTGGACATAAGGGTTTATACCTGCTGACACCACAACATATCTGAGTCATTCAGAAACACTACAACATATCTGAGTCCCTCAGAAACACCACAACATATCTGAGTCATTCAGAAACACCACAACACACCTGAGTCCCTCAGAGACAACATTTCCCACACAGGAAGCCACAACTGTGTTCAGACACAACACATCACTCCTATCTGAAGCATTTTGAATCTTTGCCTTCTCTGTAACTAACAACCCTTCTTTGTTGTAACCTGATTATGTAACGGTATTGTATTAATCCCCAACTCTGTTTATAATGAATGTACTTGAGAAAGGTTGCTCCACCTCTTTAGAAAATCCTCGTATCTCCTCCGATATGCAAATCCAGCCCGACGAACCCTCAGGTGCTCCATCAACCCCAGGTACTTCACCTGGTGCTTCACCAGCGCATCATCAAACTTACCTAAGACGGAGAGAGAGAGAGAGAGAGAGGGACAGAGAGAGAGACAGAGAGAGAGAGAGACATGCTGGATTCTGACTTGTGGTTCATACATTTTACATCATATGTATTTTTAAAAATCCTAACTTATCATTTACTTTATTCTTTAAAAATAATACAAGGATACTTAAAACTACACAAAAAACCTGCTCACTGAGTATAATGACATTTATAGTATAATTAATGTACTGATATTTCCTCAGCCTGCCGTTACAACACATATAAACAGGAAGGTCTTTGTAGGGTGTCCTGGAGGTCTCACCTGAGTTCTTGTTGTTGTTGGATTTGAGGCAGCGCACGTACCATGCTTCCTTCGCCGTGAGGATCTCCGTCAAGCCCAGCAGACTGCTCTTGAACTGAGTCGCCACCTGCGCACATGATTCACCGCCTGAATCACTTTGATTCGGTTCACTAGGGTCTGTTATTGTTCTATTCAATGCAGGTTCAATTCGACTGCTTTGTTCAGTTCATTTTAGGTTCGTCTGTTTGCTGTTCCCAAGAGCTCTTATCTGATTCTTGATGTTATATTTCACTGCATTGCTCTGCCCAACACCTCACCGTCTCTGGCCTCCTCCTGCTCTCTCCTTCATCAGTCAGGAAACACTGCTGCACTATGGAGTTCTTTGACTGCTGCATCACCTGTTGTACACACACACACACACACACACACACACACGAAGAGTCCTTGTCCAAGTCCATCTTGCTTTCTCCAAGCCTGACCTCTCAGACCTGGTCTAAACCCCTAACTCACCTCTTTGATGTGTCGGTATAAAAGATCATTGTTTTTGTCAATGAAACCTGTCAAAAAATGAAAAACATCAAGACAAAACAAAAAACTTAAACAAAAAACAGTAGAGCATCTGATCTAAGATCAGTTAGTATATGACACTATGCTACCAAGGGTCAGTGGAAAAGAAACAGCTACATTTTTCAGATCCTATTCATTAAGACTAGAGAACTAATACCATTTTTGTTTCCAGTGTCAAATTTTTATTTAAAATGATGCCCTACAACATCACTCACTGAACACTTTAAAGATGATTTAAAAATATATACATTTAAAATATAATTTTAAAATGTGCACCACGTTCCTGAGACTGGGTATTGATTCTGGTGTTTGTCTAAGCTGTCGCTCACCCACGACGCAGTAGGTCACCTCTCCGGCGTAGTGGAGCAGACGGAAGTCCCCCCTCTCCAGGCTCCTCCGGGTTTTCTTATCCGCCAACTTGTGTCTAGATTTTGTTCAGAGAATCACCCCTATCAGAGTACTGATGAATCACCCCAACCAGAGTACTGATGAATCACCCCTACCAGAGTACTGATGAATCACCCCTACCAGAGTACTGATGAATCACCCCTATCAGAGTACTGATGAATCACCCCTATCAGAGTACTGATGACAATGACTTCTATCAGAGTACTGATGACAATGACTTCTATCAGAGTACTGATGACAATGACTTCTATCAGACAATCTGACACCTGTCAGACTGTTAGACTCCTGTCATACCTGAATCAGAGTGGTGATGTTCCCTGCATCACATTCCAGTGCGGAATGTGAATTGAGCAAGTGTCTGGTCTGGATAAAGACTAAATATGCATGTGGTCTGGATAAAGACTTTAAATGAGTGTGGTCTGGATAAAGGCTGTAAAAAGGCTGGGTGTGTCAGATTGCTATGTGACACTGAATAGGATATCAGTTAGGAGGCCTAGGACAGATAACATACCTTACTATGTGTGTGTGTGTGTGTGTGTGTGTGTGAGAGAGAGAGAGAAAGAGAGAGAGAGAGAGAGAGACTCACGTGACAAAATGAGGATGGTGCACCATTTTCTCTTCCAACTTCTCCAGAAACGTAAGATCAGTAGTGTCACCTGGCCTCATACATTCTTCATCCTAACCACAAACACAGCATCAGCTATAACCACAAACACAGCATCAGCTATAACCACAAACACAGCATCAGCTATAACCACAAACACAACAGGAGTGATGGAGAGGTGGCTGTAGAATACAACCAAAAAACAGGAGTGAGGGCTTTAGATTTTGAACTAACAGATACACTAGCTTTAATTAACATCAACCCTTCACCTGCATTCTACTGCTTCTAAGATCTTCAGCAGTTCACCTCTTAAATCTCTTGAAGAAAACTGGGAAAACTGGACCTTATTCATGGAAATGCTGCAGTGTGCTAAACATTTTATTACACACAGAATTCACAATTACTTCTTAAGTGGCAATTCATAATTGCTGTTAAACTGGCCTTCACAATTACATTAAACTGGAATTTATGCAGAGTGAGAGATCAGTTGAAAGATTCACACTCAGTATCTCCAGTATTACTGTACCACTGGTAGTATTAGTGTATCTCCAGTATTACTGTACCACTGGTAGTATTAGTGTATCTCCAGTATTACTGTACCACTGGTAGTATTAGTGTA
>JAOXYF010000028.1:15151255-15167129 GCA_028565775.1 Sternarchorhynchus goeldii | reverse complement strand
GGGGAACGGGGTGGAGGGGGACGGGGATTGCCTATGTTTGTCTGATCTATGCCTCTCCGAAATGGGGCCTTCCTGAGAGAGTGGCACAGACTAAACAGTACCATAACAGTTTGTGTCCTGCTGTTCTGTGGGTCGCTCATTTAGAACGCCCTCTCACCAGACAATAGAGGCTTGTTATGAGCAGCACAGTAATATGGACCACTGAACCCCAAAGTTCAAGAAGGGTGGGGTGTGTGTACGCACTAGTGTGTGTGTGTGTGTGTGTGTGTGTATAAGATAGAGTAGTAATCCTGCAATGAATAATTTCCTCTTATCTGCCATCCCATAACATTTTCAGCTCCTCCAAAACACACACACGCACACACACACATGTACCATCACCAACACTGTATAACCCCTTCCTCTCTAATATCATGCCCTCACACCCAAACACCCTCTCCACTCTCCCCTCCCCCACAATCCCTCGGCCTAAGCCAAAGAGGCAGGTGAACAATATCATTGAAGGTCCCCCATTTCAGATGTCAGAACCAATCTCAGTCTCAGGGGTATTGTAGCGCGGGTGGGGCACCGCCCCTCTCCCAAACTCCACTCTCTCTCTCTCCGTCTCTCTCTCTGTGTCTCTCTCTCATTTTCTGCCACTATTACATGGGAACTGGCTGAACTAGGTGGCAAACAGGGGGGTATGAGGACAGAGAAACAGAAGGGATGCCAATACTTAAAAGCGTGACACACTGAGTGTGATAGGACAACATCGGTGGAGGAAAAGTGGGCTCCTCCCACCAGATCAGCTCCACAAATCAGGAGAGGAGAGCCAAGAAGAGAGCACGACAACAGCACCTCGCTCTTGATCAGATCAAGAGTCCCGGCGGTCTTTTGAGGAGCGCCCGCACGTTTCCATCGACTGGGACCAGTTACACTCGTCTTACCATTCCCATGAACCCTGTGCAACGGCTGCACAGGTTTCCTTATTGCATCATGAGATGACCTCTACTTTCAACTCACCTGTACAAGATCTAGAACAGCTGGCCTGGTTGATGAGCAGTTAAGTCTGACAGTGAGAATCCCAGACGGTTGACTGTCTGAATACAGATTCCAGGCATAAATATAGGCTAAATGCTCAAGTCATTGTCATTTTCAGACAAGGAAAATGCCAGTTGTTTGTAACACGCAGCACAGAGTTGTATTATGACCTCAGCCATCCCGCTGTCAGAGCAGGTGCACCAGGCTATCTCCCAAGCAGAAAACCTGATGTCTTTTAATTAAGAGATGGTTCCTCTGTGTAGCGTAGTATGTCTGTCACAGCTGAGTGGAGATGACCTCATCAGATGGAAAGAAAAGAGGAGACAGGGAGTGAGAAGGGAAAAGAGAATGAGAGAGAGAGAGACAGAAACAGAGAGAGAGAGAGAGAGAGAGGGACAGAGGATACTCGAGGCCTCAAATAGGTTAATAAGAAGTAAGAGTAGCCATGTCTTAAAGTGCCCCGTAAGATCTTATTACACCCATCTCATAATAACTGGGTGGTAAATCTTATTGTGAGATGCCACTTATCAACTGATGATCAATCACCTGGGTGATATGGGTGAAAAAGCAACATTACAGAGTTGCCCCACGGCGTAGGGGTAAGCAGCCCTGAATGGGAGGGCTGGGTATAAATAATTACCCCAAAGCCCTTTGCACTATGCAAATCAGCCTAGTTTCAGCTACCAGCTGAAGTTTCAGACATTTGATCATGGGATTCCTGTGTGTTCACCTGTCCAAGTCGAACGAGTAAGAATTTTTCAACTCAACTCATTCATCTGCTGTCTATGACCAATAAAACCTCCCCAGCTGTATCCAAACCTTGTACACTCCTGTATGACTTGTCAACTCAGTCTATTCAACTTTGAAAAAGATTACACCTAACATGCATCGATTTTGAAGAGCCCACAGTGTTTGCAAACCTCCCATGAGCCAAGAGCAAACAATCATAAAAAGGTAACATAGTAACATGTGTGGTATATTGTATGTATGGTTGCACATCATCTTTTTTAGCATATAAGTCTGTAAACTATCCTCTTGTACCTGAAGTTGCCTCACACTGGGTCTCCAGACAAGTATTTGTGAAAGTTGTGAACCAAAAACCAAAGCCTTCTCTGCTATCTGGGTTTATATTCAAGGTTAAAACAGCACCACAGATGTTTAAATGAGAGAGACACTGTCCCACTGACTCATGAGCTGAAATATACACCAGGATGTTCAGAAACCCATTCCCATCATACCTGCATCCTTGATGTTGTGAGGACCAATGTCTTCTCAGAATCTTCAGTCAGATGACATCCAGATCTGACTGGGTCCCAAATTTCCTCTGGAGAGTTCAGCCTCTATGTTAGATATGAGCATGTCCTTCCATGTCAGAACACCCCCAGAAATCCCACTAAGGTCTTGGAACAGGATATTCTGTAGAACATCAGAACTTCAGAATGTGGAGTAGATCTGCTCCAGCATTCTGCAGGTGGTCTTCCCCGACACAGGCCTGCTCCAGGCTCTGCGAGGTGGTTGTGGACGCCTGTCTCAGAGCTGAGCTCCTCACGCCAAGAACCCATACCCCTGCCAAAGAGTTAAATCATTCATGGCCTGATCAGGGGGGGATCGCAGGCAACCATATCTTATTCAGCATTTACCTAGGTATCTTCCTACTCTACTGGGAGCAGCACAAAGATACGGAAACCCAATCTGACCAAACCCAGTTACCGGTACTCACCAGCCTCCCCTCCAGCATGGTCATTTCTCTCAGGGAGATGCACCACTCCTGTGAAGATCAAGTTACTGATCTTTGATTAGTGGAGTACACTAATACCTAATCACTCTCTACTCATGCTCACTCAGTCACTAGATTTCAGGACGGTGATGGATTGAGTCGTTGTCATGACAAAACACCAGGCATCCCCGCACCACTGCCCTCTCAGTTCCAAACAGACAGAAGCCAAAGAATCAGTTGTAATACAGTTTAGAGCTGTATCCACTCGATATGTACACAACACTCGATAATCAACCACCAAGATGGTGTCTGGTAGGGAACAGGCTAACTCATGCAGCACCGTGGCCCCCCCCAAGACTGGGGTTTAGTACCCACACTCAAGAGTCTAGATGGTGGAACGTGGAGAATGCTCCTGCCCCAGTAAGACTCAGCAGAAGACAGCCACAGCCTGTTGAACGTGTCTTCAGGCTGTAACAATAGCTAGTTTTCCTCAGTCTCCCAGTTTCTTCGAAACACAGACACCAACCCTTGGTGTCACTTTTTTTGAGGAGAAAACCTGGAACTTGCAACTCTTGAACTGCATGGTTTGAGAGTCACAGGTGCAAAATGGCTGGCTGGACATGCGAGAACAATCCAGTGACTCTGAAGTGGGCACAGCTGTAGTACATCAAGTGAGCTTTGATACCACAACAGGAAATACAGTAGCAAACCTGGTAGCAGACACAAGACTGAAACCATTCAGTAGGTTAGTGTTATAGTTCCCGTTCGGATCAAGTGCTCTGTTGGTGTTTCGGTGTTGAGTTTGATGGATATTGTGTGCATTAGGTGTCTGTAGGTCTTTCTGTGAGATTTCCTCTCTACCTGTTATAGTTAAGTATCTAAGAATTGTCTTCTCAGGACATGTCACAGTTAGATACATAGATAAATATAAATATACACTATTTGCATTGTGTAAATATACATGACATACAGGAATTAGAGTGTACAGGACTAGACCAGGAAAGATGTCTTGTATGTGTAAGTCTCTCTTCTTTCCCCGTTCAAAGTTGTCCTGCTGCCAAACTGCGTTGTCAGGGCTACCTCACAGATCTGGTGCTGTTCCCGCCCCCTGTACCCCCACTCCCCCACCATCCTGCGATGCTTGTCCAACCCTAACAGGCTTTGTGTCGCCCGCTGGGCCGGGGGACCGCACGAGACCCGGCAAATCCCATTACACAGGAGCCGCAGCACCTGATTCTCTCATTAGAGATTCCTAACAGAGAATAAGGGAGCATTATAACACAGGGTTTACTGCATTCCCACCGAAACTATCAAGCCATCTCACTGTCTCTGTGTTTCTCTGTCTCTCTCTCTTTCTCCGTCTCTCAAGCTGCCTGTCTCTCACGTTTTCTGATTTGCTTGTCTTAAATCTCCAGCGTCTTTTATGACTGATCTTTCTCTTGACAAGGTGGTATAGCAAGTTCCACCATACATCCTTCTGTTTTGGCTTTCTTTGTAACTACAGTTGAAATGCAGGAATTGAAAAAATGCAGGGGTTGAAAAGCCCTTTGTATGACATACTTAAAGCTGACTACAGCTGGATTCTCCACTACAAATCATTGATGTTTGTTGTTAAAAGCATTTGTGGGAAGTTTCTGATGTAAATTCTCTCTAGGAGTGCTCAACTTTAGTGTCATGGAACTTCTCTTTGACAACACGCCCTTGAATAAATGTGTGTGCGTGTGTGTGTGTGTGTGTGTGCATCAAAGAAATCAAAAGCAAACTACTCTGACATGAGCTGTAGATGCTCTGCATGTGGCCGTCACTGAAAGGATGAAGGCAGTGATGACAGGATGGTGAATTATGTCCATCGAGGAGAGTGAAGATGCATTGTGACCTAAGGATGGGTTAAAGGTCATGTCTGAGGTCAGGGAGCGGCTCTGTTGATGAGCCTTGGTTGTGAGGTGTCTGAGGGGATTATGGAAGGCCAGTGGGAGGATGCTACAAACCACAACAACTTTAGCATCCTTAGAAAAAACTCAAACACCACTCATGTTTTAGCATGGTTTAGTTCCTAACAGGGGTGTAAAAAATATTACCTGATGGGTTCCCCTGTTTATAACATCAGGACCTCTGTACACAATTACACTGAGGTGTATTGTATCTAGTGAGAGTCAGACCGAGTCCACTGAGTGAATGGTGTTGACATCTTGACAGTAACGGCTTCTCTTAAGATGAGCATGCACTTCCAGATTTGGAGGTGTTGCCAAAACACATGTTCTTTTTTAAAATCATCTGTGTCACCACAGCTTACAGTTTTGTTTTGGTACTTAGAAATCAGTGGGAAGGTCCAGATGTTGCCTGATGGGCGTTTCTGATTGAGCCTGGGAGCACTGGCACTGCTGGGCCGACCTGCCCGCTCTCTGATCCTCTCTACCTGACCGACACGCCCACTTTCCAACCTTCTCTACTGGGTCAGCCCACCTGCTCTCTGACCCTCTATACTGGGCCTACCTGCCTGCTCTCCAACACTCTCTACCGAGCTGACCCGCCTGCTCCCTGACCCTCTCACGGGCCTCGTAGTCATCTGCCAGGCACACTTCCTCCATCCCACTGGGCTGGGCAAGAGAAGAAGCTAGCTACAGGCTCCTGGCTCCACTCTTCCTGCCCGGGCTGGCTGCCCACTTCCCGTCTGGGGGTGGGAGGTCACTGCAGGTCACATGTTACCTGGGCGATGCTTGACCCCTTGTCCAGCACAGATTATACAAAGGGAGATGACCTCTACCATGCTAGCAACAGCGTTTTTGAATAGAAAGTCAAAACAAACACGGAATGGTGATTTTTCTGAATATGGGTAATTACAGGTACCGTGTGTACATAGATAATACGCTCTAAAAAGTTGTCATGAATGAGGACGTGTGGTGTTTAGTAAATAATAACAGTGACTGGGAACAAATGGTAGACTAGCATTAAACCAGCAGACGTGCTTCAGCCATGTTGCCCATAGTGATATTGTCCATTTTAAATACATGCTATATACCAAATCAGATTAAAGACTAAAAAAAAGAAAAACAGGGGAATTTATGAAATTGTAAGACTACAGGAACACACCCACAGGCACGTGTTTAAAAATATTTCTCCCCAATAGCCTATATGCTGACACTAATGCTGTCACATTAGTCACAGTCGGGTGATGACAGGAACCTGAAGGCGTTAGGACCTTGTGCAGCTACCCTACGGACGGTCTTTTTGTCCGTTGCAAGCACGCATTGATTCTGGCCATTGTGACTTTGCGATTTGCCATCTGTAATGTCCCAGGTGGTTCAAGTCAATTAACGTCACAGGCTCGCTCCCTTCCCATAGGATTACGCATTTGTATTTTAACGGGTCTCACTTTTACGGTAAAATAGTCTCTTGAAAAAAGCGCCACTGTTATGAGGCGTGCAAAAAAACACTAACTCTATTTTTTGAAGGTGTGGGCTACTTCCAAAAGCTCACGACAAAACACCATTAGATAGCTTTTACCCCTTCATAACCGCAGGGCGAAAAAAAACATCTTTCTCTCCCTCCCCGAAGCGCGAGATTATTTGCTCGCCTGCTGAGTCGTTTCCAAACGTCTTAGATTAGATTTTGCACATAGTTTTGTTTAAAACAGCCTCGACTCGCACCTTCAGCGCGCCACTTGCGCCTCTTTTCCCGCTGCAGGGGCGCCCAGAGACGCGGCTACTAAGGCGGTTAATTTCTATTTAGATCTGCATGTTGTCGCTAGAGCAGAACACTGCGCAGATGCACACGGAGAGGACTTGTAAACAGTTCTCTTGACATTACCAGCTAATATACGGACCACTGATACAGACTACGCTGTTTTGTCATTTTGTATTGCAAAGGTTTGCGGTTAAACCTTCATTGCAGTTGTCTGGTGGTTTTCTTTCTATAAGTGACTATTACGGCTTGTTTTTTTTTTCTTTTTGAGATTTTGAAGTTTTGGAGACGCACCTGTGGGACATAACTTACTTCATTAATACAGACCAGCGGCACAGGACAAGAATAAATCTGACGTAGAAGAGCGAGAAACTGACGCGGATTAAAAACAAACAAATAAATAAAAGGAAGAAACGTGCCGTTTGGACAGCCTCCGAAGATGGGCTGTTCTGGTAATGCATGGCACTAACGTTATTACAGTGGCAGCAGCTGTCAAAGCTCGAGACCCAACCCCCAGGGTGGCTCGCGCTCCTTTCGAATACTGCGCATGACTGGTCACTGAACGGCACGAGAGAGGGAAATTTAAAAACGGTTTTGTGGACGAGCGTCTCTACTACAGTAGCGCTGTGGGCCCGTCACACATTATCCGGATTTCGTTGTTGCCAAATCTAAACAGGTAAGACCCTGTACATTTGGGAAACGGGTTATACATTTCGTATAAGAAAAGGGAAAAGCGGGTCGGTTTCTAAACAGCGACTTTGGCAGCGGTTTTTGTTTTTTTTTTTACCGTTAGTTACACCTTTTGACGTATGAATCCGATTGTCAGGTTGTCATTCAGTTGGCTTTGATTTTGATCTCGCTAGATGCTAAGCAGGTTAGCTGGCACGGATGGGTTTTACTAAATTAACCATCGCCATCCATCATCCAGCATCCAAAACGCAGGTTACTAGCTAGTAAACTAGTTGACTACCTGCTTATTAATCACATTTAATTATATTTTCGACTTTATATCAGGGTTAATAACGGCCGCAAAGATACAAGAACAAGACTATTGATGCATGCGAACCAAACTTTTTAAAACTCCAGTGACATACAACCCGATGAAATAACCTCGGGTTATCTAGATGGATATGTGATTTTAATAGTTTTATAAACAAAGAATGCAATTTTATTTGGCACTATGTATGTCACTAGTCTATAATGGAAACCACATACAGAGTGTAATACAGAGTTAGGTTATTTAAATAATCATTTATTTTAGACCCTGGTTTTAATTTTTGTTAATTTTGTTCAGAAAAACAAACAACAAAAAACGAATTAGCTGCTGTAGCACAGCAGCTGTTTAGCATTAAACTGCCTAATTTATTAACTATGATTTTATGATTTCATTATCTTTAGCTTGTTCCTTCACGTAGCCAGGTCGATAGATAATAACCTAATAAGGCAATCTGTGGTCTCGTAAAGCATGTTAATTTTCAGAAGTTAGTTATTTGTTTAATTTAAATATGAAACTATGTTTTTAAGTGGACGATTAAAATGTACTGTAATTATAAAGTAGTCTAATAAGCTATCTAGCTATATCTAATTAGGTTTCTGCGTTTGTTTCACTGATGTGTTTATCTGCTAGGAGATGATAGAAGGTGGAGTTACCAGGATGTCAGGACTAATCGAAAATTCAGGACAGTGTCATAATTCTGCACAAGAATACAGGTACGCTTGTTTTTCTTTGCGTTGATTTTTAAGTAAAATTTTTTTTTATAGTGTTACAGAGCAGAAACGAGTATTGAACACTATTATAAGACGTGCCCATACGCGTCCTGTAAACTGAAGGTGTGTTGTTCTGAGAGGGAGGGAGTTGGGTTTGGAGAGAACAGAGAGGACCAAGAGAATACATTTTTCGCTCTGAATGGATCTGTCAGAAACTATCAGTTCTGTTTACACGCCCGCTGTCGGCCCTGCGCGCCTTGGCCGGGCGGCGAGGGGGGACCGGGGGCTCCTCGGGTCAAGGAAACGTGGATCCCAATTAGAATGTAAACGAGGAAGACGTGGCCAGTAACTAACCGTGAATCTGTGCAAACGCCTCCCTCTTTTAGGGGATATTTTACGGTTTGCATCACTGAGCAAATAAAATAATTTTTTTTCTTCCACTTGTATAACTTCACTTTAATTACCGTAAAACAAATCTCACAATACTGGGTTTACAATGAGACGTCAGAAATGCAAATCTGTACAAGAATCCCTTGATTATACCAAGTTCGTGTTATTGTCACGTGTTATGAATTATTTAGTACTGACAAAAGACGTTCTTGACCTTATAGGCCTCCGCAATTAGTGATGCACAATCGAGAGCATTTTATTAATACTGTTGGTCTTTTATTGTATTCGATCATCAATGGAAAGAGAACAATCTATAACAAAAAGTTTACTCCAATCTTAATCCAGGTTAGCAGTAGCTCAGTGTTGCTGGACTGTGGGGCGACTGAAATAAAGGGTTTATTAGAGGTTTATTATCGTCAAGGTTGCGGCTTGGTTGTCCGCCGTAGCAACGAGTATTATCAGACCGTCTGACAGCGCGCGCGCGCGGCTCAAACCAGTTGCAGGAACTCTGTGGGGGAAACTGGAAACTTGACTGGATTTGGACTAAGAGAGCAATTTAGAACAAGCGCTCCACCTAAAATAGTCGGCAAAGCAGATAATACGTACTCAGCGTTGGCTACTATGTCTAACATGTGCTGTTTAAAATGAAATGCGAGTTTTTCTTTTATTGGAAATATGGTTTAAGGCTTATTTAATGGTAATTAATGGTAATTTTCTCTCTCTCATATTAGAGTATATGAGAGAGAGAGAGAGCGAGAGAGGATAAGTAAGCACTGGTTTTCATAAAGAATCTGGAGAAGTCTTAATGATGACCAACAAACAATGATAATTTTTCATAACAACATGGTCAATGTAACATTAAAGAGGCTTTTGTCACGATAACAATTACAGAGTGGGAAGACAGGTCTTAGAACAGCTGTGTGCATGTGTGTGTGCATGTGTGGTTTTATGTTTCTGAATTGAAGAGAAGGGCAGGAAATCCCACATCAAAGCTGAGAAATTAAGGTCAAATTGTGTGTGCAGTGTGAAGTTTCCCCTAAGGAAGTGCATGCAGTTGCATGTGTGTGTGAGTCCATGGGGCTGTGTGTGTGTGTGTGTGTGTGGTGTGTGAGAGAGAGAGTCCATGTGGCTGTCTGAGGTGAGTGTGTTCACACAGAGACTACAAACCCAAGCCTGAGAGCCCAATCCCTCTTCTCCTGTGATGTCACAAACTCAGAGTGCTCCCCTCTCCCCCCCTCCGGCCAGCCCGACTGCCCTGTGGGTGGGAGGGGGAGGGGCAGAAGGCAGACCCCGGGTGATAATGGGCAGGGAAACAGATGGCATTCTATTTGTCTATGCGGTGTGAGGGCTGTCATTCCAGCAGATTAATGCAAGGGGTTAGTTAAAAAAAAACGGTAGAGACAATCCAGGAAGGGTCGGGTGGGGTGGGCGGAGACAATGGCGCCACGTGCCGTTGTGCAGATTTGTCGTTTGGGACACAATAGGTGATCATTTTTCAACAGGGCCGGACCAACTGTTGCAGACAACGCGTGTCCCGTAACCTTGTTTCAAATTATCCCCTGCGCTGTTTATGTACGATTCAGCCAATGGCGGGGAGGCAGGCCATGGTCACCTGACCACAGTGGGGGATACCACGGTGTCCCCAGACCCACAAAATAACCGAAAAAGTGAGGGTTGTCATAGCGACCCCAATTACTGGGCTGAATGGTGAACGAGTGCGGGCAAGCCTGGAGAGGATTCAAGGGCCTCTCTCTCTCTCTCTTTGTGTCTCTCTCTCTCCCCTCTGTCTCTCTCTCTCCGTCCTTCTCTCTCTTTGATGTTTTTATTTTTTAGTAGTAAAATATTGATCTGGTGGGGGAAGGGAAAAAACATTGAACTTTCAGATCGAAAAACAAAGCAAAAGCCAGAAAACCAATCCACCTACCCAGTGCAGCCAGAGCCATTGTGTTAGTGGTGCTCTGGGTGTGGGGCTCTGGGTGCTGGGTATGGGGGACACAGTTAGAGCCCAATAAGGCTGTAACCGCGGCTCTAACCGGCCCCTGCAGGCTCCTGACCACAGACCCATCCCAGCTGAGCAAGGACGAGCTGCCTGGCGACCTGCAGTCGCTCACCTGGCTCACGGCTGTGGACGTGCCACGCTTACAGCAGCTCGGCAGGCCCCGCCCCAATTACACTGGCCCCGCCCAGGAGAGCCTGCTGGAGCAGCATGCAGGTCAGAAGGCTGCTCACTGCACAACACACACACTAATAAGAGTCCCCACTCATAAATGTATGTGAATGGTTCAAACTTTTAAACAAAAAAAGATCTGTGAATGTCAGATATGAATTCAGCTATTTTATTTGTTAACAAATCATTTCTAATAAGACATTTGTGTTGATGGGTAAATGCTGGTAGCTTGACAAATATTGTAACGTTGTACACATTGTAACATTGAAACATTGTAACGCTGACTGATGGAAATATGTAACCACCAATAGCTGAGGTTCAGCAGGATGAACATGGCAACCATCTTCTGATCACCAATCACTGTTCAGCAAGCAGCATATCCCTGTTACTACTTGTGTGTGTTATTACTTCTTATAAACTATTCATAAATGTTGTGCGTACTTATACTTTCTGCAATATTTGCTACAGTTGTATAATATATTTATTGGCCGGGTTGATTGAACTTGATTTAATTAAGTATTAATTACATTTTAATTCATTAAAAAAATCATTAAGCACAATTTGAAAACCTGCAAAATATAGTTCAAGGCATTAAACCATTTCTGTCTGTTGAGCCTGCTGTAGAATTATTCTGTAATTAACTGCAGATCTGAGATCTTTTGTGATCAGGTACAGAAGGCTGTAACCGCGTGACTTTCTTGTTGGTTAATAACGTGCAGCTCAGCTGAATCTGAGTGTGACGGGAGGAGCGGCGTCCATGATCCCCCTGCAGGGCACCGTACAGCACAGCCCTCTGGGAGTCAGCAGTGTAAGTTGCCCACACCTCTCATCACTGTGGCCCGGTTCTCTCTGGGACCCGGTTCTCTCCAAAATCATTGTTGCACTGTTTCCCCCCTCCTCCCCCAGATGCCACAGTTCTCTCCCGGGTTCCCGTGTGCTGCCTCTGTCTACCAGGCCTCCCCTCAACAGGTGATGACCTTCACCCAGGCCAGTCAGCAGGTACCTTGCTCACCCACAGGGGGGCGCTCTGATGTAGCTCTGGGCTTCAGCTCTCTGTAGTTTGGGTACCTTGCTTCTAGAGACCTAGATAATGGTTTGGTTGAGCTCAATCAAACTGTTGCTGCCTACCAAAGTATTCAGGAAAATCTGAACATTACAGTCAGATACGTTGAAAAGAAGTCTCAGCTAAACATTGCATGGCAGTTTTTTCCAGTTTAGCCCATCAGACTAAGCTCCTAAGTGATGTTCACTCCACACTGACGGTCCTTTTGTGCCGTGCGTCAGTGTTCCCCCGGGGGTCTGTACAGCAGCTATGCCAGCCAGAGCCTGTACCTCCAGCAGGGCCTCGCTCCACACAGCCAGGACCTGACGCCCAAGAGCTTCCCCAAGCCCATCTACTCTTACAGGTGAGCTGCCGGCAGGATGAGGCCTCGGTTGGCTTTATGACCGCCATCTCTCACCCAGCCACGTCTAACGTGACCATATGTCCTCAGCTGTCTCATTGCCATGGCGTTGAAGAACAGCAAGACAGGAAGCCTCCCGGTCAGCGAGATCTACAGCTTCATGAAGGAGCACTTCCCCTACTTTAAGGTTAGGCTCTTCGATGCCAATAGATGACAGATAGTAGATGACAGAGATACATGATGAACAAATGATATACAAATGATCAGCCTCATTCACGTGATTTATTTTTGGTGCATCTTGGCTACTTTAGACAGCGCCGGATGGCTGGAAGAACTCGGTGCGGCACAACCTCTCTCTGAACAAGTGCTTTGAGAAGGTGGAGAACAAGACGAGCGGCTCGTCGCGGAAGGGCTGTCTGTGGGCGCTGAACCCCGCCAAGATCGACAAGATGGAGGAGGAGATGCAGAAATGGAAGCGCAAAGACCTGCCGGCCATCCGGCGGAGTATGGCCAACCCGGGTGAGCGGGACACCGGACGCCTCCCTCGTCAGCGCACGATTGCTTCTGACTGAGATTCTGATGTCTGTCTTACTGCTTGTCCTTAGACGAACTGGACAAGCTGATCGCAGACCGTCCGGAGAGCTGTAGGCGGAGGCCGCCGGAGGCAGGCGGTCCCCCGGGGGCGGAGCTTCCCGTGCTGGCCCAGCCCCCTCTTCAGCTGCAGGCCCGGCCGGCTCCGGTGCTGACGTTGTCGCTACAGTGCCTGCCCACGCACCACCATCACCAGCAGCAGCAGCAGCAGCTCCACCTACAGCTCCACCACGGCCAACCGCGGCCAGCACCCGCCTCGCCTGCCCCGGCCCAGACGCCACCTCTCCACGCTGTGCCCGACCTGGCCTGCAGCAGCCCCCTGCCACAGCACCCACCCGCCAAACAGCCACCAGACGTCTACGCAGAGGTGGACGCGCTGGACCCCAGCATCATGGACTTCGCCTTGCAAGGTCGCTGTTGGAAACAGCAGCTTCAGTGGTCATCACTGAAAATGCCCCCTGGCAATGTTCATTTGTAATACTGTTGTCACCTGCTTGCAGTTACAGGAATCAAATATACCTTCTAATTCCAGAGACAACATCTCACACCTCAAACCGTCTCTTATCGCATCTTGACCTTTTTCTGTGCGCAGGAAACCTGTGGGAAGACATGAAGGACGACAGCTTTAACCTGGAGGCCCTGGGAACTTTCAGCAACTCCCCTCTACGGCTGTCCGACTGCGACCTGGAGACGGTGGGCCTGACGTCGGTGTCCGGTGCCCCCGGGCCGCCCGTCTCGGACCTGCAGGTGGCCGGCGTCTACGCCTCCTACAGCACTCTGGACAGCCTTTCCAACCAGTACATCAGCACGCAGGGCACCGGCAAACCCATCGCCCTGCACTGAAACCCCCAGCATGATCAGCTGAGTTTTCACCCAAAGGACCCTCGGTGAAGACGATCTTTTAACTGCTATTGTGTCCTTTCATTTTTCTGGTGAGTCCTAGACTCTTTGAACAGTTTTTAAATATCACAGACACTTGTCAAAAGGTGTCCAGACATGTTGGCTGGAAGTTCAAGCTCGTCAGCGCATCCTGGTGGTGTGGAGAGGGAAGCACGGGCACAACAAGCTGGACCTCCGGACACAGTTTTAACGTTTGTGCCGCCTTATTGAAATGTTTGTCTTCAGCGTTTAAAGAGGCTGTAAATTTTGGGAAAAACAAGCAAGAAGGAAAAATAATTTGACTTGCGTTCATGTGCTTATGAGACTTCCACAATGAACCTAGTGGCACATTTTGTCTGCATCGGTTGTTAAAGAAAAATGTCAAAGCGGTCTCTCCATTCCTGACAAGAGTATGGATTTAGTACCTCACAAAAAACTGACTGCAAACCGATATCATCAGCCAACCCCACTCAAATTCCTAACAATGAGAAAAGCTAAATTCTCATTTTGGGTGCATGGCCACCTTGAGTTTTATTTACATTGTTTTAACCAAGCTATTTCCTAAGAAAGATTCAGTTTTTATTTTTTACTGTTTGTTAGTATGGTAATGGTAGTCTGTGTGTATTTTGTTGTGCTGTGTTAGGGAGCAAGTCTACTCTGTAATTATTTGTTTATTTATATTTATAAATGAGAGTTGGAATGGTGGACTGATTAAATGTTGTTTACTGTACATGCTCAACGACTTCTAGCTAAATGTGAGGGAAAACCAGACAGTCCAGACACTACTGGTCAACAAATTCTTGTACATTAAGGTCACAATCAGGAATAACTACAGTTGTCAGGCCAGTTTAAAGTGACAGAAACGTCTGGTAACCCAACAGCCTGTCACATTCTCTGAGCTTCATCTGGGGAAGACGTTTCTGCTGTTCCTGAATAGGCTCGTAAGATCAGATACATCCCCAACACAATGGATATCGCTGAGGTCCACCTCCATCATAAAACACGAGACCAGGTACACAACGTCCAAACACACTCAGTCCTGCTGCCAAATAAAACATCAGGATGATGCATTCTTAAATAAATACAGCGGCCACTACAAATTCAGCAGGATGAATTTAATGAAAATAACTCAACAGTGCCACCAAGTGATCACCTTCAAATATTGGAATTGCTCTCCAGCGTTTTCTTTTGGTTAACGGCAAAAACCAAGGCTACATAAAACCGAAACGCTAAAGACGAAGCACATCAGATGTAGAATGTTTGTCAAAACCAAATACGAGTAAAAATAATGTCTCAAACATAGGAAATTTAACCCATAAATAACATTAATAGCGAAGGCCCGAGAACTCCCTGCTCTGGACGCTGGTAGCACAGTCTGCAGTAGCACAATACTTCACACACCCTCTATGGCCACAAATTCACTGGAAGTACATTTCTGATACAAACACACACAGCAGATTGGCCAAAATAAGTATGCTTGAACTGTTTAAATTTATTCAAATTCGACATTCTGGTGGGCATGTTTTTAGAAATGTCCAGATAATATACAGCAAAAGGTTATTAACTCCTGTTTGATAACTACGAAAAAAAATCTTAGTTATAACTAAATGTGCGAAGTGTTTAATGTAAGTACAATTAATTATTGCAAAATTTATAACAGCAATGATTTTAAGCCTGTCGTGTTTAAATATATCCACGAAGGCCATTGTGTTTCAATGTGAACCATAACAATGTGAGACAATAAAAACAGAACAGCAAAAATTTGACCACATGACACTGGAAATCTCCCATGATGCCCTTCTTTCCCAGAGCTTGACATCACCTCCTTTAATGCACTATAGTTTATACTAACATGATACTGTGTTTTAAATACATGTGAGCACATAACAAACCTGAGGAAGATATACTGGCACACAAATATATACACAAAAATGCCAAAAAACACCTTTAAAAAGATGAAGTTCTACTCTGTGTTGCTACTTATACAAAAGCTATTTGCAGTCATTTGATTCTTTGGCGAGTCTGACACAGAAATAAATCAGCAGTCAGTTTCCCTGAAAGAACAAAGTGTGGTGCAGTAATAAAAAAACACACAAGCAAAAACTACACAAAAATATCTGAATGGCAGCTTTAACTGAATGGCAGCTTTAACTGAATGGCAGCTCTATCCAGACACAAGAGTGCTGTGACTCGTTTAGTGTTTGCCCTGCTCTGAAGTACCTAAGCAGACCCACAGGAAGTAAGGAGCACTTCCTGGAATGCAGTCAGTCCTCCCTTGGCTGTTCCTTCATGTGACAAATGGAGGCAGGCCTCAAATGT
>JAOXYF010000028.1:15137301-15148484 GCA_028565775.1 Sternarchorhynchus goeldii | reverse complement strand
CACACACACACACACACACACACACACACACACACACACACACACACACACACACACACACACACACACACAGGGAATATCAAAGCAGCACCCGCACTCACCTTCGCCTCCGAGTCCAGGTTGGCCGGATCTGCTGGGATGGCAACCTCCACGGCTCGCGTTTCCACAGCAATAACCCCGAGGGGAATCCCTCCCAGCCTGGCAGGAAACACCAGGCAGAATGTTAGTGACAGTGTACGTCCCTAAAGCAGAAGGGGGTGTGGCCAAGCAGGAGGGGGTGTGGTCAAGCTCACCTGGCCCTGCCCACCACCACGGTCTGAGCCCAGGTGGCCATCACCTCCATGAAGGTGCCGTGGTCGAAGAAGCCACTCTGCCACGCACCCTTCACACCTACAAACACGACACCGACCGCAGAGTAAACAAATAAACAAAAACAGCCTCATGCTCATATAACAGAAGGTTCTGGGTGGAGGAACAGATGGGTGTGGGGTTCTCAGAGTTCCCTCACTAGGGTGGGGTCGACCACACAGCATCCAGCGGGGGTCGTAGGGTGCTTTGGTGGGCATGAACTCGATCTCTCTGTCCACCGGGTCAGCAGGGGGCATCACAGGCACGGGACTGTGCTTGTTCTGAAAACATAAAGGTCATGATTACCAACAAAGAAATCCAACACCATACCAAGATTAT
The DNA here is from genome assembly GCA_028565775.1 of Sternarchorhynchus goeldii. Taxonomy (NCBI): domain Eukaryota; kingdom Metazoa; phylum Chordata; class Actinopteri; order Gymnotiformes; family Apteronotidae; genus Sternarchorhynchus; species Sternarchorhynchus goeldii. Next base: position 15,147,797 of record JAOXYF010000028.1, on the reverse strand, counting down.
GCCACAATGGGCAAACCGATAACAACGAAAAATACTCCACCACTCAGATTCGTTCTCAGCCTAACGGCCCTTTCTTGCCCCTAGCCGGGCGACCTCAGAATACCCCACATGCCTGTCCTGACCTTGGGCATGTAGGAGAGCCACTGCAGGATGGTGAAGACACCCTCGAAGTCGTCAGGCACGGTGGTGTGCGTAACCCCGTTGTTGTGCATGATCTGCACGCCGCCCAGCTGGTTGTTGGAGGTGTAAACCTCTCGCCCGAGGACCTGGGAGACCACGCAAGGTGGGGGGGTCAGAACAGATGTGTCAAACAAAATGAACTTGTAGGACGAGAGCATTACAAATGACAGAATTTTTTTTTACATCTAAACCCCAACCCCCAGCAGAATTTTAAACTATTAAGACTTTGGGTAAAGCGTAGTCTTGGTGTAAATGATATTGTTTGTGGAGATTCTCTGAAAAACATAACTAACCCTGATATTATTATACAGGGTCTTGTCTAACTCAACAGTACCTTGTTGAGGGCACCTGCTCCAGTGAGGATGATGTGGGAGTTTTCCACCTGGATCACCCTCTGTCCTAAACGTACCAGGTATGCACCGATGCCGATGGCACGACACGTCACCTGCACGAGCAAAACAACAACCCTGCATTAGCCATCCCAACATGCCATGAAGCTGACCCCTGGACTCTGACCCCTGGACCCCGACCCCTGGACCCCTCTCACCATACTGATGGTGACGATCTCCTCATATGCCAGGCTCGTCTCCCCTGCGATCGTCCCCGACCACCTCAGGTTCTCCACTCCTAGTCCCTCCTCCTTACCGATGATGTCAGTGATAATGTACCTGTAGCAGGTAACGGGAGGATATTACATCATTAAAGCATTCGCTTATTATAACATATTCTGTCTCTAGCATGTCCAAAATTTCTCGATCCTGAGGACGTCACAGGTAGAGGGCCATCATCAAACCTTTAAAATTAAGGACAGAAGAGCATCGAGGTTGCAAATGTGGATTCTTCAGAAAGCCCTAGCTTTGTTCTAGCAACTGCTAGCAACATCCTCTCCTGTACAAATCTGTAATATTTGATTATACAGCTGATGAAAGAGATGTGAACAGGTGAAAAGGTGTGAACGTGAAAGCGTATTAGAAGATGAACAGGTGTGAACGTGAAAGCGTATTAGAAGATGAACAGGTGTGAACGTGAAAGCGTATTAGAAGATGAGCAGGTGTGAACGGTGCAGGGACCTGACCTGGACTCGCCTTCCTCCTCCACGTGGCGGCAGTGCACGGTGTTGGTGGAGCTGATGCGGGTGTAGTCCTGAGGAGTCAGGTACAGGTACTTAAAGCCCTGCAGGAGAAGACCACACCCCCCAAATGAAAACAGGAGTTAATGCTTCTGCAAGACAGATAACATTCATTAAAACACCACACCATAAATAATGCACATAAATGTGTCACATTCACTAATGATCACGCTTTGAAGTGGTCCAACAAAAATCACTTCCTTGTTGAATCCACTAATGGACAGAGATGTGCAGGAACAGGGGGTAACACAACCACCTGCAGTACAGTGGACGCCCAGCAGGGGGCGAGAAAGCACTCCAGCAGTACTCCAGACTCCGAGTAACCAGAACCAGCCAAAGGGGAAAAAAACCCTTGCTTGAGTGTTACGTAATCAATGGTCGTCACCTTGTAGGGGTCACTGGGGTCGAGCCAGGCCACATGGAACATGGGGCGGAGCTCCTCGGCCAGGCCGATGCGGGCGCCGCTATTGGCCGAGATGTAGATGCGTGGGATGCCGTCAGCCCGTGCCAGCTCTGACGCCCGCAGGAACAGCTGGTCCTCCTGCGGCCCGAACGAGCCGATCCGGTGGGTGATGTCGTTGCAGATCACCACGACGTCCCGCCCGTCGGGATGCTCCGGGGTCTTCATCTTCATCCGGAACACCACCATTCCCACCTGCGCAGGAAGAGAGAGCAGGAGAGGTTGAGTAACCAAGCTCTCTCAGTGGAGACTGGACCAGCAATCTTTTAGTTTCTAAAGAACACGTCCAGCAGGTCTCATGGTTGAGAGGTGGTTAGCATCATTTAGCATTTAGCATCGTCCAAGAAAATGCATGAAATTCTCAGTACATTAAAAAAGGATGTGAGACAATCAGCATTCAGCATGCGTGTGCATCAGTCAGGAACCTCGTTGTCTCCGGGCAACCGGTTCATCTGCACGAGCCTGCCCTGAGGGTCCAGCACCAGCTCGTTACACAGCAGCACATCTTTAGGGTAGTTGTCCCCCGTCCCCCACAACTTAAACAGAGCCTGCCAGAGAAAAATGACACACAGCAGAGCGGTCACAATATACACCACAGAGCAGTTACATTAATGCATCAGTCCACAGGGCTCCTAGAGCTTAACCAGAGACTGGCAGGTAGAGTGAGAACACATGTGGTACAACTGTGATGGGGAAACATTTTCTCATCTGTGTGTAAGGAGGTGTAGGAGGTGCGTGTCTAAGGGCACGTGGAGGTGTGGTCACCTGGCGGAACATCTCGGGGAAGTCGTAGACGTAGGTGGTGCCCAGACTCTGGGCCTGGAAACGCTTGGACTGCAGTAGGTCTTTGGTGACGTAGGGAGTGTTGATTAGCATACCGTGTAGAGGACCCTGCTTCTCCGTGTACGAGTGGAACATGACCTGCAGAGCGCACACACACACACACACACACACACACACACCCATTATATGTATACTGAAAACCATGAAAAGATAGAATTTTTTCATGGTTAAAAGATAAAATAAGTAGTTATGCTTCAGTTATCAGAAAGATCAGTAGCTTTTATGTCACATTAATTAATAATTATTTTAGTTTTTACCCTGGAAAGGATAAGACAAAGTCTAACGAGCTGGTGTTTGAGAGTGCCCTGACCCTTTATTAAGGCTCTCTCAAACAGATGGTGTGAAGGGTGTGGGTGGTGCGGGTGGTGTGCAGGGTCACCTGGCCCGAGGCAGGGTCCGTCACCTCCTCGTAGAGGCTGATGTCGAGGTAGTAGCCGCTCTCGTTGGTGAGGAACAGGCGGATGGGGATGGTGCTGCCTGTGGGGTTTGGGCGGATGTTGATCTTCAGCTCCGCCTGCAGCACACGCAGCTTCCACAGGCGGCTGCCGTACCGCATCACCATGGAGCGCACGGACTCCTCGATCTGGAGGCGGAGTCACAGGAAACAAGACAAGGTGCAGTCAGCCTAGAAGCCAGTAGAGGGTGCTGAAGTGAATGCCTTCACTTCAGAAGGACAGGTCTCCAATATCTCAGGAAACCCAAACAGCCTTAACAGCCTCTGTGTGTGTGTGTGTGTGTGTGTGTGTGTGCGCGCCATGGGATCACTGACTTTGACGGGGTCCATGATGACTGTGGGGACGAAGTTGAGGAAGATGTGGTTGCAGTCGGTGCGTGTGGGAGTGTTGCTGAACGCCACCTCCAGCTCATCCATCGCCTCCAACAGCAGACGCTCACCTTCATTCTGGAGATACTCAAACGAGGCCTCCTGTACACACACACACACACACACACACACACACACACACACACACACACACACACACACAATGAGTTAAAATGAGCTTAATTTATCATGATGCTACTTAGTATGTTGGAGCTCCTGCCAATTTTGCTGCAATGTATAATATTGATATGCAATAGTTATAACAGCTGTAATGAGGAATAAAATGAGATGGAAAAGCTATGCAAAGAGACGTGTGTGTGTGTGTGTGTGTCTGTGCACCTGTGTGTACAAAGTGTGTACAAAGTGTGTCCTTGACGGCGGCGGTCACCTTGGTGATGAGGTCAGAGTGGCGGATGATGGCCCTGATGAAGAAGCGGTAGTCGGTGACCTCCGCCCCCTGGCGCACGCGGGCAGCGCCCAGGTACAGGTGCATCTTGTGGTTGGCGCAGGGCACGGCGCTCAGGTCGAAGTTGCGCATGCGGTTCAGCTCCAGCTGGAAGGCCAACGCCGGCTCCAGGTTCCGGTAGATCCTGTCCTCCTGGAACTGCAGGGACGGAGACATTCAGACACCGACTCTGTGCCGGGCTCGGGAATTCTCATCAAGTTATTGCCCGTTTGTTTGTTTGTTTGTTTGTTTGTTTTACCTCATCCCTTGCCCTGAATGTGAAGAATTTGGGAAATTCTCTCTGTTTAAAAATATGAATTAAAAACATTCAGATAAGGATAGTGAAGATGAAAAAAAATGTCTGCTGTAGCAGTTTAAAAAGTGTTTACCCAAACAAGTGACATGCAACACTTACTCTCTGTGCCACCAGGAACGTGATCCTCCTGATCCCGTACTCATACAGCAGAGACTTCTGACACGAGCAGGAATACCAAGATTATGATGCAATGAGCTGAGTGACATCACTCTCAACCAATCAGTACATTGAGATGAGTATGGGGGAGGCGCTTAAGCTGACAGTTCACAAACAAGACTAAAAGGGATGTGAAAGGTTGTGGTAACCTGGACTCCAAATCCCAGCATACCTTGGACTGAGCAAAATCTGTGAAGGCTGTGACCAGCGCGTCATCGTCCTCGGTGTCTGCAGACTTGATGGAGACGTTGATGATGTGAATGGGGTTCTCCCTCATGTTCTGCAGGGAACAACGATGACTGACATGCCTCTGACAGCTCTATGTGTGTGTGTGTGTGTGTGTGTGTGTGTGTGTCTACCTTACTGCTCTCTTCGTCATACAGGATAGGAACAACCTCAGAGAACAGCGGGCTCTCATACACTGGGTCATCAAAACATGAAATCACCTCATCAAAACACCTGCACGTATGTGCACACACACACACACACACACACACACACACACACACACACACACACACACACACACACACTTCATTTACTAACAGTCACAGAACGAAGCCACGCCCTCTTTTGCAGCACTTCGTCGAAGAGCGAGCGCTTTACCTCTTAAAGTCGTCAAAGCTCTGAAAGGCCACCATGGCCCCCATGCGCTGGCAGGGGGGAGACAGCGCCCCCTCCAGGAACAGGTCACTCCCCTGCCGCTTGGACTCAAACTCACCAGAGTCGCTCGCTGGCAGGGACAACCTGGGGGAGAGAAACCAGAAAACGCTGAGCAACAACAAAAAAAACGCAGGTTAGGAAACAAATATAATCTCAACAGGCTATAGGCAGCAGAAAATATCTAAAGGTTTGCATGACTCAAAAATGGCACTCGAATACGGCACTCGAATACGGCACTCGAATACGGCACTCGAATACGGCACTCGAATACGGCACTCCACTGTGTCTATTCCTATATGTAAAAGGGATCCATGATGATTCTTCTGGAATTGTGGCTCCACTGACTAAACGTCAGTCCTGCTGGGTTTATTTTGTAAAGTCAGACAGACACGACCTCTGAAGGCTCCATTATTCCACTGAGAAAAAGCAAGTGCTGTTAATGCTCAACTATTTTCCATAAATTATAAATGATAATTCACTTAAACACAGTAAACAAACCACATGCAAACAGTTCACATTATCCAAGGATCGTTTGGCCATCAACACTGTTATATGTATGCATGTGTGTGTAGTGTATGCTGAGTGCCTAACCTGAACAAATCCCACAAAGTAATGTCAGATTAAATATAGATTTTAAAAGCCCTTAGTTAAGCCATATGTAGTGTCCTCCTCAGGAACCCTCAAGCACACCATGCTGACTGGGAACTCCAGTGATACAGACAGAATCCAACCATAACTTATGCAATGCCCAAAAAAACAAGAAGACAGAATTAGGAAGGGCATAGAATTAACATCTCAATCAGCCAATCCCGACGCAGCCAACGTTAGCATCGATTGACTGAGCTAAGAAAGAGACTCTAAATTCAGTTTACACTGAATAATGAAAGCAGCACGGTGTACCCAGCATGCATTGATAGACACAGAGGGGTGTAATTAGGGCAGTCCACAGTGGCAGCTGACTGGTTAGAGGGGCGGAGCTTGTACTCTACCTGTTCAACGTGGGACTGCTCCCTCTGTAAGGAGAGCATGAACAGGTGAGTGTTAGCAAGGGGTCATTAACCTCAACCTCTAACCTTTAACCTCTAGGCGTTTGCTACGCAAAAGAAAAGCAGGTCTCTGAAAATGGAAAACATCAGATCAAAACTAAGGAAAGGAAGTGGCATCTGAGCCGTGGGCATCATTATTGGGTTAGAAGTCAGAAAAAACCAACTACAAAAACAGATAGTAGAGTCTGTAGGGCAAATTCCTAAGATATTTCATTTTATATATACACTCCTGGGTAAAAGAAAAAGAGAAAAAAGGGAGAATCCCAAAAAATGCTACATTTTCATCACCCATGTGTTTGAATTTTACACATTGAATTCAAAACATTTAAATATTTACATGATTAATATTTGCTCACAAGAAGTCTATGTAAGTCTATGTAAGTCTATTTCCCTCCCATCAGTTCACTGCAGCAACCAGTAAATGGTGTCAGGAGTGCAATTTCTTTTTCTTTTCCTTCTTGTAAATTCTCTCTCTAATGATTGGTTGTTGACCTTCTCTCTCTAATGATTGGTTGTTGACCTTCTCTCTCTAATGATTGGTTGTTGACCCAATTACATTTCATTTTGGGTTCCTCCCTTTTTTTTGCCCGAGTGTAAATTAAAAAAAAGCACATGCAGAGTAGAGAGTTGTACATTTGTGTTCTTTTAGCACGTGTAAACAAGAAATTATATATATCATGTAAATAGACACTAAGTATAATTACATTAACACTAGATTAATATACATACAAGGTTCCACCGTCTGTCCTATATATATATAGGACAGACGGAGGTGTTTAGTCAGGATGGGCGTACAGCGACACCGCACCGCTAAGTGAAGCTAACACGGCCTCCCAAACTACAACCCCACAAATCCCTTTAGCCCTGTTAGCCCAACAGGGCTAAAGGGATTTGGCTTTGCTAGCAACGTTAGCCAAACTAGCCCGTATAGGCCCACTAGCACCGTTAGCCCTGCTAGCTCCCATTTCAGTTGTCCCCTTTAGTTTAGTTAGCTCCGTTAGCCCCGCTAGCCCTTTAGCCCAGGAGCACCGTTAGGCGCCTTTAATCCAACACGGCAGTTAGGATCTTTAGCATGAGGAGAGCAATACGTTACTTTAATGCCACAAGCCTTGCACCGTTATAAAGGGTTTATTAGTGGCTTTAAGAAAGAGAGAGGCCATTACGTTGGTTTGTGAAGGAAACTGCTCACTCTGGAGTATGGCTCTCTTTTTTGGGAAAAGATACACAAGAGACAGTCAACATAGTATGACTAGAGGAGATAGAATAGCTAAGGGCAAAACATAATTGTTATAGGCATTTCAGAAACTAATTAAATCTTATGTGGGAAACTAATTAAATCTGATGTCGTAATTATGTGGGAGAGGTGTTTTGTGCTGGTACCTATGAGGCTACAACAAGGCAGTTGAGGGAAATCCTAAACTCAGATTCAGATGAAACTTTCTAGAAGCGGAGGTCACTACAGGCGTGTGTGCGTTTGTTTGTTTGTTTGTTTTTTGGGGAGGGGGGGGTCCAGAGAGATCTCTGGGATACCTGTTTGGGTGGGAGGAAGGTAGCATAAACTGAAAGTGAACAGCACAAGTGCCATCCTGAAGCTGGTGATGCTGGAGGCTGTTGAGCTCGTATGCTATATAACCCCTCCGCACATACACCTGCACACAAACACACCATAATGAACACGGGGCTTCGACATGCACCGCACAGCTCAAACTTTCTAATTAAAACGGTTACACCACAGGCACATACTGAAGACCTTTGAAGAGGGAAGACAGACATCGATACTAGCCAACATTAAACGCTGATAAAATATGCTGGTAGTGAGGCGTTTGTATTCATCAGCAGCTTCTGTTCAGAGAAACACGGTGGAAGGACCTGGTGTTTACCTCCAAGGCAGCCATGCACACCACACGGTTGCTATGGTAGAAGAAACTGGGCAAAACGTCAAAGATGGAGGTCTCAGACAGGATGAGTTTCTGTCAGAGGAGACAAAATGAAGAGACCTAAGGGCATTGAAGGAAAGGGGATGTTTTTCCCCACTCGCACAGGTGCAGCCACTAAAGGCCACATTTTAACTCTCTTCCAGCTCCCAAACCAAGCAATCAAAAGCCTCTAATACTGGTTCAGTAGTGCTGACAGCTGAGCAAAAACGAGGGCTGAGAGGGTCCTCATGGGCTGTGTTAGGAAACACAGGGCACCTTTAATCTAGGGGTGTGGAAGGACCCTTTATGTGGAAGGTTTCACCCGCTGGCTGATGTCAGCAAACTCACCTTCAGGTTCTCTGGGCAAAACTGATGGCCGTACATGTCAATGGCAGACAGAAAGATGGACTCGACCTGGTTGTGTCTCACCTCGTATGATGGTAAATGAGATGCAATCAGTGCCTGCAAATGGAGAAAGATTCCTTATGTGTCATGCCATAACCTAGATAATTGGTCAAAGGTCAGAAAGGAGCGATCCTCCCCTCCCTATTCCCCACTTGCCTGTCTGGAGCACAGAGCAACTTTGGAGTTCTCCATCTTACTGAGCTGAGTGAACTCATTCAGAATGGCCACCACATCATCTGGCAGTGCTGGGTCCCGCCCACATAGCTGGTCCTGCCAATCACATTACAGCAAGTGACCGTCTCCGCAAAATAATTAGGTCTTGTGTATAAACAGATTAACACACCGTACAGTTAAACATAAATGTTTTAAGATAGAAACCATTTACATTCGGCAGAGATTCTTTTGCCTTTATTTTGACAGCATGGTGCCTAATAATTCAGGTATAACATTAAGCATGGCTGGTAGACCAGAAGGCAGAGAACTTGAGACAGAGAGCTGAGAAACAACCTTGTCATGGGTTTGATCCTCGGTGATGACTGTTGAGTCAGTACAGAGTACTAGAGTGCTGACTCCCTCTGGATAACACAGCGTTCTATGTGAGTGAGTAACAATTCGAGAGGCTTACTATAAGCATGGTGGCTAGGGTGTTCTTCTTGGAGACCTGTGCGTGGGAGAAGATGAACTCCAGCACGGGGGTCATGTCTGGCTTGTACTGTTCCCTCAGGTTTATCACACATTTGTCATAGGTAGCTGGATGTAAAGGGTGGGGGCACATTGAAACATTGAAATACAAGACCCACATTAATCCATCTGTGTAACCAAACTTCACAGGGTTTTATGAGCTGAGGTGAGGCCAGGTGAAGCAGGGAACCCCTGAACAGGGGCAAGACTGGCTGAAAACTACTCCTTTGTTATTTGTCCAAAGGTTAACAGTACTGTGTATGAAATGGGTTGTGACTGTTAGCAGCGATTTAGATTTTTGTTTTGTTTCACCTTGTTGGAATTGCTTCTCCACCTGCAGGTAGCGTCGCAAAAGATCCAACACTACGGACTTCATATAGCCCCGAATACCACTACGATACCTGCACAAACAAACAAACTTAGTTCAGGCCAGTGTTAGGACACTGAACTCAAATAAGGTTTGGACTTCCACACAGATTTAACCCTAACCACTTTCATTGAGGAGACTCTAATTACAAAAACTGGGTAACACCAACTCAATAAATATTGTGTAACTTAGTGCCACAGAAACGTTACATGAATAACTGCAAATGGTATTCTGAAGGAAACAGTACATATAGGGTGATGCGTGGTAATAATGACATGTGGAGTTTGTACCTCTGGATCAGCTGGACGATGCCTTGCGTGTTCATGAAGAAAACCTCACGGTCTGCCTTCCTCTGGAGAGTGGCTGCATGGCTGTCCAGGATGTTCGCTATCTGCAGCACAGGAAACACAAAGTGTCCAGGAGCTGTCGAGCTCATTAGCAAAGCTGACAGTCTGTCTAGGAGCTGCACTATCTAAAGAGAACCCCGGTAACCGATGATACAAAATTGACTTCTTTTCTAACAAGGATTTCTATTACTACCCTCCACGCCCACACCAAATCACATATTTGGTATATAGCATTACTGCATAAAGTACTGAACTGTCAACAGTGTTTTACTACTTGGTGAAATTCTGTGGGACTTTGTTATACTGCAAGCTCATGGATAAGTATTGAACTCATTATTATTAGTAGTATTATTATTACTACTATTATGAGTATAACGATGTGTGAGGTTGCCGACTCACCCTCTGACTGGGGAACTGGCACAGCACAGAGGTGATGTTGCTGGCATACTGTGCCATGACTTTGCGGATGGCCTTCTCCACGGCAACGGGGATGCGGCCTGCCACGCTGGTCATGATCTCCTGCAGTTCCAGTAGGGGGAGGGAAGGGTCGCGCAGCGTGTTCATCAGGGTACCCACCCACTTATTCAGCTGCAAATGAGACCAGGGGGCAGAGTCACACCGAAGACATATGAGACCAGGGGCCAGAGTCACACCGAAGACATATGAGACCAGGGGCCAGAGTCACACCGAAGACATATGAGACCAGGGGCCAGAGTCAC
>JAOXYF010000028.1:15091509-15105823 GCA_028565775.1 Sternarchorhynchus goeldii | reverse complement strand
ATATATAATTTAATTGTATTGTAAATTTTAACTTCTACCTAGTTTATATTCTGTGGACAGCAGTCAAATAGCATTTCACTGCAGGTTGTACCGTGTATTATGTATGTGACCAATAAAACTTTGAAACTTTGGAAGGTTATTGGGGAGTTTATCGTTCCTGTGTGGCGTAACTGGTGCAGTCAGACTCATCTCCTTCAGCTGCAGATTGAAACTGAATGATATTCTCTTCTCATACTCGGAGACAATTCTGAACTTCACACCCTTCAACTTCACACAGACTGTTGGTCTTATCACCAGTCCAGTGAAAAAAAACCTCTACTAGTTCTGAGCTGGGCACATCTGTGACAAAGGGCTTGGGGGAAAGATCAAAACAAATACTTAAGAAAACACCAGCTCCAGGCCCAGTCTCACATCACAGAGGTTTGTACCATCACTGCAGACTGAAAGTGAACAAGACTTTCTTCTCATACTCATTGTTAGACTGAATTTCACATCCAGTGACATTACAGACTGCGACAGCGTTTTGAGTGGTATCACCATTCCCATTAAATGCCACCTCCATTGGATCTGTGATGGGGAAATCTAGTGTTAGAGATTCTTATACAGACATAAAGATCACAACCTTTATAGTGCATCACAACAATGTTCTTATGAACAAATGTTAAAATGCTTAATTACACCTTAATTCATGAATTCTTGCTTTATAAGGTTATGTAGCTATAACCACTTATGAGTAATTACACAGGATTATGGAATGCACTAAAAAGCCTTACATATTAATAATTTGGTAATTTGTTAATTAATAACTAACCCAAACTAATATATTACCTATTTTATGGTGGTGCCCTGACACTATGTCAACACTTCCCTACAGTTATTTAGTCTGCATACTTAAGTTTATTTATTACGTAAACATCAACACTCCCCCCACAGTTATTTGTACTGACAGGTAGTAATAACAAATCAAGACTTACTGTTACCAGTCACTGTGTATGTAGCCATAACATCATTATTCTTGGAGGTCTTATCACCACTATCAGAATCCTTCATCTCCTTCAGCAGCAGACTGGAACTATAGAATTCACTTTTCTCATACTCAGGGTTACAGTCAGTATGATGAAATATGACTGAAAACATCCTGACCAAGGCTGCAGTGTAATGGCCAGCCTTCTTATAGAACACATGCGTGAGAGGTGATTGTTCAAAGGAAGTGTCATGGTCAGCCTTCTTATAGAAGTGTGAGGTGACTCTTCAAAGGAAGGCGCTTGCAAGGGTAAGAGTCTCTCCAGGCTGGACATTGGAAGCTGAGGGAAAAACAAGCAAAGATACAACAAACCCTTTAAAAATAAAAATGATAAATAACTGTTATAAATTCTGAAGTGACTGAACAGTAGTTTTCACTGAGAGACAGTAAACTCAAACCAAGACCTACCATTCACTCTATGTTGCCAATACTTCTTGGGGGAAAAATATCCTGTATCTACTATCATCGACCATCAGACTCCTTCATTTCCCTCAGATGCAGACTGGAACTGAAGGACGTTCTGTTTTCATACTAACTCTGAAAGTTGCACCAAATTTTTACTTCCTTAATTTCACAGTTTGACAGATTTTGGTCTGGTATCACCAATACTGGTAAAAAAAAAAAAAACAAACAAAAAAAACACTTCCAGTGGAACATCCAAGAAGAGAGACCGTCCACCATTCACATTAACAGCCAGTCTAACAAATATATATAATGTCTGTACATAGATTTCTTTATTTAATGTATAAACAAACATATTTAATACCTTAGCTAGCACCTCCCACTTTCGCGCGTACTTTATTCTCATTATAGTGATATAAATAGTATAATAATAATAATACATTGTATTTATATAGCGTTTTTCAAGTACCTAAAGACGCTTCCAATAGCCAGTGTTAGTAAAGAAATGACTATTTAGTCCATGCATCCAGTTAATGGTTCCTCTGAATCTCGACGAGTGCCTTGTGCGTGACCATGAAAACAGCTGTATCTCTGGATATGAGGATCTCTGGTGGCTATCTAAGGGTATCGCAGCTTCATCCCTTTTTTTAAGTTATATTTATTGCACTGGACAAATAAAGGAAAAAAATAGAATCGAAATAATAGGGGCTGTGACCCCCAAACTGGGAGAATGGCTTCAGCAGATTCCAGAACAATACAGTCCTGAGAACAGCTAAGACACTTCAGTTCCAATGTTAAAATATAAACAATAGTACAACTCTAGGTAAGTACACCTTATATATTTTTTATATATTGTAAGAAGGATTTGAATAAACTCAGAAACTATGGAAAGTTTTGGCACACTGGTTTTACACTACATACTGAATTATGGATGATTATGGACATTCATTATTAAATTAATATACATTAATATAGCTTGGTAATTAGAGTGGAATAATTTATGACAACAGTGTGACACTTATCTGCAGATCAGTTTGGATTTTGTAAATGATCATAGTTAACTTGATCTGCCAAAGCACCCGACTAAAACAACAAATCTAATGTTGGCCTAATACTTTGGCAAAGTACTATATGTTAACATAACTGGGTAATGGGTGATTGCTAATGTGCAAAACAATATGAGTCAGGTGTATAATTTGGCCTACAGATCAAGGTTCTTTAAAGGTGCAGCACTGCACTCTGTCCAGAGTCTGACAGTGGACTGAACCCCAGTGAATCTCTAGTACCTCACAACCCACAGTAAAGACAGGAGTCACGTTCTGTGTTCACATGAGCACTTTGTTATTGATCTCTGTACACGGATGAAGATGTCATACAGAGTGAAGCTGGGGTGGGTGGAGCTGGGTGAAATGCAGGTCCAATCAGAGCTCCATTCCTCACAACAGGTTTACAGAGTTAGCAGGCTGCCTCAGGCAAAATCTCCTCCTCCCACACCCTCATCTCTCACTGATCTCATCTTACAATCCATTTACAGTGTCTCAGTTACCTCTTCTGTTTGATTTACTTATTTTCACCTTCAGTGCTGCTACAAGTCAGTGAGCTTGACTTGAGGTTATCCTGCTAATGGAGGCAGCCAGATATGAGGAACAGAGGAACAGACAGAGAGAACCTATCAGAGAGAGAGAGAGCAGCTGACCAATCCTGACACCCCACAAATACATTTCCTCTGTCATTAAATGTTTGGGTAGAACAGAGAAGTCTGGCATTCAAATCCACGTTTTCCTTTGTTCCAGCTCCCAGCAAACACGTTAATATCCTGCAGTCTCCAGTAGGAGGCGCAGTAATACAAAAAGGCACTAGTCCATAATCAGTCTCTCTCTCTCTCACTGTCTCTCTCTCTCTCTCTTTGATCACACTGTGGGAGGCCATGTAAGCGAAGCACGTCTGAAAGACAAACAGATGCAGAGCAGAACTAAATCTAGATTACACAGGCTGTTCATAACAGAACAGTTTCCTCTATTCATTTATAAGCCCCCCCATAACCAAGCGCCATTCTATCAAAAAGACTTGTTATTAACTGTTAATAACATCAGCAATAATGTCTTTTAATAACAATATTATCAACATTAGCATAGTCTTTCAAGAACTAGAGAAAGATGTCAAATATTTACAATTATGACTAAACAAAATCATGAATAATTATTTTTTCTGTATTAGAAAATAATTCACAATAATAAATTGTTCCAACAAAAAACAACGTATAATTTGACATTGTCAACAGATGATGTCATCTTAATATGAAAAAACAAATCAAACAAGAGTCATGTAAAGAGGCAGAAACGTATCGTCTGCAGTAACGTATGTGAAATGGCTGGCCATCCCCATTAACATACATTTAACCACCTAATGCCATATTAGCACATAGATTAGAACACATTCCCATTCTGAGGTCACAAAGCCACCTAAAACATTTCACATGTTGTAGAAATGCCCAGTGTGCTGCTACTTTTACCAGTGTTGTTGCATTCTGCTTCCCGTTAACATAAGGACAGGTTTTCCTAGTACAGAGATGCCTTTATGTTAATATTAAAGGATCATAATAGTGTTCAGATAATCTAATTAATAAATAAGTTGTCCCACATGCTGCATTTGAAGGCAAGGGGGAATAGCATCAACACAATAAGCCCATTACACTCAATGTACTTACATGTGTCTGCTGTTAATAAGGCTACTCAACAATATCCTTAGACAGGGACCACGTGATTTAATGAGACAGGCCACAACTCATCTCTAAATGCATTATAAATAATATGAAACCAATGTAAACAGCTTCAGAACTATAGCACGGAGCTCCACATAGCTGCTAATGCTAATGCTAGTGCTAGCGTGTGCTGCTCCCCACTGGTGGGGGGTGGGGTTTGGGGGAAGGGTTTGCTGCTGCTCCCCACTGGTTGGGTCGGGGATTGGGCGGGGGTGGGGTTTGAGGGTGATGAGAGGCAAGGTTCAAGAAGTGAGGCGGAATAGTGTCGGACTGTGTACAAGACACAGCTCAGTTCAAACTATTTTAATCTGATTCAGTTCATTTCAGCTCTATTTTAAGATCAATCTGATTCGATTCAGTCCAGTTCTGTTTTAATCCCAATATGATTCAGTTCAGTAGCAGGAAAACACACGGCGGAGTCCATCATGCACAGAACCCAGCCCTGCCTCTATTACTGACATACAGCAGCTCTGATTGACCAGAAGAGCAAGACGTAAAGAGGCAGAATGAGGGGTTCATCGATATCTCCACTGGTCTGTCTAAGCAGATGAGAGATTAAAGATGAGTGTTGCCATGGAGATCAGTGCCTCAAGGGCAGGCAGGAATTCCACTTGTCTTAAGGTTGAGATGAGTGTCCCTATATTTATGAAGGTTTATCCATCTTCACTCTGTAATTCAGACCAAACCTATAGAGAATAGTTGCTAACTTAGCAACCACATGGACAGACCAGTCAGGAGGGGGCTAGAACAGTTCCAGACACACCGTGATTAACACCATGCAAAAACTGTGAAGTTAAAGTTTGTTTTCCTGGTTCATATGCAGGACTGGTTTAGGTGGGTTCAGACTGGTTTGGATGGGTTCAGACTGCTTGCAATCTTGTCCCTGCTATTCATCTGTATGTTCCTTGTTTTTGCTCTTTATTTGACATGTGTATAGACCTTTGATTTCAAAAGATGAGACACATTTTATATTTACATAAAATCATACGATGTATAAAAAAATCGATCCTTACACACCCTTCCAAGGGTATCAGTATGAACGCCACTTCATAACATTTGAACTACAAAGGAATCTATGCAGTGTTTCAAGATGACGCTTCTATAATTGAGTAATTAGAAACACTGGCAGGCTAATGTGTTTCCATAGAATTCAGATCTACAGTGCATCTAAACAGTTGAACTGCTAATTGGGTCATGATGGCTCACCAGTACAGAGAACTCTTCGTTAAAAGGTCACTGCATACAGAGCCCTACAGAACAGTACAGCACTGCACACAAGGAAAGAGCTACAGGGGTTCCTCTTGGAAATAAAAACACTAAGAACCACAGACAGGAAGTAATGCTATAGTGAGCTTTAAAAGAGAATGCACACAATGCTAATGCAGCTAATGAGGAATGCTTGCAAAGCAGTACCAGTTAGCATGATCTGTTTCTGTCAGATATTGTTTTATGACATAAAGGGATGTTAAGTTGTTTCGTCATTTGTGATCCTGATGCAGAGTGAATTTTACCTTAGAGTAAGTGATAAGGATTAAGGTTAGCTCTCATTAGTTGTTAGCCACATTAGCGCCACGCTGGCTGGTTGAACTGTCCCTTTAAATCCACTGTGAATTATTCCTCTATATGAAAGGATAAACAGAACGAAACCAGGTGAAGGTATATATACACCTCTCGAGAGACAATAAACTAAACATTGTGAGTGTGCGTTTACATGTGTTTACATACATTCAGATCTGACTGATAGTCTGATTGCTTGCACAGAAACATTCTTCTCTCTTTCTTTTGGTATATGTATGTAAGCACGTGTGTGTGTGTGTGTGTGTGTGAACATGCTCATTGCAGTCCCTAAAGCTCTGACTGTGTGTATATATTTTTGAGTGATCATACGTTAATCACAGCCTGTGTTTGTGTGCATGTGTGTGAGTATGTTCGTGTGTGTGTATGTGTGTGTGTGTGTGTGTGTTTGTGCTTGTTCACTGTGTTTGCTGAGGCCCTTGGCTCTCCTGGTCATTCAGTGTGATGTAGATGATGGGCACCAAACCCTGGGCGTCGCCTAAAGCACAGAGCAGCCAATCACAGTCAGCTCTGCTTAACACTTGCAAGACATCCCCTTTATTGAAACTCAGATGTCCTTTTTCCATGGCGACATGGTGACACAATGCCCTCACCTCCCTGTGTGAGATATCACAGAGACAGAGAATAAATGCATGTTCACAAATATGTGTGTACATGATAGTGTAAGCGCATCCTAGGCATCATCCCAGTCAGGGTGCACGTGTGTGTTGGTGACAATTACAGTGGGCCTACGTATATTTGGGAAAGTATTGTTGGAAAATTAAAATGTCCTTTAAATTTCTAATAACTTCTATAGTCCTTTTGTCAGCTTTCTACCTATATTTTCTTTATTTGATTTCTGGTTTTTGCCCCATGTATGAAAAGTACTGTGCAAATAAACTTGCCCCACTTTGCCTTCAGTGTGTTGTAGATTTTAAAATCAAATTTGTTTTCTGAAATGTTACGAATCCCTGTGTGTGTGACTTGCTAAGGACAAAATTTATGACTCTCTCTCTCTCACACACACACACACACACACACACACACACATATATATATATTTATATTTATACACACACTGTATACAGGTATTACCGTGCAGCTTTTGTGTGAGAGGGAGTCCTGTGTCGTTGTTGGCCCAGCTGTGGTGGGCTTTGTTGGCCCTCAGGACTGTTGGAGATTTGGTTGGGAGGCTCCGCCCTTTTCCCCGCCCCCACCGACTGTACCACCAGATCCAGCATGGAGAGGTCCAGGCTGAGCCAGCCAGATGGCATTCTGAACACAAACAAATAAACAACATTACACTCCACAATAAGACCCTTATAATGAATGTGAAGGCCTGGAATCTCAATTGAGCTCTCCCACAGAAATAATTAATAACATATGAATTAAAATATAACTGAAATATGAAATAAAATAAAATTGTTAATTTTCCTGTATTGGCAGAAGCACATTCTACAGAAGGAAGCACTCGCAGAGCTGCATGGATTCTTTCATGTATCAGACTCTGGAACGATTAACCGTTCACCTGTCAGAGTTGCAGCTTATTGTCAACACTCAAAATTAACCTGCTTGTTGAATATTGTTTTAAGCAACCGAGCTTGAAAAGGTACAGCTGTTTCTCACAAGCATTTAAAAAAGTGAAAAGCACTGTTTTTCCCTATATGAGATGTTGTCTTTGGGATTTTCACACATGAACGGCACAAAATAAGATGTTCAGTATCTCATGGTGTCTCTACTGACCTGCTCTTCTGGCTCTTGGCTCCTGGTTTTTGGTCAGCCTTTTCTGTCCTGCCAGTGTGACCAGCTCCGAAGAGTCGACCCCAACGTGGGCCCTGCCCACCTGATGCTGTTCCTGTTTGGGATTGGGCTCCTTGGTCTGGACTCTGGCCATCTGGCTGCTGCTCCTTACTCCTCTTCAGCTCCGACAACACTGACTCAGGGGGGCTGCCCATCCAAGACGGCTTTCCCTTAGACGCTCTGGAAGGTTCTGAGGGAGGCCCACACTGGTCAAAGGTCCCATTGCCAGTGTTGCGACTCCTTCCTCTGCCATTGCCGTTGGTGGTTCCAGTTCGGTCGGGGTCCAGATGTTCGTCCGTCATGTGATTGGCTTCAGCTCCCTCAACCACGCCCTCTCTTGGAGGTGGGTGGTTCTGTCTCCACCCCTCAGTGCCTCCTCTCTTCCGTTTCTCCCATTTGACGAACTTGGAGCCCTCGGCAGAGTTGTCAATGTAGACCTGGGAGCTCTGCATGAGCTGGAACCACCAGCCCGCCTGCTTGTTCTTCAGCTTGTCTCCATCTCTTTCTCGTTTCCTCTCCCTTTCTGCACCCTCTCCTCCCACTCCCTTTAACCTATCTGCACTTCTCTCTCTTCCATCCATTCGAACTGTTTCATTCTTTCTTCCAGAATCCAAGTTAATCCCTGCCACCTCTTCCACCGATTCACTGCCTGCCCCTTCACTCCGTGGCTCTGCCCTCCCTTGTCTTTTGAACCCTGCCCTTTCCATCCTGGGCCAGGTACCCTCCCGTCTTAGCACAAACCTGTCTCTCTGGGGTCCCACCCCCTCTGGTTTAGCCTCCAGTGCTTCTTGCACAGGCTCCACCCCCAAGGTTCCCTTGCTTCTCATGAGTTGGAATGTGGAGCGAGCTGATTGGTCAAGGCCCTGACGGGCAGAACATAGCTGCTCTTTACGTCTCAGGTGTTCCTGACCTTTCTGTAGCTGATGTGGCTCAAACAAAAGGTCAAGGTCAAAGGGCAATAGTGACAGCGGTTGGAGGAGGAGTAGCAGTTCCTCAAACATTGGTTGACATGCCCCTTGAGACAGGGGAAGAAAACCCCATGGGTGATAGTGAGCTGCTATAATGTCTGAGAAAAAACACAAATTAAAGACATCCAATTAGGTGTTACAGGAATAAAGCAGATTACTGTACATTTGTAGTGTGTGGTGAAGAGAAAGTCAAACTCCTACCTTCATGTGTATAAATGTGATTAAACCAAAATTCCAGTGATCGCAAGCTTAAAAAAAGAAAGAGGAAGAGAAATGTCTTTACATATACATTTATATTATATATATATATATATATATATATAAAAAATGTTTCCATATACAGTATATGCTAACATACGACACCCCTGATAATATGGGCCACGCCCCTGAAATTCAACATAAACACTACTATGAAGGTATTATTTGATGAGAGTGTATTTGGTAAGGTAATATTTGACATTTAATCAATTCCCTTATAAATGAAATTACACTAGTACATTATACAGCTAATGATAAATAACTGACATGCCTTAAACCTGCCTTAAAGCCACATGCATATTCACCACACATATTCCTGAAAGGCACTTTCACAGCGCAATCTCAGTGAGACTTAGAACCCAGAATGTCTAAGATGGGGTGATCTCGTTTATCTTGACTTTGTGAGAGTATGTAAGAGACAGAGACTGAAAAATTCTTACTTTAACAGGCCAAAGATGAAGGCGTTGAGTCTCATGGTGTGATTCGTCAGCTCAGAATACTGACTGACTTTCGAAAAGAGACTGTGTAATACTCGCGTAGAGGGACCTGAGAGAGAGAGAGTACAAGAGAGAGATAAAGATGGGGAAGAAAGATGGAAAGAGAGAAGGAGAAAAAGAGGACAAGCTCAAAATAGTTGGGCCTGTCTAATACAGTCACTGCAATAAAGCTCCATATTATTATATATAGAACTGTATGTAAAAACTCTGTATTTGAGGGTTAAGGAAGCCTTAAAGATTAAGGAGAATTTATGGTGAAGGAAAGGTCATCCTTGAACTTCTGCCACTGCTTCATGTGTCTTTTCCCATTTTCCTCATTCCCTCTTCATCACCATCATCATCATCTCCCTCTCTCTTACCCAGCTGCGTCGAAGCCTCCACCACGCTCCAGGGCCGGTTCTGCCGCTGCCCAATGATGATGTCCAGCACGTACGCTCGGAGACCATCCTGCAGGACCTCCTGCACGGCCGGGCACAGGTACTTCAGGATCAGGTGACCTACATTAGGACTCACTGAGCTGTTCCCCAGCTTGGCCTGAGAAAAGACGACAGACAGATGGAGAGAAGAGCTCTTTATATGAAACTGTTAGGTGATTTCACAGTCATGGTGTGCTGCTGTTTAGTAGTGCAATAGCAGCTGTGAAAGACACAGCTAAAGAAGAGAGAGACTGGGTTGAGCTCTGCTTCAGGAGCAGCTCTGAACCGCTTCAGGCAGCAGTACCTTCACCTCTGGATCCCGACTTGTGCCGAAATGTGCCACAATCAGATCTACTGCCATGTTTATGGCCTTCACTAGACCTGAGAGAGAGAGGAATGGTGGGGACAGGGAACACAGAGAAATTTCACACAGTGTTCGTCATTTGACAAGAATAACACACATATGCTCACACACACCAGGGATCCACACATACCTCTTTTCTGCTGCAGGTCAATAGAGATGGACTCTTCAGTAGTAGCATCAGGTGAGAGGCAGAACTCCTCCGGAGGGCGCTCTGTCTGTGAGAAATAATCTGGCAGGAAGTCACTGTAGTGCTGGAGCTGCCTCAATGATTGCCCTATAAACAAACAAACCATGAGTGAACATTTGGCTAAAACTCACATACACCACCCTCCATAATTATTGGCACCCTTAGTTAAAATGTGTTAAAAGCCTTAAAATAAAATTTATCTCACTCTGAAAAAATTTAGAAAAAACTTTTAACTCAAGTGGGGAAAAAAGAAAGAAAAAATCCAGACTAAAAAAATAATTATTTCCCATAAAATGACCTGTTCCACAATTATAGTCACCCTTAACAATTTCTTGTAAATAAATGGATTTGAACCATTTGTCATTTCTACTGTAGTTTATAAAGTGGATCAAAGTATCTAGGAACCTTTAATTAGTAATTCATCACTTCCTGTTTCCCTGGGGTATAAATATGGCGTTACACAGAGGCCTATTTCTCTTACTCACTCTTAAACATGGGAAAGACAAGAGAAAACACTATTCAAGTAAGGCAGATGTGTGTCGACCTTCATAAATTAGGCAATGGCTATAAGAAAATAGCCACTCATCTGCAGATGCCCTTATCTACAGTCAGAGCAATCATCAAAAAGTTCAAAACATCTGGAACTGTGACAAACAAGCCTGGAAGAGGACGCAAGTGTATCCTGCCACCATGCACAGTGAGAAGGATGGGAAGAGAAGTAAAAAGTTCTCCAAAGCTCACTGTAAGAGAATTGAATCAAATGGTAACATCTTGGGGTTATGAAGTCTCCCAAACAACCATCAGACACTATCTACATGCCAACAAGCTGTTTGGGAGGCATGCACAGAGAAAGCCTGTGGAGTTTGCCAAGCGGTACTGGGATTTTAACTGGGACCATGTGCTTTGGTCAGATGAGACCAAGATAGAGCTTTTTGGCAACAAACACTAAGTGGGTCTGGCGTAACACCAAGAATGAGTACGCAGGAAAACACCTCAAAAGAAGTTGTACAAAGTACTAACACCAGGGGTGCCAATAATTGTGGAACACATGATTTCATTCAAAAGATTTAATTTTTTCCTACCAAATAAAGGCACTTGAATTAAAGCTTAGGTTTTTCCTCTTTTTTTTTTTGCATTGTTGTCCTGTATTATTATTATTTTTTAAATAATTTATTAGAAGCCAAAGAACACTTCTTAACCAGGGGTGCCAATAATTATGGAGGGCGCTGTAGATAAAATCATTCCTCAGTAAACACAACTGATTACATGGTTATTATATTTCTGTACACCATCTACAGCAACTTAACACATCCCTCATCCCAAGCACAATAAACTCCTGTGCTTCTCTACATTTAATTAAACAAAATGACAAGCTTCCTGTCATTGTGAAAGGCATTCCCTACCCACACCCTGAGGAAGATCACTACCCTTCCCCATAAACCCCATAACGAAGCTTGTGATTGGTTTAGCACCGTTGAGTCTGCTGAAGCTCAGTGCGTGATTGGACGGGGGAAAATCGAAGACGTTGCGTCGCACAAGTCTTGGCCCGGGCCTCCTGACCGTCAGGATGGTTGGAATAGAGTTAGAGGAAGAAGAGGAGGAGGCAGAGGGGGAGGAAGAGCAGGCATCTCTGCTCCTCTCCAGACCCAGAGGGTTCTTACGCCTATACTCCCTCCATTTAAGAGCCTGTGGAGAGAGGTGGTGAACTACAGAACAAGAGGATGGAAATGAATCAAGAGTGATGGATGGATGGATGGATGGGAATGGAAAAAAGAGGGAAAGAGGGAGGAATAGATAAGAAGTGTTAAACCCAAGGATGACATTAGGGAAAGGTAAGAGCTGACATCAGCAGCAGCTACAAGAAAGTAAGTGTGTGTGTGTGTGTGTGTGTGTGTGTGTGTGTATGAGCAAGTGTTTTGTGTGTGTGTTTTGTCTGTGTGTGTGTGTGTCTGTGTGTGTGTGTGTGTGTGTGTGTAAGAGAGAGAGAGAAAGAAAGAGAGAGAGAGAGAGAGAGAGAGAGAGAGAGAAAACTACTAATGTTTTTCCAATGCCCAAGCCGTCAGAACAGTTACCACTTCTGCTTTCACCTGAGTAAAATTTGAAACTGCAGGTGTGTCTTTGTTCAAGTGATCTCTATTACCCGGTATTAACCAGCAGTGGAATTATCAGGAATTATCAAGCAACACTGAGAAAGCATCTGCTGATGTAAATTTGGCTATTTGGGGTGAATACAGAAACAGATCAAATGAAATATTTAATAAATGTAAAATAATAGCTCATTCTGATGACTGAATATTTTAATTTTCCCATAAAGCCCCACATGCTGGTGAAACAGAGGTGCTAGCATCCAGCACTATGTAATCATACAGCTAAAACAGCTCCACAACAGGAGGGCCTGCACTAGGCTGGTCAGAACTGGACTGCTATTAAAAAAACAGACCATATTTCTGCTTCTAACAGTTTAAAATAAACACATTGTGCCATTCATGAAGCTAAAGTTTTTTTTTTCTGTGCCACCTTAAATAATGTAGCAGAAAGTTTATACAAGAGGCCATTAGAATGGAGGGGGAACAAGAAGCCGTCTACAGCCTCAGAAGAGATGTTGGATTTGTGAAAATATTATTCTTATGTATAAATATACAAACCTAATTAAATAAATCAAATTTAGGGCAAAATGGATTTTCTTCCCTATTTGGTCAGTACTGGCAGTGGGTTTTATGGCTGCAGAACTGACTGGGCAGAGCAAATAAAAACTTATGCTCAGCTTAACAAACTTAACAAACATATCAAACTTCTATTAATTCAATATTGTATTGTGTTACTTTCTTCCTTGTAGTTCAATCTCATGTGCAACAGAGTGTTTCATTTCATGTTACATCAGTTCAGACTGGTGAGGACTGGTTGGTGATTCTGATGTCTTACAAATGGCTTAATTCATGCCTCTTTAATCTGCAGTAATATTGGCCAGGTCCTAATATGAGCTCATACTATATTATTTTTTCACATAATAACAGTGCAGCATCAACATTAACACATTCATGACATCATAGTAATATCACACTGGTCGTCGGCAGGTACCCACCATTATGCTGTTTCTGTGTCATACATGCAGGAAGGACTTTCACTTCCTCTTCCTGTAGTGTTGGTTCCAGCTGTCCCATTGGACTGAGACCAGAGCTGGGCAACGTGGGTAATGTGGCCAAACTGCCACGGTGGAAACAGTGCCCCCTGGTGGGCAGAGCAGGCATGAGTGGGCTCTGTTTTTTAATGAGCGGGGCAGGGGGAGGTGTTGGGGGTAGAGGGCCAAGTTTGGAGTGGGCATCAGGTGAGGAGTGTTGGGGCAAGAGACCTGCAGAAACGGGGCATGAAATAGACCGTGGCGGTCGAGGGCCAACCAGGGCTCGATCAGGTGTCGGGGAGCATGTTGAACAGGTTCCAGAGCAGCTAGGCACCTCCTGCAGGCGAACTGGGGAATAGCTGCCAAGAGGAGACGGTCGAACTGCAGTGGGGGCATTGGAGGCGGCTAGAAGCTGCCTGTGATCTTCCTCTGAGTCTTTCTCAGCACGCTCAGGGGCAGTGCCCCCGCGTGCCTGCATCTGACTGATGTATTCGTCCAGCAGAGGGAGGAGGGGCTTGGTTTGAGGCTTCCCGAACTGGTGCTGGAAGGTGAAGGGTTGTATGGGTAATGTAGTCGGACGCTGATCTTTGCTGTAGCGCACGACTACCGGCGAAGAGTCTGTAGAAGTGGACAGTCCACCTTAACAGGGGAAGAGAGTGAGGGGAAAAAGAGAGTGAGAATGAGAAATACAGAAACCCAAACACAGAAAGAGTGTTATTAAACTGATCAAACACCAAATCTATACTGTTTTTTTCATCGCATTAGCGGCAGTTGTCAAATGATTTGTAATGCTCTGAGTTTGGTCTTACATTCGCTGATAAAGCTACGTGTGAACACACACAGAAAAGCCCAAGCAATGACACAGCATATTAAAGCAGAGAGAGGAGGGGGGAAGGGGGAGAGAAGGAGAGAGAGACGGAGAAAGAGAGGGGGGAGGGAGAGAGAAGGAGAGAGAGACAGAGAAA
>JAOXYF010000028.1:15069576-15083948 GCA_028565775.1 Sternarchorhynchus goeldii | reverse complement strand
TAATGAGAGTCCAGTCTCGAAAACGTGTTCAAAACGTCAGGAGAGTGTAATGAGAGTCCAGTCTCGAAAACGTGTTCAAAACGTCAGGAGAGTGTAATGAGAGTCCAGTCTCGAAAACGTGTTCCATATTTTCCACCACTGTCACAGGCAGAAGAAACCCAAGCTACAGTGACTAAGGATCATGTTACAAAAGGTTTAAACAACTACGAAAAAAAACTCTAAATGCCTCAGATGTGCCTGATTCTCTAACGTCCAGAAATGACTGTGGGTGTTAGAGGAACACATCTGTAAAAGAGACAGTGGAGAACACTGGGAAACAAGACACACGCGTTCATCACACACACACACACACACAGACACATTCATCACACACACACATTCATCACACGTTCATCACACACACACACACACGTTCATCACACACACACACACACGTTCATGCATGCCCCGCCTTTGCAGTTATTTGATTCACTACAAACATTAACTGACAAGAAAAATTATTTTACATGGGATAGGGTTATGGAGGGTGGGATTATGGGGGGTGGGATTATGGGGTTATGGGGGGTGGGGTTATTTCTTTGCAAATCCACCATTTACTGTAAACCTAAATTTTGTGATAGGAAAGATATGAAGTAACTTTTACTTACACCACACATCCCCTTTACTGCTCTGCTACTGCAGCCATGACTCAGTGATTCTGCTGCACTACGTCTGACACATATCGTAACTCTTGTGGATTTCTCGTACTACCCCAGGTCCTCTGGGATAAGTGCCTGAGAGGTGGGGTAGGAAGTGAAGAGCATTATCATCCTTCTCACTGGCTTCATCGAGAGCAGGAGCCCCTTGTGGTCTATAAAGGTATAGTCTGTTAGGTCTGCATATGGATCTAACGACACACTGCCCCAGAGCTGCAAAATACCACGAAGACGATGTATGTAGTCTGCACACTTGTGAATACGTACCTTTTAGAACCATTTATTGATGTGCTTCTCAGGTGGCACCTCACCTCAGCTCTTCCCATAATATGCTTAACTTCCATCTATGTCAACAAGAATAATCCACCCCATCACAGCGTTTAGACGTGTGAACATCAGTAAGGAATATGAGGGCTTTTAACTAAGAAACCTGAAAAATGACATTTTCCACTTAATGCCTGAGTGCATCTGAACATACAGACTAGTAGCGATCGCAATAAACAGTCACTGGGATCCTGAACTGCCACGACGGTGCAAGTACTGCCACTGTCCACAGGAGCAGCTGGACTGAGAAGGGGCCAAAACCTCAGAGCCAAAATGACACGCAGACTTATTAAAGCCAAGCTGCTTGGTCTCTATCCCCACCGCCTTGGTCAGCGCTGGCCAGAGGGCAGGGTGAACGTAGCTGACCGCGCAGTGCAAAAGAGGAGAGAGGAAATGCTCTGCTTGTGTGTGTGTGTGTGTGTGTATGTGCGAGTTTGCAGCACAAATACACACCCACACCCAAATACATGCACACAACAAAGACAGGAAAGAAAAAGGATTTTAGGAGCAAGGAAGAGAGTATTGGGCTGAATGAGAAATTGGGATTCTGGTACAAATGGTATCACAAATACAGCCAAACCAAAAAACAACACTTTGGAAGGTGCTGAGGTTTCAGCTGAAGTAACAGTAATTCTGTACAGGCTCACAGACACGGCCCAGGAACAGAAATGCCTCTTGATCTGAATGTGTGAACTGGTGAGCTGAACTCACACCTTTCTGCAGGTCTGAGATTTTTACTAAAATGCGCACTGAAGTATTTCCAGTGGTCGCTCTTAATCATAACATAGGTGAGGGCCATTTTAGGTTCACTAGGGAGGGTGGAGGCTTACTGAATTCAAATCATCACTGCACTCACAATTCAGTCCCTGCTTTGAACACCTTACAGGTCATATTAACAGATTCTCTATTGAAGTTTCACCTTTGAGAAGGTGAACCCGTACACTCAATCACAATGGCAGATATCATGGAGAAGGTTGTGAGGTGCATTAGAAACCTCCGCAGGAAGTGCATACAGCACAAAAATCGTTTGGTGTCTGAAGTGGAAATGCTGTAAAAAGTAAAGGACTGACTATAAAACCTGGAAGCAGTAGAACATTCTTAACGTACAGACACTGTTTATAGTGGGGTTTTGTTGATCTGTCCTACTCTCCACAACCAGGAGGAATAGCAGACAATTAGCTTCCACTGCTCAATAAAAGCCTGTGTTTACATTACAGTGGCTTCTAATGGCACTGGCCCTCGTCTTCCCTACCAGTTCACATGATGTGGAGTCATCACTGCATGTGTGTTGGAGATGCGCGCGCACGCGCACGCACACACACACACACACACACACACACACACACACACACACACACACACACACACACACAGAATGGCTAATGTCTATTGGCTGCCCAGCGGTGAAAACGTTAGGCCTCTGCTAAGAGAAGACGAGAGCTGCCTCACCTCGCCCTGGTCTGCCTCGGTCTGACAAGACACACCCCACCTGGAGGGGATTTGGGTGGGGGGCCAGTCTAAGCACATCATCATTACCATTGTTAATGTTGCCATGGTGCTGAGCAGGTCTATCAGGCTCTGCTGGAGGTCACATTCTACTGGAGGTCACTGCCCATTAATGCTGGGTTAGTGGGAGTTTCCCATGTGGGAGGTTTTACATTCAGATCCTGCAGGGCTGTACAACTCTACTCTCCCACCTCTACTTCATCTATATCATTAGGCTGATAATTAGGTCATAATTATGTAGATAATAGAGTAACTGTGTGTGTAGAGATGGGAAACCACTAACCTGTGTAGGCCTCTAGGATGACAGTCCAGTTTGAGATACCAGATGCCTGTACTCATCTCCCCCAAGGGGCAAATGCACTGAAATCTAGTCAAATGTGGGTTACTATGTCAACCACTGATCACTTCAACTCCATCGTTCACAAAGACCCATAGAAAGATAGTTACAAAGTTAAAAAGGCATCTGTTTACCAGGTTTATTTAGAACAGAGCCAATGAATAGGTCCCACGTTAAGGCACACGTGCCCAAACCAGGTTATAGACACGCACACACCAGCTAATAAAAACATTGTAATTCTTAGTCCAGACAGATCAGTAAATGTTTATTTATACATTAAATCTATCCTACCAATGTAAATTTGGTTCATTAGAGGAGTAATAAACAAATGTTTCCACAGGAGTTATATCACCGCACCGAAGAACAGAAAACTATTTAGGCACGATCCATTTATGACATTGCCTGTACAAGAAAACCTGATATTGTATACAGTGTCGCAGTTTCCAAATGTTAAAACATCCTGCGTCGCACAACAAAGATCGAGACCTCACGCAAGATCTTGCTTTTGATTAGTGAGATGGAGGGATAAGGACTCTAGCTATGAGCCAGACCGGGAGACGAAAATATGCCGGTTATGTAACGGGAGAATAAACGGTGCTCTCAGTAAATGACCAAAAAGCGGCTCCTCCCTTCGGCTATATCTTAGCACCAACATGTCGGGAAGCACGCGTCCGCATCTCTGCAGCTACTATGCACAGTTAAACACATACATTTTTCTAATTAGCTGAAGCATAACTCCCGGATTACTGGATTAACCGGGTAATCTATCGTGTTCTTGAGCTCGCTTGGGCAGATCACGGTTAACGCTAATACGCGTTTATATCGGTCTTTGATGTCTACCTAGAGCGTAAATTGTATTAACTCGTTTCTCATAATAAACAGTAACTGTTACATTCTGACAGGTCCTTGAACGTTGTTCTTCGTGGTCACAGTATACTCACAAACCTCTATGCGCACTGGATGGAGTGAACGAACGGGAGGCCGCCCTTTCTCATAACGCAAACACATCGCAATGTATTTGAGATTACAGCAGCCTATACCCTATGCGTGGCCTACAGCGAGGTGTATTACAAACGCGTAGCTTCTAGGAACGCATAGCAACACAAGCAAATACATGGAAAACAAAACGTCATCGAATATTAGTACCAAAATAAATCAGAACCCACATTTATTCACAGCTTGGAGCTCGTTGCTCATCAGCGCGATAAGCTATTTACAGCAAACAGCTCATCATCTTTGCTGTCACCGTTAGGGCCTAGCATGGCTGTTGCCTGTCTGTCTGTTGTCTTTACTTGACAACGACACACATTAGACTACCTGTAACAAAAAAACGGCCAAATTAAACGAGCGACGTAAATTAGTAGGAAAGACCTAAGGATTAGAAAACCTTAAACAGGCACGCGCTACGCACTCGCATCGTGTTATGGTGGGTGTCAGCTTCATCAAACGGCCGTGAAAATGTAAAAAAAAAAAAACAATGCTTGCGTTTGCCTCAGCGACAATCTTATGACATAATCGCCAGGAGTTTAAGATGGAGTTAAAACCTCAGTATTTCTGTGCATAAAACAACACTGGTTAAAATTGTCCGCAATGTTACGATCTCTGTTCACGCACATCACTACGCCCAGTGACTTGTCGTAATGTCCTTTGTGTCTATAAACGTTGAACATCAAAATTATGTTTTACTTACATCCACGGCGTATAGTGTTGTCGTTATTCCAATCTGAGGTTTTAACATCAAATCGCAGTTTTTTTTCGGTTTGCCTGCTTCAATGTTGCGTCCGACACAACAGCGTCGCCTGTGACGGGCTGAACGCTACGTCAGGAAGGAGAGAGAGTTCGCTCCCCCTACGTTTGGGCTATGCGGGGCTTCGCGCAGGCTTTCAGCGAACATGAACCGGGGCTGCGTACGTCCCGTACAGTGAAGTGTGCAGAATTAGAAAAAGCCATCCCTGGTGTTTTCAGAAGCTATTTGCTTCACTTAGGCTTGGGACGTGCTTGTCTGCACGCGGTGGGCCGCAGGTTGTCCACGCAGCCCGCGGGATGGGATGGGTCGCCTTTTGCCCACACAGCCCGGGGGACGGGGGTAGACGACAGGCTGGTCCTGCGGTCTCTTACAGGCTTGTTTTTGTTCTTTTGTCCACTGGGGAAAGAAGTTCCGTCTGCTCCGCTGAGCTATTGGTCTGAGGTCAAAATCAAATACATTCACAATAAAAGTTCCGTGAAAACAATGGATTGTCTAAGAATAGTTCTACTTTGTAATTGCAGTTTAAAGAGGCATTCCTCAATTATCCCAAATTTAATATCAATGTGTAAATTTATAGCCTGACATATGAATATTCGCAAAGCTGAGGGCTTTTTGTAGGAATGTACGCAACAATAACCGGGCTGGAATTGATCACGTGACTATATGAGTGCTGAATAGGGGGTGCGTGCCTCTGTTCGACATGCCGTCCTCGCTGTTATTATTATACTATGTATATCTAATAGGCTACGCGTGAGTCGCATATGCCACAAAGTTTATGTACTGCGCATGTGCTTAGACACCTATGTGCTTAGAGACCTCACCTTATTTTAATGAGAGAATTATAGTGTGTCCCTGCCTGTAAGGTTAGGCAATCTCAACATCTACACAAGTACTTTAATAAGATGAAGTGCTTCAGAAGTGTCTCATTGCATCATGAAGATGTCAAGAATGATTTTAAGTTTTTTAAACTAAAACCTTATCACACACATTAACCAGCTACAGATAGATCACCTTTCAACTGGTGGCTTTAACCTGCATTATATATACAACACGCTTCTGTTCAGGGGAAAAAATGGGAGGGGGGATTTATCTTCATCACCCGATATTTTTAAGCTTCTCTGGAAACAGGACAGAACAATAGATGACACTTTCCTGGCATGGTAACATTAATAAAACAATTAAAACGATAATAAAACAATACATTAATAAAACCTATTGTGAAATTTACTTTATGAAGTAATACAGATATCACTATAGATTTTTGTTTTACTTAAAAAACATTAACGTGTGGACAGCCAAGTAAAAGGAAATGAGAGATATTGTGAATTTAATCAGGCAACAGCTGGTGTTAACTGCTAATGTTCGCTGTTTCGGTACGATGTATAATGTTCGCTGTTTCGTTATGATGTCTAATGTTAATTGTATGTTGGTTTTTTTTCCCTTTGTGTACTGTTTGGCAAGTTGAGGCACAAGTCTGATTCTGTTTAGTCACCTCTGTACAATTCTGCTGATTCATTATTCGAGGTACTGTTGACTGACAACATGAGAACGTGATCTCAAAACTTGTGACTCCTGAACAAGCTTGTGTCTGTTGCACGACTGCGTGGTTCAGCTGTGGGAGGTTTTACATTCAGAGGTGTGTTTACGCAGGCTGGTTTGTGAACTGCACAGCTATGTCCCATGAGCTGAATAACTTGCCTTGTGTTTTACAGTAGTTTGGTCAACAATCACATTTAAACAAGCCACCTTTCAGAAAAGACAACTTTCCTTTATTTTGGATGGACTTTTAAGGTGGAGACAATAAACTTTCAACTAGCTTGTGGCTCAACTAATTCTTACTAAAAACAAAACACTGATTAAGATATTTTTAACATATTAGAATTTATTTATTTCATATTCTGCCTGAACACGGCTTGTTTTTTGATGCATTCTATCCACTATATTTCCCTGGACTAGGAACTGGCAAAAATAACTACACCAAATACACAAGAACCAGTCTTAATATGTACACTGTAAATATATTGAATTCTCATTCAGTTCAGAATGTGTTTTTGTCCAGTGTATGTGCACTCTTTTAATGGCTGTTTATCCTTCACTTCGTTTTCAGATGAGGTCCTCTTGCCTGATGATTTTCTGAAGGATCACTGCCTGCTGTCTGACATGCAGCAGCTCTGAGATGCGTTTCTCAAACCCTAGTCTGGCCTCCTGCTGCTCTGACTGTATTAAAAGGTCTATATAGCCTGGTGTGGATAACGGGTCAGTGTGCAGTGAGATTTCAGCTAAATGCTCTAGACATCTTGTTATCTTACCAACCAAGCTAAGAAGCCAACGCTCTATTAGCGCATATTCAGCCTCAAGTTCCTCTTTACGGTTCTCTGCATCCAGTTTTTGTCTCAGCGCAGTTTCATACTGACGTTTCAGGTTTTCATTTGTTCTCTTCTCTGTTACAGTTATCGTCTCCCAAATGTACGGCAAGTTACAGTGGTGAATCCAGGCACATTTACCAGGACAAACTGTGCAGTATCCATTAGTCATTGCTTGGCAGTCCATCTTTTTTGCATTATCTGCAATAGCACAAGGGTAATGACAGGTGTAATCGCATGAAAGACAGTTGGTGGCAAATTCATTATCCACAGAAATCTCCACCTGGACCACTAGGGGAACATCCACCTCTTCTTCAAAGTCCTTGTTTGCATCAACAAGACTCTGTTGCTGTTCCACTTCTGCTGTTGTCTGTTTAATTACATCTAACTGGGTGAGTCCTGTTTGAATCAATGACTGTGTGTCTATAATGATGCGCTCCAGTTGTCTGCGCTCTTCAAGAACCTCTTTGGTTAGCTGGAGACTCTGTGTCTGAAGTGAGTTTAAATAACTGAAGAACATCTTCATGCTTTCTTTGCCCATTTTCCAGAACATTTGACCAAAATTATCCTCAGTTCCGAGCACATCATTTTCAGCAAAAAAGGCAGAGTTGTTAAATTTAAAAGTTGCACATTGGACATCATCAGAATGTAGAACTTTGAATAGTGGTGGAGTTTGCCCATCGGTGGTCAGAGTAATAATGTTCTTCTTTATGTCGTTACCAAACATGGAGACAACTGACTCAAAGATGTACTTCTGAGTGCTTGTGAGATATGTAAAGGATGGCTGTACTACAAAGCAGACAGCATCAATATTAACAAGATCATCTTGATTGCATAAGAATGAACAAATTTGATCAGTGATGGCTTTGTCCTGTACAATTCCTCTGGTATATCCAAATCCCGGGGTATCAATGATGGTGAGTGAATATGGAATTTGGAAGCCATTCATATGATGGATGTGGTATGCAGTCACCTCGGCAGTTTGGATCTCCACTTGTGCTTTGCTGATGACTTTGTTTGGGAGTTTAAATCTGTAGTCATCTTCCCAGTCCACGCCCAGGATGTAGTTGATCATTCCATTGATGAGGGTGGTCTTTCCTGAACCAGTAGCACCAAGCAGCATTATGGTTTTGTTTTCCTGACCCAGTAGTGATGGAACTCCAAAAGAGTATGTTGAGAACTTCCCACTACCTATTCTTTTTAGGTTCAGAGTGTAAACACTGGGTGGGCCATCATTTAGAAAATAGCACCTTTCATGTGCTTCCTCCATTATCTCCATCCAGTCTCTCTTAGTGGTTATAAGAAGCTCTTCAGAAGGGTCACTGACACCAGACTCTCCACAATCAGTGGAAATCCGAACTACATAAGACGTGTCATGTACCAGACAATCTAACGTGAACACACAATCTTCTGATGTTGCTCTTCTGCTTAGCCACTGGTCACTTTTTTCCTTCCTATATTCAAAGATGTACTCATTCACAAATCTACCACTGTTACGCATGGGGCAGCACCAGCATAACTGGACTGAGGAAGATGATATGTTGATGGCACTTAGGTCAGCTGGTGGGTGCATCCCTTTAAGAGTTTGAACAGTGATGATGTCACTGGTAACTGTATATTTCAACTGACCTACTGCTGTGCATCTGATCTGATACTCTGTGTCAGCATCCAGCTCTGCTAGTGTGATTTCCTCATCATCCTGCTGTACAGGCAAACACTTCCACTCCTCCTCCTGGTTCATCTTGTACTCCAGGTTTCGCTTCACTGAGTCCTCACACGCAGAGCTTAACTTCACTGTTACACTGCAGTGAGTCACAGCATCAGGGGCTGAACATATGGGTTTAGATGGAGGAGTAAAGCAGACAGCTTCATGTTCATTAACTCCCTTAAACACCATCACACATGCACCAGGGTGGAGATCGTGGTGTTTTGAAGATATAATAAATTTGGTACCACCACTGTTTATGGACATTTTGAGTTTTCTGAATAATTGTAGTTGTTCTTCTATTCTCTGTGTGACATCTTTAGTTACCCACGTTTGAATTTCTGTATTTTGAGTTTCAGTACCTGTCTCTTTTTCCCCTGTTGCTGGGTTCTCAATGTCAGATAACTGAGACTGACAATCATCTCCTATGTCCTTTTTTACTGCCGGTCTTACATAGTCTGATAACTGAAAAAGAAAATCATCTGGCTCATCTAGAGAGGTAAAAGTAAAGCAGACAACATCAGTTTCAAGATCTGATATATCATTATCATTGTCAACACCAATATCCTGCAGCTCCTGCAAAAACGTCTTTAACATACTGGATTCTTTTTCTTTTACTTTCAACCATTTATCTAGTGTGCTGAATTTAAATGGAGACTCTTCATGCTTTATTAAGAGCTCAGACAGGACACTTTCCTTCTCGCCTTGGCAGATAGAGGGCAGCAGAGAGCCAACTTTCCTCATCACACTGAATTTGTAACAGCGGCATTCCTTCTTCAGAACCTGAATTTTTGAACAAAATCCAGGAAATGTTTGTGCAACTGTATCATTCACTAGATCATTGCATTTGCTTTCTGCCAAATTCAAATTACGAATTACATCTGATATGTCTGTAATATGACTGCTGTTTATGTCTCTAACAAATCCAGCCACTTTTGATTCCAGTTTGCAGTGAGGGTAGAGCCACAATCTGAGTGGAACTGCTTTTTCTTCTTTTTCTGAAAGCATGTTTGGAAGTGTTGTATACAGACTGATTGCATCTCTAACTGAGGCTAGGTTTTCTGGCAAATTCAAATCTCCGGAGAAAGTGCAGGTAAATTTTTCAGGTGCAGATGTTGCTTTCTCACTGGCCATTTTGATACCACCTCGCCCTTGAAAATTAAGGTTTATCTCACCCTCAAAAGTCTGTTCCTTTTTCTTCTCTGAAGCTCCTTCTTCAGATGCGAAGTAACTGTCATCCCCATACAACACAGCTGTGACGACATGTGACGGTGACTCACACTCAGTCTGCACTGCCACGTCCTTGTTAATGACCCTTTGACCACTGTCAGGTCGAACGGTGGGAGGGCATATATTTGAGGGGATATGCTTCTTGTCAGGTGGTCGGTCTGGTGGTGAAGAAGCCACTTTAAGAGTCTGAATGGAGATGACGTCACTGGTAACCTCATGTCCGAGTGTACCCACTGCAGTGCACCTGATCTGATACACAGTGTCAGCATTCAGCCCTTTTAATTTGATTTTCTCTTGTTTCTGCTGCAAAGGTTGACACATCCACTCCTTCTGGTTAATCGTGTACTCCAGGTTTCGCTTCACTGAGTCCTCACACACAGGGCTTAACTTCACTGTTATACTGCTGTGAGTTACAGCATCAGGTGCTGAGAAGATGGGTTTAGATGGAAGAGTAAAGCAGACAGCTCCATCACATTCATCTCCGTACACCCTGATACAAGCACCAGCGTGCTCCTCATGGTGTTTTAAAGACATAGCAAACTTTGTTTTGTGACAACTGTTTTTCAGCTTCTTGAATAATTTGAGTTTGCTCCTCATTGTCTCTTTGATCTCTTTTGTTAACCAGGTCAGAGGGCTGTCAGTTGTCACTTCGTTTCTGGTGCCTGTTAGATAGTTTGATAACTGAGACAAAAAAGGATCTGGTTGTTCTATGGAGCTAAAAGTAAAGCATGTTACATTTTCAGTATCTTCATCAGCGAGCAATCCTACACCAATGCCCTCAAGTTGTTTTAAAATGGCCTTCACTGTACATAGTTCCTCTTCTTTGACCTTTATCCAGTGTTTAAGATTATTGCTTCTGAAAGGAGACTTTTCATGGTGTTCCAATATGT
Organism: Sternarchorhynchus goeldii; assembly: GCA_028565775.1. NCBI lineage: Eukaryota > Metazoa > Chordata > Actinopteri > Gymnotiformes > Apteronotidae > Sternarchorhynchus > Sternarchorhynchus goeldii. Next base: position 15,073,151 of record JAOXYF010000028.1, on the reverse strand, counting down.
CATCAATATCTTTCTCTTGTTTTTCACCCTTACGCACTAATGGCAACAAAGACCTAATCTTCTCCATGAAATATTTCTTATAATCCAGGAATGTCTGCTTAAGAACTGTGATGTTGTCATGAGTCACAGGAAACATCTCTGCTACTGCTTCATTTAGAAGATGATTGCACTTCAGTTCTATCATGTCAAATTCCTTAAGTGTGCGTAATATGTGAGCAGAGCAGCACCTGCTCATTTCCATCACACATGGAGTTTTCTTCAGGCCCAATCTGGACAGAGGGTAGAGCCAAACCCTTAGAGGAACAGCATGTTCTCCATTCGTGCCGAGCTTGCTGGGAAGGGTGGAGTAGACACGCACCGCCTCTTCAAATGTGGAGGGGTTTATGTCCAACTTAACATCTCCGTAAAAAGAACACTTTATTTTGTGAAACTGTTTGTGTTCGCCGTCTCCCAGTGTCAGTGAGGCGCCAGCAGTAGCTTTTGCCAGTTTCCCAAGCACATTAACAGCGAGTTGCAAATCTCCCTGTATCTTCTCCTCGGTTTCCTCTTTTGTTAATTCTCTGTCAAATGTAAAGAACGCTTCCGCCCCATACAACACAGCTATGACCACATGTGTTGCTGGAATATCTTGAAACTCTGCAGTTTGAAAATCTTTCCTAGTAGCCAAATGGTTCATGGTCAATTGCTCAAATCTTGTGGTCATGAAGTATTTTAGCGTAAGACTTGCATGCTGTTGCAACTTCTTTGTAGCCATAAAATATTTTGCTGACCCATGTGCTGTGATGAGTTCAAACAGCAAACTGAGCTGAAGGGAGATATCTAAATTCAGAGATTTTGCCTTGTCTTCAGTGCTTTCAGATCCAGTACAATCAAATTGAGTTGAGTTTTTCGGTGTGACACTTTTGTTCTTCTGAATCTCACTGTCGCTCCATAAAGTGACCCCTATGGAAGCAGAAGAAAAGGCACACAGAGATCACTGCAAAGGGCCAAATACATTTTGTTATCAGAACTTTTGTCAGGTTGGTCCCATGGTAACCTTGCTCACAACTTGTCATAGAAACAGGTAATAACATCACACTCCTCCAAACTGGCGCAGAGATTCAGGTGTTTGCATGTTGATGTTAACCACTGACATTTTAACAGTGCAGTCCACTAATAATGGTGTTCTTACCGACAGCCCTAAATCATCACTGCGACACAGAAAGGACAAAGACAAAGATCAAATATCTAGGCAGAACAGAAAAGTTCTATGCAAAATTCATTGTCATGAATAGAGGATTTCAAAGTCTAATGCTAAAATCATATAAAACTATAATATATTTAAAGTAGAACATCAAATAGAACAGTGTGAATTAAATTATCTAGACATTCCATATGGATAAGTACACATTATTTTTTAAATAGAAGTTCACAACACACATCACAACTGGATTAAACTGTTCAATGGGGAAATCAGCTAAAGTCTGTAGAGTGAAATGTAATTGTTAATTGTTATAATCCCCTATATTCAAGTTTAGTTGTCATTTGCACAACATATCAGGACATGTTGTACCTGGTACGAGAGCTTCATCTGATAGATTATAGAGCATGCCCAGCTGGAATGTTTTGCCCAGGGCTGCCATCTCAATTACGTCATCTTGTGAGGATCTCATGTTAGACACCTACGACGCAGAAGGTATTAATTTAAGTTTTAGCAAATAAGACAGTTTAGAATCTTTTTAAAACTGCACTGTAAACCACATGACTTACCACATGTAATCTTCTTTACCCTCTGTGAATACCTGAGAATATGATCAATGGAAAAGGCAATGGACAGTGATAATCTTTTAGTAAGTCCTTAATTAAACATTTATAGATGTTTTTTTAATTATTATTTTTAAACAGCATTACCTTAGACATACCATGCTGATCAACTAGTCAGGGCACATGTTTGTTATTGGATGTGCTCCTACATTCCAAATAGTGAACATTTGTGAATTCTAGAATTCTAGAATTCACAAATGAGAGTCTGTTCATTGGACCAGCCCTTACGGTTCGGTTCGGTTTATTATCCGAATACTTGATGCGAATTCAAAGCATAGACTACAAAAGCGCTGCCATCTGGAACTGACGTATTAACACAATATAAATGACTTGTAAATTTGATCCTTTCGTGATAACTGTTGGTCAATGTCGCGGCATTTTAACAGTCACATTTCTCACCTGCGGGCACATCAGCATTACGCTAACCAGACTACTGCGCTTCTGCTCGTGGGCACATGAAGCTGTTTTTTATATCGATGCCAGTGACAACAAGATTGCTCTGCAGTGCTTTCAATATTTAACTTAAAATGTGCTTGCAAAACAATTCTCTTGGTTAGGACGAACCGTTATTCCTTCAATGCTAGAACGATGTCCAACTTTTTGTAAAAGACGCACGCTACTAAAAATGTTCGGTTTGAGGAAACCCAACTTACCTCAAAATGAAGAAAGCGATTTAGATTAAAAGACGACTTCTTAATCGCCGACGGTATTTCGGGAAGCTAACTGCAGTGTGTGGGCCAGTCGGACGTTTGCAAAAGTGGTTTTGCTTTCTTTTCAAGCGTTGCATTTCCTTGTTATCCCATTCATCCACGCCCTTTTTGGCTAAAATATAACTCTAGAGCTGAGTGTTGTTGCACTGGCTGTGGAAGGATGTAGGTGTAACTGAGGAAAGTTAAAATGAGATCAAGGGTATACCGGAAGAAGCAAGTCACGTTCGCCACCGAGACAGAAGTCTAGCTATATTACGGAGTATATTTATACTGTTTGGTGTTAATGGGAGAGAAGAAATAAAAGATAGCTTCAGCTTTTTTTCTGATTTTGAGGTAAGTTGTGTTAACGTACCGCGACGAACGCAGAAAAGTATGACGTCTGATAAATGTTTCTGCAGTCATATTTGCAGTTGAATTCGGAAAGCGCCGCAGAACAACGCGAAACACAATTTTAACGTATAGTTAGTTCGCTCTTTCTGGTGTGATACATTTGAGGTATGAACACAATACGAACCAAACGCATGTAAACGAACCCAAGAACATCATGTCACAATATGAGACACTAAAAATGCATAAGAATCTTATGGCTCGAATGACAATTTGCGAGTATGAACTAAGGAAACCGGAACTAAAATGTAACGTGTCATTTTCTCGCTTCGTCTGGACCAATGTTATTATCCAATGTTATTATCCAAAATATCTGCAAAGCGACTGTCTCTGCCCTTTGGTAATCTAGAATACAGAATTAGCATACACAGAAATTATTGTGTACAACAAGCTGCATAAAAATAAACGTTTACATTTATTCAATATAGTTTTATTTGGCTGTTATAAACCCTGGATGGTAGGCATCATTTTCACTTCAGGCCTCTTTACAGGTAACAAGTTCACTGGAAACATTTAATAGAGATCATTTAATAGAGATCATGTGTGTAAAATAAACAGGTTAAACAGGTTAAAGGAGTGCTAAGTGATGTGTGTAAACTAAACAGGTTAAAGGAGTGCTAAGTGATGTGTGTAAACTAAACAGGTTAAAGGAGTGCTAAGTGATGTGTGTAAACT
>JAOXYF010000028.1:15042809-15066165 GCA_028565775.1 Sternarchorhynchus goeldii | reverse complement strand
CAAGAAGCTCTCCTGCATCCATGCCCTAACATCAGCTAAGCAGTTAAGAAGGGCCTGGGGTAGTAGACCATGTGCAGGTTTGGTACATAAATAAAGCTGAACATCGTCAGCAAAACAATGAAACTTTAGCCCATGGCCTCTAATGACGTCACCAAGTGGGAGCAGGTACAATATGAAGAGCAATGGGCCAAAAACCGAACCCTGAGGCACACCGTGAAGAAAACAGCCTTGTGATCTGAAATAAATAAATCAATGCCATGTAAGTTGTTAAGAGAGAGGCCTGTGGAGCAGACAATGTCCAAGGTATGACCCTTTATGTGTGTAGGAAAATCCACATGTTGGATAATATCAAAAGACTGAAGCAGGTTTAAAAATTCTATGGCAAGTGAACAATTTCCAGAATCAACATGAATGTTAAAATCACCAAGCAGTACATAGGACAGAGTGACATCAACAACTCAGAGAGCTCAGATATAAAAATGGGTGACACTTTAGGTGGACGATAGATGAGCACAATGAGCAAAGGTCTACCAGCGCGTACACACACTGCTAGACATTCAAAAGAAGTCAAAGGAGGAGTTGAAACAGTGTCAACTCTAAACCTCGAGCAGTGCACCACAGCAAGTCCTCCACCATCGCCCGTTAACCGGGGTTTGTCCACATACTGATAGTTGGCAGGCAGAGTTTGATTCAGAGCGAAATAATCGCTCGGTTGTTGCCAGGTTTCCGTCAGACAAAGTAGGTCGATATTATAGTCCATAATAGCATCCGCAATAAACACTGCCTAATTGTTGAGAGAGCGAACATTGAGAAGTGCATATTTCACATTCTCATCAGAACTCTGTCGGGGCAGATTTGTAGTTTTAATGAAGTGCAGATTCTGATGTCTAACAGAGTTTGGCGTACCTGCCGATACCTTACAACCTTCAGGGCGGCGCAAAGCCCAAAATGAAGGAATATTGTTTGAGTGCTGATGGTATTCATAAACCCGATCCTGGCTTCGGTGGAAATATTTAGTTCTTCGCAAAATACCAAGATGCCAATGGACCAGTAGTGAAGCAGGTTCACGTGGCATTGTTCACGTTCAACAAGAGATATATTTAATATAACTGATATATTTAATAGAACTGCACAAAAGGTTGCAATGCACCCACCCAATGAGCAAAATAATCACACAGGAAGGACAAATGTATAGAGGAAAAATCCCTACACATTTTATAGCGCAACAACTAGGCTATCTTAGATAACCCCTTGCCATCTTCTCTGTAGTGAAACACAAACTCGGTGTGTTTTACTAGCCATTATGTATAGGTAATATTCGTATGCCCTAAATACAACGTGTAAGTAAAGCATTTAAGTTAAACCACACCGATGATTTTAGTCTACACCATTAGTCTATATTATCCCTACTATACTACCCTGTCTAGGGAGCCACGCGCCACTTCACGAGAGGAGATCGTTGGTTTACTAGCATAGTAGCATAATAGCTTACTATCTTAGAGCTACGTTTACATGCACTTTAAATAACGTTGGCCCTGCTAAAATGAAGCAACGCCTGAGTCATTGTGTTCAAATGTTAATTAAATGGCAATTAGCCAATGCTATTTATCTCAAAACAATTACCATTAGCAAGATAATGCTACTGATCTTAAATTGTGTGTACTTGCCTTGTATTACAGCTGCAACCTGTTCTTGTTACTTTTTTCCCCCTCAGAATTTGACATTGTTTTTATTTTTGAGCACCCTTGCGTTTGGATGTTCAAATAGGTTCCTGTAATGTACATTTGTTCATTTAATCGTTTGTCTAGTTAGCTATATAGTGTGTTGTCCGTTTCGTAGTGTTGGTCTAAATCCCAACAGTACATTTAATTCCCTTCACTATTAAATGCAAGGATTACTGAACCCATTAGAAAACCGTTAAAATGTTAACCAACAGGGAAAAACATGATTTAGTTTTAATCGTTTTTCTTTTTCAAATCAGTGTGCAACCATCTAATTACATCTTATCTTTCCAAAGTTAGCAATAGGCTAACCTACCTTTCAACAGTTCGTATCATGTCAGTCGTGTTTAAATTGATTTTCTTATGCGACAGAATATGAATACGCCACAAATATGTTGGTCGCTTTTTTACAAAGACGTATCTGAAATGTCGTTCGGTTGTCTGCTAGTCAGTTCACAGTTGCTATATAGCAAACACTATACAGTGAACAGTGAATTCACAATGAATTTGTTTAACGGCTACTTTCACCCTGAGAGACTGCCATCTTTCATTTGGACTTTGCTGGAGCAATGGGCATGTTTGTACTACTTCACAAAGAACAAAAACATAATAGCAATACATATGCTTAAACTAGAAAACTTTTTTATGAGCACAATGTTGGCATTACAGTTTTTAAGAGGTATTTTTAAGAAATATGAGTGTGTCAGCTTTGTCTTGTAAATTGCTAGCACTCTCCTGACTGCATGCATGACCTGCTGTTGAGAAAATCCACTCTGATGGTGTAGAAGATGCCTGTACACGAATATAGTTGCAAGGTCTGACAACATTGGCAGCACTTTCTCGTTTTCCCATCCCCAAGCTAAAGCATCACTTGAAGTCAGCAGGGATGGCACGTTTCTGTAGTTCTGTATCTCTCTTTTTTTGCCCTTTCTTTGGTGAAGAAGACCACACTGGTCTGATTTGAAAGGACATTTTCCTCTGCAAACAGCTCCAAGTGAGTCTTGGGTCTTTGAGTCCTCATAGATAAATATGTTCACCAATATAAACATTAGGAATTATGACACACTGGGATGAAATAATAATAATAAATTTATAAGTGCCTTTCAAGACACACAAGGAAACTTTACAATTCAAAAATAATAAAGAACATGATGAAACTAAGTGCCAGAACCTGACACAATACAATGAAACAAACCTTTAAGAGAACATTAAGAAAAAAGAAAGTGAAGAATCAAACAGAATAACTAGTAAAAGTAAGCAGTAAAAACATATATGATCAAAAAATCTACAAGAACATTAAGAGATAGGATAAAACGATAAGAAAAAAAGGAAGAAAACATTTTGCTAAGGAAAAAGAGATTGGATATGGGACAGCAGTTGTTGGATATGGGACAGCAGTGGACAAGTGTTCTTGAGGACAAGAGTAATGGCAGCCACTTTTAAAGTGGGAGGAACAACACTGGAATTGAGAGAAGCATTGATGATCTTAGTGATGAACAGACAAAGACTGACGGGTTTTAACCAGGGAGTTGGGCAAGAGCTGATTTAGAACCCTTAATAAGGGTCAAAACCCACGTTCGAAGAGGGGCGTGCAAATGAAGTGTGTCAGAGATAATGGTAATATAATGATTAATCAAGGCCTCAGGATATGCTAAAGACTGTGGGACAGGGAATTGGTCAATGGTATTCATAAGAACAGAGGCACAGACATTTCTAATATTCCTTCAAGTTATTCTACGAGGAGTGAAAGTTCTCTTCAAGAGAGCAAAAGGTCAAATAGAATTGTTCCATGGTCAGAAATGTGAAAAAACATAATATACAGATTGGAGGGGGAAGTAATAACCAGATCAAGGATATGTCCCTTACTATGAGTATCAGAGGTTACATGTTGAGTGACGTCAAATAATGTAGCAGATTAAGATGTTTAATCCACATCACTCTGTGACCACTGAGAGAGAGGCAACAGTAAACAGTGATTGAAACAGTAAAAAGATCAGACATAATTTCAACTTCAATTAAGTCCTCAGTTTTCTTGAAGTCCTCGTCTGTAATCCTGTCCAGTATGAAATACACAAATTTTGAGCATCGACTTTTGACTCCTTTGTCGTCTTGGAATTGAATTTCAGTACACAGCTGTAATGTAGACAGTAATCCTCTTTACTGTTCCACACTCTCTTAGTTTGTGTCCTGTGGGCCTTGGCTTAGTTTTCATTTTTTGGACATCATGAAAAATATATCTGATAGATTACAAATGTACAGGTGATGGATCATGTGGAATTTATTGTAAGATCACGCAGTAAAAAACACAACAAAAAGATAATGCACTAAAAAAATCTAAATACTCAATTTTCTACCAGTACTGGTTCAGATAAAGGTAAAATGATCAATTATTAATATCAGTATTGTCCACAACCAGGTGATAATGGAGAATTATCATATTTATGTGGAAAAAAGTCAGTGCTCATGCATCCCTAGTAAAAACCAGTTAGTTTGACAGGATGGAAGCTTTAATTTTGCTTTCAGTTTGATCTAGTGAATAATTAGATAAACAAACTGGGGTGAAAACAGGAAATCTTGGAGCTGATGACCCAAGTCTGTCGTACATATAGAGCAACTGCTGTCTCCAGACATGTTTGTGACGTAAGACTTAAATTAACTGAAAGGTCTTTAAACTGTTGTGTGATGTAGCTCTGCAAACAGATGATGGTGTGTGCTCAGTTTTGATAAAAAAAAGATTATTTGTGACCTTAAAGAAAGTAATTTGTAGTTATTCATTCTTTAAACCAGTATCGCAAATCCTGAGGAAGGACAAGGATGATTTTATCAAACTTTATTTTTATTTTATATTTTAGCTTCACTGACCATGACAGCTAACTCCCTGGATAAGGAAGCCATTGAGGTGGCGGCTCTGGGAAGGCCGTTTCAGCTGGGCATGCTGTATGACATGAGGAGCGATTTTCTCATACCAGGTAGGTGGTGCTGCTACTGAGAGCAGGACAAAGAGCAGAGAAGGGGTTGTGAGTGTGTGTGTGTGTGAATATATACATATATACAGTGGGTTAGGAAAATATTTAGACCCCTTTAAATCAGCCATGAGTCTTCTTGGCAATGATGCAACAAGTTTTTCACACCTGGATTTGGGAATCCTCTGCCATTCTTCCTTGCAGATCCTCTCCATTTCCGTCAGGTTGGATGGTGAGATGCTCAAATGGGTTTATGTCAGGGCTCTGGCTGGGCCAGTCAAGAATGGTCACAGAGTTGTTCCGAAGCCACTCCTTTGTTATTTTAGCTGTGTGCTTAGGGTCATTGTCTTGTTGGAAGGTGAACCTTCGGCCCAGTCTGAGGTCCTAAGCACTCTGGAAGAGGTTTTCTTCCAGGATCCCTCTGTACTTGGACCCATTCATCTTTCCTTCAATTACAACCAGTCGTCCTGTCACTGCAGCTGAAAAACATCCCCATAGCATGATGCTGCCGCCACCATGTTTCACTGTTGGGAATGTATTGGGCAGGTGATGAGCAGTGCCTGGTTTTCTCCACCCATACCACTTAGAATTAACACCAAAAAGTTCAATCTTCATCTCATCAGACCAGAGAATCTTATTTCTCATAGTCTGGGAGTCTTTCATGTGTTTTTTGGCAAACTCTGTGCAGGCTTTCATATGTCTTGCACTGAGGAGAGGCTTCCGTCGGGCCACTCTGCCATAAAGCCCCGACTGGTGGAGAGCTGCAGTGATAGTTGACTTTGTGGAACTTTCTCCCATCTCCCTACTGCATCTCTGGAGCTCAGCCACAGTGATCTTTGTGTCCTTCTTTACCTCTCTCACCAAGGCTCTTCTCCTATGATTGCTCAGTTTGGCTAGACAGCCAGATCTAGGAAGAGTTCTGGTCATCCCAAACTTCTTCCATTATGGAGGCCACTGTGCTCTTAGGGACCTCGATTGCTGCAGAAATTATTTTGTAACCTTGGCAAGATCTGTGCCTTGCCACAATGCTGTCTCTGAGCTCCTTGGGCAGTTCCTTCGACCTCATGATTCTCATTTGCTCTGACATGCACCGTGAGCTGTGAGGTCTTATATAGATAAGTGTGTGCCTTTCCTAATCAAGTCCAATCAGTTTAATTAAACACAGCTGGACTCCTATGAAGGAGCAGAACCATCTCAAAGAGGATCAGACAGCATGTGAGTTAAATATGAGTGTCACAGCAAAGGGTCTGAATATTTATGACCACGTGATATTTCAGTTTTTCTTTTTTAATAAATGCGCAAAAATTTCTACATTTCTGTTTTTTCTGTCAAGATGGGGTGCTGAGTGAACATTAATGAGAAATTAAATTGATTTTGGCAAATGGCTGCAATGAAACAAAGAGTGAAAAATAAAAGGTGTCTGAATACTTTCCGTACCCACTGTGTGTGTGTGTGTATAATATAATATAATTTTTATATATATAAATTGTGCATGTGTGTAAATAAAATATGTACATGTTGACTGTTCCTTGGCCAAACAAATAAAACATGCTTAACCATTAAAAGTAAGAATGGTTCAGAATGCATTTATGATTACAGAAATTATTATTATTACAGATCATAGATTACAGGACCTTTCTTTATCCACAGGCTTAACCTTATGGGACAACAATGAACTTCTGAGACACAAAAATATGACTCCAAAACAATATACTCAAATGGCGATTAGCTGTTCAGACAGTTTGGAAGATAAGGCATCTTCTATGGACATAAGTGGTTCCCTCAAGCTCAGTGTTTTATCTGGAAAAGTAAATCTAGAAGGGTCAGCTAAATATTTCAACGACAACAAAAAGTCCACTAAACAGTCAAGAATTACACTGACATACCATGTAAACACACACTTTGAACACCTGACAATGGATCATTTGGACCAAGAGAAGTTTAAATACACTGAGATGTTTGAGAATGATGTAGCAACACACGTGGTCACTGCTGTACTGTACGGTGCGAATGCTTACTTTGTGTTTAGTAGAGATTTAGCATCAAATGAGGATAAGACTGAGATAGAAGGATCCTTCAAAGCTTCACTTAATAATCTTGGTAAACTGGAGAATTTGGAATGTGAGACCTCAGGTAAAGTGAATGAGAGTGAAAAGTCAGTAACTGACTCGTTCAGCTGTACTTTCTATGGAGATTTTACCTTACCAGACAATCCAGTCTCATTTGAAGATGCAATTGAAATGTACAAACAGCTTCCCAAGATGCTTGGTGAGAGAGGACAAAATGCAGTTCCACTGAAAGCGTGGCTCTACCCTCTCGCTAAACTGGATTCAAAAGCAGCAAAATTGGTCCGTGACATAAGCAACAGCCTTATTACAGCTGTATCAGATGCTGTCGAGGCCTTGAACATTGCAGAAATGAGATGCAATGATCTTGCAGGAGACACTGCTGCACAAATGTTTCCTGTTTTCCATCAAAAAATTCAAGAGCTGAAGAAAAAATCCAACCACTATAAACTAGATTTAATGCAGAAATTGGGTTCTCTTCTGCCATCTATTCGTGGGAATAATATAAAAGAACAGGAACTTGCTGTCCTCATCAAGGCTTATGAAGCGTCTCCTTTCAGTAGCACCACACTTGACCAGTGGCTAAAGATCAAAGAAGAAGAATCAGATGTACTGAAAGCCTTCCTGAAGAATCTGAATTGTCCTGCTGAGGATGTATATAAAAGTATTGGCATGGTCTTTGCACACACTGAAACTGTGGTGTGTTTTACTTTCACTTCTCTAGATGGACCAGATCCCTTCCTGGGTTATTTATCAGAATATATGAAAGGAAAACACGAAGGTTTCATAAAACCTGAGTCCTGGTTGACTGCAGACGTAGGGCAGAGAATGAGGAAAAACCTAAAGTTATTCAAAGACCTACAGAGCTCAAGCGCGAGTGACAAAATCAAATTTACTGTGGTGGCACAACATAACGAGGAGCACCCTGGTGCTTGTATCATGGTGTATGGAGATGAATGTGATGGAGCTGTCTGCTTTACTCCTCCATCTAAACCCACCTGTTCAGCCACTGACACTGTGAGTCACAGCAGAATAACAGTGAAGTTATGCCCTGCATGTGAGGACTCGGTGAAACGACACCTGGAGTACAAGATGAACCAGGAGGGGGAGTGGAAGTGTTTGCCTGTGCAGCAGGGTGATGAGGAAATCACACTAGAAAAGCTGGATGCTGACACAGAGTATCAGATCAGATGCACAGCAGTGGATGTACTGGGGAAGTTCCCCGTTACTAGTGATGTCATCACTGTTAAAACTAAAATTTCCTGAAATCCACTCTGAGGCATGGAGGTTAATGAGATTAGTGTCAAAACCTAATGAGATTAATATTAAGAATTCAAGATTCTACTTTGGTTTAAATCACTGCTCAGTTTGGAAGGAAGAAAAATCAAATGTGAATGTACACAGGGTTGCCAAATATGTTCAAGTATCCAGCACCATATTGGCCATGTCGGCGTTAATTTGATGACCTTTTAGTAGGATGCAGTCCATTACCTTTTTCTTTTTTCTCCCTATTAATGGAGGTGACAGAATTTAATCTCTGCCACACAACTGATCATAAATTAACTTTATTCTATAACTAGTAAATTCTATTAACACAGTATTTTTTCCTTCTCTAGATGTTCTTGCTTTTCTATTGACAGCAAAAAGATAACCAAAAGTATTATGTTGCCACAATTTGTCTATCACAAGGGATATTGTCCAACCAGCCAGCACTGGCTAGTGGTTAACAAATATATCAAATCCAGACACATACAGTAAACAATCAGTTAATGAGTGTCCACTTTCTGTGGTGGAAGAAAATTCCAACAGATGAGAGAGTTTACAAAAGTTTACAAAAACACCTCCTAACAAAATCAAAGCATTCAGAATCAGAATGACAGGGATCTGCTCTTAATCCTTTACAGATTCTGTTTATACAGTTCAGGTTCAGCACTGCAGTTAAGACTTTCATCTTCTGTTCCCCTTAGACAGGGCTAGTAAACTGGTCCAGACCAGTTTTGTCTGCCTTCATGGTTAACAGCAGTCAGCAGAAGTTTAAAAAAAAATCTTGAGACTCAAAGTCTAGGTGAGAGAGTGTTCATAGCATAAAGAAAACAGTATGAACACACTCTGCTTCAGTAATTTTCCACTGACTAACAATAGAAGACCATTATATATGTTGCCTTCTGAGTCATCTCTTTTTCACCCTACTGGGTGCAGGCCTTCCCACTTTAATGTGTAACCTAAGGTCTCTTTCCATAGCATATGATTTTCCAGACTTTTTTCTCTCCTATGATCATCTATACCATAAATCTTGTGATTAGGTAGAGGCTGACACCTCAGAGTGGGTCCTGGCTGTGTTTACCGTCCTATATCTAGCACCAATCATAATTTCCCCCCCACCCCTATTTGCCCCAATTTCATTATATAATCTACCGATTAGGGTTTCTATCAGTTACCTACCCCTTTTTTCTCATGGCTCCTAATAAATAATACTATAATTGTCAATTATACTGACTGTTATGCAGATTACATGAGATACTGAGGTAGTATATGTTGTTTTAACTCTCCTGTAGCGCTGTAACTACATTCCTAGGATTATGTCATTCAATCAATCCATAAGCATACATGGTTCATTTTATAACACAATTACAGTTAATAATCAACCATCTCCTCTTCTTGACACGCCATCTTCGTCCTTCCATCCTTTCTTCCATATTCAGCCCTTTATGACTCTACGTCACAGAGGTGCTGGTGAGTGTTTGGGCAGAGGTTACCAGCACATCACCCAACCATCAGCAATCTGAGCTCTTCCCCAGCGTTTCCTCTTCCTAACACCACTAAACATTTTTATTACATAGCTAGATAATATCACCCAAATCTAAACTGCATGCTGGGCTACATACCTACTCATCTGGATATATTAGACAGAAACTCATTTGAACAGGAATACATTTTCACTATTGTGATACAAACCAAAGTGCACTCTAATAAGGAGACGTGTATGTACTATGACCTAGACTTAGGGTTATAACCTATGAATAGTAAAAAGATTTAATTATTTTTTTCTTAACACCATCCTTCACATTGGTGAATGTTCTTTAGTAGTACTTGACGGGTTTTCCTTCTCCTGCACAAACTCAGTGATTTCGGAATAACCTTCCCCTCAGTCCAGCACCACCTGCTCCACACAGTCAGTCTTCGGCGTGTTACTATAGTTTATATTATCATTGACATCATCTCATACTCTGGTGACTCATTCATCATCACCAGAGTATTCCTCATCACAAATTGCCCCACAAAGTTCTCTATTATTCTGGAGATTAAGTTGCTTCCCTAAAGGAATGTTACAACAGCTGAGGACCATTAGGATTCAGAGGATTATGGCCAGTACCATAACCAAACGTGTCAACAATGCCCTCCGTCCTCCCAGAAGTAGATTTGATAACCATCTTCATCCATTCCCCAATCACCCACTGAATGCATCACATGCTCATCCCTTAATCCACATAATCGACTCATTATTTTAGTGAATTTCTCCTTCGCTGCAGTATTCATAGGTATATATGAACAACATTCAGAGCCAATCACATACAAACACACACAAACCTGTTTTGCATTGCCATTCTAGAGGTGGAGTCTAGCTGTTGTCCTCATGTCTCCAATCCTCCAATAGTATAATTCATAAACTATTATAATTCATTCTATTAAGGCCATGTTGATTAGCAAAGTCACTGGAACACAACAACCTGTCCAATTTTCTGTTAATGTTTGCATTAATCACTGTCTTTTTCCACATACCCAAAATATATTACAAAAATACTTATAGGTGAGCGTGGGGAAGCTGGTCTAACAGGAGTTAAATCCCTACACAGTTCATAATTGACCCTTTTGTGCCTTTACCAAGTTTTGCTGCTCCTCCCCAAACACTGCCCAGTTTAAAAAAAAACATGACAGGAAAATGATTTGTGGCCCAGGAATGGGTACAGTGGATGGATATCTATAACATGCTATGCTCAAACTCACTATTTGCAAATGCAGTGAAATCCTGATACAACATATTTTTCTGTAATTGATCTGTAGCCATTAAATTCATGTGTTTCTTATCCTATAAATTTTACTCTTGCCTCTCTCTCTTTTTCCTGAAGTCTCCTGGTCTTTTCCTTTTACCCACTACAACCTCAGGTAGCACTGACTGATCACGTCTTACTCTGCTCTTTTCCTTACTGCTCACTACTCAATTTTTCTCCTACCATAAGGGGGTCACTCCCAAGAAACTCATCCACAATGGTGAATCCTGGTCCTCGTTCATTCACCCATCTTGGAAATGTGGGGGAGAAGGGCTTTGAGGGGTGCTCTGGCTCATCAGTGAGTTCTGGGTGTGTTGTAAGAGGATCAAAATCTTTGCTTCCACCACCAAGCTCTTGATTACCTCAACCAATGTCCACACCCATAGAAGGACCATGAGCCACTTCCAGATCTCAAACAACCTCAAACAACAAAGACAAAGTGACTCCCATTGTCTGAGCTGATTTTCTCTGGAATCACCTCCCACAACAAAAACTTAACAACTGACATGGCATCCTCTCAGATTGTGGGGGGTGCTTCCACCCATCAGTTAAGCCTGTCTTCTACAACCAAGATGTACCTGTACTTTTCACACTTTTGTACCATGTCCACATAATCCATCATTATGTGTCTACAAGGTCCATCAGGAGCTGGAATGTTACCCAGTGGGGCTGTAAATGACTTTCTTAAGTTATACTACACGCACACTTCACAGCTTTACTCATTGTCTATGATAGCAGTAAGGTAAGGTGACCACCAGTCTTTTTCTAATTGCTTAATGATTTCCCCCCTTGAGACATGTGCTACCCCATGAGCAATCTGTACCAGTACTGTCAGCAAAGATACGGGTGCTGTTAGATGTCCTGTAGGACATCTTCACCTTCTATTCTCACCACCTTAATTCTCCTGCAACACTCTGTGAACAAGGTCTGAATATCACCTAATCACATGTATTTTAAAAAAGCTTCCTGCTTACCTTGGTTTCCGTGCATTCTGTGTTGAGTTCAGACCCTGGTTCCAGAACCTTACAGCTGTTATTTGTCCATAAGCTGGTGCTGAAAACGCTCCGCATTGGTGATGGTGTGGGTCAGTGGTCAGTGGCTTCAATTGATCCCCTTCGTATGAGCCACCATTTACTGTGGTTCCAAAATTTTCCTCATTTTGATTCTAAGTACCAAAATAACACTTCAATAATAATAGAAAGATTCAGATTCTTGAATAAGTGGAAGAGAATAGCTGGTTTATTCCAGTAAATGTATTGACTATACAGACATCTTACATTTAAACACACCTTTTCAGAACTTTTTACTTTAAAAACCCTCTTGTTACTTTTAGAAACCCTCAGTAATCATTCTGAAAAGTATACATAATAATTACCTCACTGAGAAGTAGCTCATTGTTCCTTTGTCATGGTTATAACACAATTATGAATCGCTATGAATGATCAGTTAACATAACCAATGAATGGTTCTCTGGCTCTTATATCTTATGCCATTTCTTTTCTTTTGTCTCTTGCCGTTATGCCATGTGTTTATGAAAAAACAAAATAGTTTCTATCTTTGTTTATCCATGATCTTAAAGAATACATATACCAAAGTGTTATTGTTATTATCTATCCTATCCTCGATCTTAAAGTATGTATTTTAAAATATGTATACCAAAGTGCTGTTATGTGTGCCTAACCCTCATTATAATTGTCTCACTACAGATTTAAAACAGTCAACCCATTAAGTTCATGTATGAGGCATCTAACTGCCCTTTCTGGAACCTTCTGTAGGTTCCAAACCATTTCCCTTTTTGTTGTTATTTTTTTAGCATTTGGTTATAAATTGTGGAGTTTGTTGTGTGGTGGTTTGATCAATTTCTTTCTCTTTATGTCTGTAGCTTGCTGGTGTTAGTTCCATGTACTAATTTTTTTTTTCTGTGTTATAATGCTTAATTTCCTTTCATATTGATTAATCAATAAATTCTCAATTAACTGAATCAGCTGTTTGGAGGAGTGATTTTTTAACCAGCGGAAAGATGGAACCAGTGGAAAGATTTTGTATGTGGCTGTGGTTCTCTTCACCGGCCAATCAAATCCAGGATTGCTCTACTAATCTATGCTCTGAAGGTTGGTGTTCTGAAGGTTTGTGTCCTGAAGGTTGGTGTTCTGAGGGATGTTTTGAAGGTTGGTGTTCTGAAGATTGGTGTTCTTAGGGATGTTCTGAAGGTTGGTGTTCTGAAGGTTGGTGTCCTGAGGGATGTTCTGAAAGGTGATATTCTGATTATTGTTGCTCTGAGGGATGGTGTTCTGAAGGGTGGTGTTTTGAAGAGGGGTGGTTTAAGCTGAGCTGATGGGAGGTTTGAGCAGTGCTTTCAGTAAAAGCATAAAGATGGAAAATTGCATAATTTACAAGAGTAGAAAAGTATTTTATTTATACAAATCTTCATATAAAAAATGAAACACAATAAAAAATTAGTTGTAACATTTCCAATCTTGGTCACCATTTTTTACCACCCATTTAAAAATGAATCTAAGAGTGTACAGTGGGTATATCTTCTCAATGTTGTCATTGAGACATTCTTAAAATGATTAACTAAACGATTATCTAGTTTGATGTCAGCATGCATAACTTTACTTATCAGGCAGCAGTCACTGAAAGATCTGGGAAACCATCCAGGTTACATTTATGTTTGGATATACTCTGACCTTGGTTTACAGTATGAGGTCACCATAAATAAAGATGATTGCCTTAGCGCAGTAGCGATTTCAGCATTACAGTTACAAATACATGCATTTGCCTACTCACACAAACACTTCTGCATACATACATCATTTTGGTCTGATTTCATTCTAACCTCTCCCAATTATCACAAAGCTGCAGTTTGACAAGTTTGATGTAGCGAAGGGGAAATGCACTGCAATAACACAAAACTGATCGCTGCATCACATGAAAATGCTCGAGTAATACGAATCTGATATCAGCATTACATGAAAACACCTGAATAATCCAAATCTCTGTTAAAGATTTAAGGAAATGTATTCTTCATCTTTGAGCCCTGTTGTTTTAAACTTCCCCTTTAACTTCCCCTTTAACATCAAAGAGAAAATAAATCCATGACTTTTGCTTCCCAAAGCACCTCATAGCTCCATTTTTGAAGATTTGTGTGAACTGGTAACTACTAGGGACACTGAACCTGATCCTGTGTGGTGTTACACTGGTTCTTCTTCAGGAATACAAAAGGGATTATGAGGAAATGAGAAATTACCTGATGAGGAGCTGAATCAAGACGTTTAGCACAGGAGGAAGAAACTGTGTGGTGCCATGTGTTCTTCAGGATGGAGAAATGGTACTTTTCTTGGTTGTCTGTAATTACGTTTTCTCATTAATCTGTCTGAGCTATTGCAGAACAACGTGCCTCCCTTGACATCATTGCACTATGACATCATCACACTGTGACATCACCACCACCACCACCTGCTCACAACAAGTAAACCTTCTTTACGTTAACCTGAACAGTGTGTGTGTGTGTGTGTGTCACCATGCTTTCATATATTTATGAAATGTGTCGGTTTCTTTATC
The DNA here is from genome assembly GCA_028565775.1 of Sternarchorhynchus goeldii. NCBI lineage: Eukaryota > Metazoa > Chordata > Actinopteri > Gymnotiformes > Apteronotidae > Sternarchorhynchus > Sternarchorhynchus goeldii. Next base: position 15,051,802 of record JAOXYF010000028.1, on the reverse strand, counting down.
ATTCGTAGTGTGTACATCAGCCTGTAGGCTGTTCGTGACCAACACCTGTTTGGTACTGTAAACATACGAACACCATTCTCACAGAGATGCTGTTCTCATAGAAACACCATTCTCACTGAGACACTGTTCTCATAGAAACACCATTCTTATAACTCACTCTCGTTTGGTTCTCATGTCCAGCACTCATTGAAGAGCTATACATGCCCCGCCTTCAGAAGGAGGAGTCATGAATGTTACGGTACCGCTGCAATTCTGTGGGTTCTGTCTCCTGTTTGGGGTTCTGTTCTCGTCCACTCGGGCTGTACCCGGCTGAACGGCCCACGGGCCTGAAGGCAGGGGAGGGCCCGGCAGGGGTGAAGCCCATAGATCGGGATGGAACCGGTCGCCATAGGAACCTCTTGGAGGTGACTAGGTCGCCGTAGCCGTGGGCGTGAGAGAAGGCATAGCCCGAGCGACGGGTGCTGGAGCGGCGGATCCTGGCACGGGGCCGAGGAGGAGGAGGCTGGGCCTTCAACTCGTGCACCTTCAACCTCACCTGTATTAGCAGAGTGGAGATGCAAGCCTTCAGCAAAGCTCCCATCAGATTACATAGCCATCCATTCATCTGACCACCCACCTACGCAAACAACCATCCATACACCGACCCATCCATACACCCACCCGTACATCTATACACCCACCAATCCAAACACCCACCCATACACCCACCCATCCATCCATGCACCCACCCATCCATCCATCCATACACCCACCCATCCAAACAACCATCCATAAACCCATCCATCCAAACACCCACACATACATCCATACACCCACCCATCCAAACATACACCCACCCACCCATCCATCCATACACCCACCCATCCACTCACCCACCCATCCAAACATCCACCCATCCATACACCCACCCATCCATACATTCATACATCCAAACATCCACCCATCCATCCAAACACCCATACAAATATCCACCCTTATAAACATCAAATTACTTACTATACTGCATCCCCTCCAGTTGTATGTCAGTGTGGAGTGTTTGTAGTTGTGTGTCAGCAAAGAGTGTGTGTAGTTGTGTGTTAGTATGGAGAGTGTGTGTAGTTCTGTGTTAGTATGGAGAGTCTGTGTAGTTGTGTGTTAGTATGGAGAGTGTGTGTAGTTGTGTGTACTTTGTCATTGATGGTGGGGTTGAGCTCCATGAACAGGAAGCGATGCACCACCACTGGCAACACACACAGTACCACTGTGAGCAGGACTGTCAGCCACACAGTGACCTGGTCCAGAGAGTTCCGAGATGTCCCTGTAACACACACAAACACACACAAACACACACACACACACACACACACACACACACACATAAATAGTAACACTGTGAGCAGCACCATCAGCTACACAGTGACCTAGTCCAGCATGTACACACACACGCACAAAAACACACATGCACGCATACACACACACACACACACACACACACACACACAGAGTGTGTGTGCTTCTGAGTACACAGTTGGGAAACACTGCTCCCACTCACCTACGAAAGGGAAGGACGAGGGGCAGAGTCTGTGCAGTCCGTCACTCTGCATGGTGAAAGTCACCAGGAAATACATACCCAGACTGCCCCACACAAACAAGTGATTCACCGCTGTCCAGTAGGACAAGTCCAGCCCCAGCTACCCAGGAGAGGAGAGGAGAGGAGAGGAGAGAAGAAACACAACGTTAGACATACATGCTGGCCCTAAACTGCAGAGATTGCTGTTAAAAGTCTTTTTATGCTCATGGCTCTCTTCACCTCCAGGGTGAGGTGATGTGATGAATACCTGTAATACTCTAGGACATATTAACAATGATGAACACAACCTAAAAATCCATGACTCACTCTCATATAAGCATTCAAAGAGGCGGAGCTACGACACGCTTCAGCGAGAGAGGCGTGGCCTTCCGTGTTCCTCACCTGGACGCAAACGGTGACGGTCAGGCACGTCTGCGTGAGCATGGCAAAGGACTGGTGGTCGGCGATGTCGCGTCCGTCCGAACGAACGCTGTCGCGAATGGCGGCGTACGGCACAAAGAAGAGCACGAGCGAGCTGTAGCAGCTGTGGAGGGCGCACTTGACGAAGGCGCCCTTGCTGAAGTACATGTTCCGCTGGCCTGGCTCATAGAGCTGAGGACACTCTACGCTCCAACCATCGCTCACGTCCTGAACACAAAGGGAGTCGTGCAGTTCCGTTACATTAAAGGCTATTAGTAACAGTACTGGCTAAGGGTGAGTGTTTACTGGTAGGTGGAGTGTTTGTTTCACTGTACCTGGTCGAACAAACCCATGCCCAGTACTGGGAGCGCTGTGTACATCAGGTTATAGAGTGCAATGAAGCTTTCATCATACACTGTCTGCACAAGAACACACACACACACACAAAGTGAAGTTCTCCTTATAAACTGTTTATCTGCGCGATGACACAAGGAAACAAAGATATGCACATATACACCCAAATATATACAAACAAAAACATATGAACCCATCCATAGTTTAATGGAGAATGTCCCGAATGTCTCTCTCTATCTCTCTCTCGGTGTCTCTCTCTCTCTCTCTCTCTCTCTCTATCTCTCTCAAAGGTTTCCCCCTAGAGGTACAATAGGTGTTGTTTGTCAAATTCGTAGTGACCTCACCAGTGACATCACTTGGGTCGACCGGTGACCTCACCTGGGCGGAGAAGCCGCTGAAGAAGGCGAACCAGAAGTGCACGAAGGTGAAGGTGAAGTTCTTGTAGAAGAAGTAGCGCAGGAACTTGCACATGCGCAGGTAGGACCAGCGTCCGTGCACCAGCAGGAGGCGCTGCAGGTAACGGAACTGAGCGAAGGAGAAATCACTGGCCAGCACCGCCTGCATGCCCTCCTGCCCACTGATACCCACCCCAATATGGGCAGCTACGGGGGTGGGGGGGGGAGAAGAGGGACAGAAAAGAAAGAAATGTATAAATATTATTCTGTGTATAATGTCACATTTTTCAAGTCTTAACACAAATCTAAATGTGTATTTGTACTGAACACTTAATGGTGTAAGTACCCTTAATCATGCTGACGTCATTAGCCCCATCTCCGATAGCGAGAGTGACGGCTTGTTTGTATTTCTTGACGAGCTCTACCACCTGAGCCTTCTGCAGGGGCGTCACACGGCAACAGATCACCGTCTTACACATGCACGCTGTCCGCAGGAACTCCACCTCCATACTGCCCTGTAGAGCATATGCCTGGAAACACATGCACACACAGGAGATAAACATGTTATACCTGTATTGTGTCACTGCATAAGGTTGGGGAAAGAATCAAGCTACATAAGAGAAATGAATTAGACAGACAGAGGGAGGTAAATGTGTACTCATCAATCTGTTGTGTGTGTGTGTTTGTGTTGGGTGGTCTGTGGGAGTGTGTGTGTGTGTATGTGTGATCTGTGGGTGTGTGTGTGTTGGGTGGTCTGTGTGTGTGTGTGTGTGTATGTGTGATCTGTGGGTGTGTGTTTGTGTTGGGTGGTCTGTGGGTATGTGTGTGTCGTACCAGGCTGTGTCCGTTGATAACCATGCCATATTCCCCACTCACTTTCTCGTCTTGTACCACTTTAGGGTCGTTACCCAGAATGCTCTCGGGGATAAAGTGCGCATCCTCTCCAGAATCTGGAAGCATCTTCATGCGAGCATTTCTGATAAGACACAAATAAACATAAGAGGAACATTCTGGAGATGGGGGAGCCCCTCCAAACCTCCTTCTGCTTTGTATATCTGTGGTCCTCAGGGTGAAGAGATATTGAATTTCAACACTACTCCACCTTTATGTCATCTGCATGTCTCTCATATGTCTGTCTTATGCCACCCTTAACACACCTTAGCTCCTGCCGGACCTCCTCAGGTGAGTCTGTGGCGATGATAAAGATGTCATCCATCTCTTCTCGCAGCAGGTTGCAGGAGTAGCCAATGTTCTCAGCTGTCTCTGGAGAAACATCGAAAAGCAAACACTGAACAATGAGCTGAACTCTTTACCCTACAATGAGACTGTGAACGCTATACCCCGCGATTAGACTGTGAACACTTGGAAACTGCCTGGGATGGATGCTGTATAAAACCATGTCAAATGTGTTAAATGACATCCTTCCTGGTACTGATTTGCTGGGCTGGTGTTAGAAGACCAGGAAGTGGATGTTGATTGGGTCACATAAAACACAGATTCTCTTAGTCTTGTTTTTGTTTTACTTTCATTTTAACATTATCAGCATCCTGGCACTAACTACACCAGTTTTCTGTGAATCTTGCCCACTGAGCTTTACTAGGCTGTGGCACTTTTCAGGCAAAGGGGAGTAGGAAGTGACTTTCTTCCTCACAGAACAGGTGGAGTCGTGTGAAGGGATGTGGAGGGGTGTGGTTTGTGTCTGAGGGAGGAGTCAGGTGGAGGGGTGTGGTTTGTATCTGAGGGAGGAGTCAGGTGGAGGGGTGTGGTTTGTGTCTGAGGGAGGAGTCAGGTGGAGGGGTGTGGAGTGGTGTAGTTTGTCTGATGGAGGCACCTTGCTTGTCTCCTGTCAGAACCCAGATCTTGATGTCAGCTTTTGCCAGCTGCTCGATGGTCTGAGACACTCCATCCTGCAGTTTGTCCTCTATAGCTGTAGCTCCAATTAACTAAACACAATAACAGACAGGTTAGAGTGTATCCTCTATATCCTCTATAGCTGTAGCTCCAATTAACTAAACACAATAACAGATAGGTTGGAGTGTATCTATAGCTGTAGCTCCAATTAACTAAACACAATAACAGACAGGTTAGAGTGTATCCTCTATAGCTGTAGCACCAATTAACTAAACACAATAACAGACAGGTTAGAGTGTATCCTCTATAGCTGTAGCTCCAATTAACTAAACACAATAACAGACAGGTTAGAGTGTATCTTCTATAGCAGTTGTTCCATTTATTCAACTGTCTGTGTTTGTGTGCATGTGTGTTTGTGTATGTGGTGGATGTGTTTGTCTAGTGTTAGTCTGTATATTTTGTGTGTGAGTACCAGCAGATCTTTTTCTATCTCCTCATAGAGCTGGTTGAGTTTGTCCTCACGATCCTCCAGCGCAGTGCTGGCCTGATGGTGGCGCTGTTTCCACTCAGAGAAATACTCTTCGTCCAGATCCTTATAGGCCAGAACGAGAGTGCGTAAACCCTCACCAGCAAACTCCTGCAGCAATACACAGACAGATAATCAGACAACCATAGCCACTGCTAGATTACATAATCAGATATCAAATCAGATAATCAGAGTGTTCTGGCCTAGATACTCTGCCAGTCAGAACTGGGCTTGGTAATCATGGTGATTTGTTATTTGCATCATTGCTTGCAATTAAATCTCAAACTTTCCACCCAACTCGTATAAAATCATAAGAGTAATGAAAATAACAATAATAATGTATGAGACTTACACTATTTTGTTAAAGGAAAAGGACTTTGATTTGAACACATTACTGAGTACTGCACTCATAACATGTAACCTGCTCATAGGGCCAGTAGATTTGTAGAGCGCCCTCTGCTGGTTGCTCACATTAAGGTGCTCGGTGGTGACGTCCATCAGCTTGCTGCAGGACTCATGCAGTTTCTCATAGATGATGGTGTCGGCTCCTTTACAGAACAGAGAGAGCTTTCCCTCTGGACTACGCACTGAAACATACAGGGAGAGAGACACAGGGAGAGAGACAAACAGGTATTGATATATTACTCTTCATCATTATCACATATCATGTATGTCATCTTTCACAAACTTACACACGCTAATTTCACACACGTGCACACCCATGTGCTGATTTCAAACACATGCACGCTCGTGCCGACCTCACACACGTGCACACCCATGTGCTGATTTCAAACACATGCACGCTCGTGCCGACCTCACACACGTGCACACCCATGTGCTGATTTCAAACACATGCACGCTCGTGCCGACCTCACACGCGTGCACATACATGTGCACATGTACGTGTTTCATCTCATTCCGATCTAAAACCGGGAGATCAGAGGGACGTCCGTACCGATGACGGACATCCTTTTGCGGACGTTGTTGAAGTCGAGGATGGCGAGGAGCTCGTAGGTCCGTGGGACGCCCATCTCCACCACGCAGACGCTGTCCGGGGTGCGCGAGCGAAACACGAAACCAAAGTTCCGCGCCGCTGTCACCAGAGCGCCCTCATCTGGAGACTGAGCCTGGTACACCAGATCTACACAGAGGGAGGAAGAGAGAGAGCATTAAACCTCCAGGGAGTAATGTATATGGAGAGGAATAAACACACTTACACCCCCCCCACACACACACACACCGTTGTTTTTCTCCTCAGCCATGACAGTGTGGCAGACAGCAAGGAGCCTAAAGAAGGTGTGCACCTCCACCGTCTCCAACTTCACGGCCTCCAGCAGACTGCTGTCGGAGAACTGGAACCTCGGATCAGCGAGCGGGTTAAAGGAGAAGTCCACCATCATGATGTCCTACACACACACACACACATACACACACACGTATGCACACACACATATGCACACACACATATGCACACACACATATGACACCACATATACACACACACACACACACACACACACACACACACACACACATATACACACACGCACATACATATATGCACACACACTCAGTGAACAATATCCCACACATCATGGTGTCATACATGAACACACACTCTCTGAGTTACATCCCACACACACACACACACACACACAGTTTCCTACCTCTGAGATATGTAATCTTTGTCCTGAGTAGTCAAATATGTCCCCTACAGAACAAGAAATCATAAATGTCCATTTTACTTTAAATTAAAACCTCTGATGGCAATAATCCTCTAGTTGTGTGTGAGTATGTGTGTACATTCATGAACGCACGAGTCTGTGTGTGTGCATGTGTTTGTGCTCATGCACAAACGTATGTATTTGTGTGCACGTGTGCGCTGGTGCACGTGTGCGCGTTCCTGACCGTAAGCTTTGCCATTGATGGAGCACTTGTGGAAGATCATGATGTTCTGGGTGAGGGTGCCGGTCTTGTCAGAGAACACGTAGCGGATCTGTCCGAGCTCCTCGTTCAGCGTGGTGGTGCGAGCCTCCGCCGCTGTACCACTGCTCGCATGCCACATCAGTCTGTCCCAGTTAATGTAGTAACTGTTCCCTAAACGGATCACCTCCATACTGCGCACACACACACACACACACACACACACACACACACACACACACCATCATCATCATCATCTTCATTAGTCTGTCCCAGTTAATGTAGTAACTGTTCCCTAAACGGATCACCTCCATACAGCACACACACACACACCATCATCATCTTCATCTTCAACAGCCTGTCCCAGTTAATGTAGTAACTGTTCCCTAAACGGATCACCTCCATACACAAATGTACACATATCTGCTCACAGACACAAGCACATACACACTGTTTCACACACACCTCACATAGAGTGATATGGGCACCACAGTGTTGAGGATGATGATGTAGGACCAGAAGACGAGGAAGGATGAGAACGCTGCGCCCCTGTTCTCCTGCTGTGGTACAAAGGCTGTGACCTTTGACCCTTCATAGTGTTCCCAGATCCCATGACCCACAGCCAGAATGATACACATAAACACCAAGAACCCAAAGATCTGGGGAAGAGAACCGAACATCAATGAAATGAAAGTTCAGTAACAATGGAATATGAACAGAACAGAACATCAAAAGTAACAACAATCATGATGTTTTGAGCTCAGGAGAACATCACTGCCGCAAGGGTTAGGGTTAACCCTAACCCTAACTCTCACTCACAAAGAGCACGAGGACATTCATCAGCCGGTCGATGCTCGTCCTCTTAAAATTTGACTTCCCACAATTCTGCATGAGCTTGGTCTCAGGACCTGAGAAGAACGACCACAAAAGCTTTAACTCCAGTGAGCACGACCCCTTTAACTCCAGTGAGCACGACCCCTTTAACTCCAGTGAGCACCACCCCTTTAACTCCAGTGATCGCGGCTCTCGCTGTACAGCAGCACAGCAGGTTACTCTCCTGCACTGTTCAGTCCTGTCCACCAGAGGGCATACACTGGTACTGTAAAATCTTGTGTGGTACTACATGTACTATTTTGATTAATTTATTTTAGATAAACTTTATTTACTCTGCTGCATGAGGTTTAGGGCCAGATTATTTGGTACAATACTTGTAGAGTCAATAAGGAACCTCTGAAAGTAATAAGTGTTGTATGTACATGTGTGTATGTGTATGTTTGTATGAGAGATTTGTATCTAGATATTCTACAGTGGTTATCCAATGTTGCAGACAGGGTGTGTGTGTCTATGTGCATGGCTGTGTGTGTGTGTGTGTGTGTGTGTGTGTGTGTGCGTGTGCGTGTGCGTGTGCGTGTGTGTGTGTGTGTGTGTGTGCGCGTGTGCCTCACCAGCGAATAGCACCAGGCCGTAGCACCAGTCTGTATTTCTGAGCGTACAGCCCCTCAGCAGCACACACTGGTTGTCCAGCGGGTGTTTCTGTCCCTTCCACACCAGTGTTCCCACAAAGCGGTCCAGTCGGTTGTTAGGAGGCTCACAGCATACCTCCCCTAGAGGGCAGCAGAGAGACAAACACACAGACAGAGACAGAGAGCAAGACAGAAAGAGAAACAGAAAGTAAAAGAGAACTGTGGTAACATATAATATTACATTTTATAGAGTACAGAACATACCAGTTTCTGATTGGCAGGACAGTGTAAGCAATTTTCACATTATTACACCCCACACCTTCTCTCAATAATAATAATAATAATAATAATAATAATAATAATAATAAAGTAATACCAGTAGTAATACTATAAAAATTGACTGTTTATATTCAGCGAGGACTTGACAGTTTCACCTCTCCCTCTCTCTCCCTCTCTCTCTCTCTCTCTCTCTCCCTCTCTCTCTCTCTCTCTCTCTCTCTCTCTCCTCCTCC
>JAOXYF010000028.1:14998163-15012157 GCA_028565775.1 Sternarchorhynchus goeldii | reverse complement strand
GGAGGGAGAGGGAGGGAGAGGGAGGGAGGGAGGGAAGGAATTCAGTCATATAGGAATAAATATGAAAGCCTCTATAAAATAATCCATACACCTACTTAATTATTTAATATTTAGTCTTATGAACCTTAAAAAAAACATTCTCTTAGCTTTACTACACACACACACACACACACACACCACATACACAGTCATCCTTGTTTCACACATTTCCTTTCCTATAGCAGTGTAGATAACAGTAGTGTTCATTACCCTGTGTGAAACACACCCCCCCCCTACACACAGACACACCTCAGCACCCTGTGTGAAAACCAGACACACACACACTCATCTACTCTCCTTGTAAGAAACCCTGAATGTGTGAATTATGCATTCATGCAATAACACAGTAATACCATAGTTCAGCTGTGACTGAATACAGAATGGAGTCCAATCTAATTCTCACACACACACACACACACACACACACACACACACACACACACACACACACACACACACACACACACACACACACCACATACTAACTTCAGTGGTTATTTGAGTAGCGGGTCTGATTTACCTGGATATACTCTGACTTTAATGCAGGTTCATTGTGTTCATTGTTTAAATCCCAATACCACACTGTGTTATTTGTTTATGCTTTCTGAATAAAATACATTTAAAATCACTGAGTAACATATTTATTACAAAGTTAAAGTCCCTTCAAACCACATTCATCCCTTACACACACACACACACACACACACACACACAGAGTTCTATTCCCTCTCACACACCATCAATCATTTGGACGAATCTTTATATCATTTAGCCCATAGCTCAGAGAAAACAGCATGAAAGTTTCCCAGAATTCCTAGCCATTCCTCCTGATTCCTGTTGTTGATCTCTGCTTTCAGGATGATGTTCCTCACCACAGCTAAGCCTAGTGTTGTGGCATTTATTGTAGTGTTTATTGTATTCGTTGTAGTTTGTATTGTATTTATTGTAGTGTTGCCATTATTTAGTTATGCAAATTCATTTTAATACAGGTAATACATGCCACAATCGTGTTTAAGTTGATAAAACCCACTGTGTTTTAAATCCAATGTGCACACCCCTGTAAAGGGTAGAATTTGTTCACGTAGCAATAACATTGTGTAGTTATACTGTATATGATATACATCATATCATATATGATGTAGGTATACATCATAGTAATATTGCAGACGATAATGGCCTGGTAGATTAACACACACCCTCCCTGTACCTTTAAACCCCCACCCACACCCCCACTTACACCATGGGCTGGTAGATTAACCCCCACCCACACCCCCACTTACACCATGGCCTGGTAGATGGCTTCTATACCGTAGCGCATGGCAAACTCATCCACTATCTCCTGCTCCACCTCCTCAAAATAAACCTTCCACGCGTAGTCACCCTGTGCCACGGGTAGCTGGAGCACACCCTGGGCCTCCACATCCATCACGTAGTGGAAGATATTCTACACACACACACACACACACACACACACACACACACACACACACACACACACACAAGGGAGAATCGTGAGAAGACGTGTGCATGTAGGGATAGGTCCTTCTACATGCAAGTGTGTGTATGCGCATGTGCGTGTGTGTGTGTGTGTGCGCGTGTGCATACACTGTCCACCCACTTTCCTAGAACAACCTGTCCTAAACTTCATTTCAACAGTTAGACCTGTATTAGAAGTATTGAGCACAACCTGTATTGTTTTGGAAGGTGCACAGTTATAAACAGTTCTTTGGCGTTCCTTCCTCAGCTCCCTCCCTCCCTCTCTCTCATTCTTTCTCTCCGTCTCCCTCTCCCTGTGTACCACACAGCACAGAGGGGGTAATATAGTAGAAGGTATGGAGTCATTACTGTTTCATGAACAGTGTCGGTGTCCATGAGGGATCTTTGCCCCCATAATGCCCTGCTCTTGGTGTTTCAGCTGGGAGGAGGACTGACGGATTGGTAACAAAAATAATACCAAATGGACAGAATCTCAAACTTATACCAGCAGGGTGTTTCCAATCAAGTGGGTTTGGAGTGTATTAAAGTGTGAATAGGTGTGTGTGTGAGGGTGTATGTATAAATAGGTGCATGTATAAATAGTGTGTGTGTGTGAGTGTGTGTGTGTGAGTGTGTGCACCTCATGCAGGCAGGTGTACTGCAGGTGGTAAGGCATGTGTGTGTGTGTGTGTGTGTGTGTGTGTGTGTGTACCTCATGCAGGCAGGTGTACTGCAGGTGGTAAGGCATGTGTGTGTGTGTGTGTACCTCATGCAGGCAGGTGTACTGTAGGTGGTAAGGTGCTACTTTCTCCTCTCCTTTTATCTCTACACTGATCTGCAGTCTGATGGCTCCTGACACAACTGACTTGTCCGTACGTTTCTCTGTGAAGACACACACACATACGCCGCGCATGCATATATGCACATGTACACACACACACACACACACACACACACACACACACACACACACACAGAGAGAGAGAGAGAAAGGGTCAGTGAGATTCAAAGAGAAGGAAGAGCCAGAAAAGGAGAGAGAAAGAGAGACAGGAGAGAGAGACAGGGCCGAGAGACAGGAGAGAGAGAGGAGAGAGAGACAGGGCAGAGAGACAGAAGAGAGAGAGGAGAGGGAGTGGAGAGAGAGACAGGGCAGAGAGACAGGAGAGAGAGAGAGGAGAGATGCTGAGACCAACCAGAAGGGCTGTATGTTCAGGACAAAGACATTAACAAAAGATATTGATCAAGAGATGATGACCCATGAACAGGAGAGATGACGGTCCAATTAAACACGTTAAACACAACAGTGTACACCCCCCACCACAAACACACACACACACACACACACACAAACAAATACATTCATACACACACTCATGCATGCACACCTGCGTACACACAGACACACAGGCGGTGGAACACACCCAGGTTGTACCACACGTCCATCTCCCCGCTGAGGGTCCGGACCTCGATGATGCTCTGACCCAGGAAGTCGTCGGACTCCCGCTTCAGCCTCTGCTTCACCCGCGACTTAATGTCATCGTCCTCATCCCACACACGCACCTTAATGCGGTCCGACGAGTTGTGGCACTCGCTGGACCAGGGAGACCAGAGGGAGACCAGAGGGAGACAGTTATGTTGATATCATGCTCTTATCAGTGGGCTCTTCACACTGACTCTGACCCCAGCACACATGATGGTGGTCAAGTCTGACCCAGCATGTTTGTAGCTCGCTGTGGTCAGTGTCAAGGTAACGCCAACAGCCTCACTGTGGTCAGTGTCAAGGTAACGCCAGACCTGAGCACCAAACAAGAGAGACAATAACAAAGCTGTGTGCTTCCTGCCTCCATGTTTTCCGAGACTGTACATCCAAAGGCAGTTTCACACAGAGTATTCTGTTCGGTTTTGTTCTTCTCTGCAAATTTTACAACAATGGCCAGTGTTCAGGACATTCAGGGTATCCCCACTGAGATACTCCAACTTTTCTATAGACATTTATGTAGGCAAGAAAAAATGTGCAAGAACGTAGAAGCAAAGCAAGATCTCCACCAGTAACTCCACCAGTAACTCCACCAGTAACCAAAAGAGCAACACACACATCAGCGACGAGTCACAAGGTGAAAAAAAGAAATTAGCGGAGTGCAAATAACGGCTTTATAAACGCTTTATAAATGCTTTATAAACGCTCCCAACAGGACTTAAAAGTTTAAATCTTATTGTTGCCCATTTTACTGTAATTTGTATTTGCATTGACTTTTAGTGTGACGATTATTTTTTTACATTTTTTTGTAAAAAATTACAAAAGTGGTGATTATTTTTTTTTTTAGAGTGGTGATTATTTTTCTTGTAAATCTTATAAACTTGGACTGTTTATCAGACTCAGGCATTTGCATTTGAATCCAACCCAGGTGCAGGTTATAGGTTAGGGTTATGGCCAGCAGGGCGGCAGTAGAGAGTGCAGCTCTGAGCTGCCTTTGGCCATACATACCGATTCCTGGCAGTATCCATCAGGGAAGGAGATCTTTGATCACTGACTACCAAGGGCTGCCAGGAGGAAGATGGGTTTTCCTTTGGGATCAGACAACTCCAGCTGCTTGTTTCATGTCAGCTCAGCAGGTTTGTGTCTCCTGGCTTGTTCAAGCACAGACTCATAAAGGATGCCTGACTGGTACACCTGGGGGGGGGGGTTGTGAAACTACTGTGTGGCAGTGTGTGTTTGTGTGTGTGTGTGTTGAATGTGCCTTGCAGACAAGTGAAGTGAGGAAGATGAAGAATGAAAGATGAAGTGAGGAAGATTGGGCTCACAAGTTGAAGGTCTCTTCCCAGACAGGGTTCAGGTTGCCGTAGATGGTCTTTGTTCTCCTCTTGGTCTTCCCCACCTGCACCGTCACATACGGGTCACTGGAGCCAGTGCGGTCCTTAGCTTGCAGACCCTGCGCACTCAGTACTGCACACACACACACACACACACACACACACAAAATCAAAGTGTAAAGGCTCCTGCAGCACACACTCATCACACATCCAGCCGTACCTCCACCATTACCTGCGTTACCTTTTTAACACCACAGCCACCAGGTAAACATCTAACACAGGGACTTTATTATACTGATCCTTATTCAATTAATAAACCAGAGAAGAACCAACCCAACATGCACCTCATACACCTCTTGTCCCCTCAGAGGTCCATGTAATTTACCTGTAATGGAGATCTTGGCAGACCACTTGGCGGTTCCATCCAGGACCGTCTGTTTGATTGTCTTCATCTGCTGGGCGTGGCTTAACTTGGTCACGTCGAAGACGTTCCGGATAGCTTCGAATATCTCCGGCTTGTTCCTCTCCCGGATCTTCATGCGGTCCTTCATGGCAGAGATGATGTGCTGGGTCCGATCCTCCGAGCCAGTCTTACTGCTCTTCTCCACAGCTCCTAGAGAGAGAGAGAGAGAGAGAGAGAGAGAGATGGGAGAGAAAAGGAGAAAGAGTGCAGTAAGTAAGTAAGTAAATAAACAATATAAGAGAGTTGGTGTTTATGAACTACATGGGTTTTCGCCCTAAAAAGAACAAAGTCTTTCTGGACGGCCTACAATCAGAATGGACCAGCAGCCTGTGTGCAGAAGCTCCAGCTCTAGGGTTGCGGAGGCCCTTTGAGTGTGGTCGGGAGAGACCCCGATGCGAGTCTCACTCTGCAGGCAGTCGGCGTTGAGCAGCTCCTGGCACTTCTCGTGACATTTGACCCCACACTCGGAACAGCGCATGCCCTGGCGGGCGATGCCCCACAGCAGACCCTCGCACTCGTAGCAGTAGGTGGGCGTGGTGGCCGTCCAGACCTCGAAGTTGTGGGGCGTGGTGCAGGAGATGGGGTAGATCAGAGCCTGGAGGGTCTTCTTGTACACGTGGCTCTTCTGCAGGAAGGGGGGGGGGCGGAGGGGGTGAGAGGGTAAAAAGAACAACAGAAAGAAAGATGAAGATGGTGAAGAGCAGAGAGGAGCTGGAGAAGATCTGGTGGATCAGTGAATGTAGATCTCAGGACCTGAATCAGGAGCCATGTAGGATTACTGTCCAAAGCAGGAACCCTGTAGGATTACCGTCCTGAATCAGGAGCCCTGTAGGCTTACTGCACCTCACAGCAGACTGGGTGGAGTGAAGCTCTCCTCACCCAATCAGCTCTGCACTGCATATGTCACACAGCAGCTGCAACAAGCCCCGCCCTCTGCCAGTGTTCTGCGTGGTGCAAGAGGGGCACACTAGGAGTGGGCGGGCGGTTGGCACAACGACCGAGGTGCTCTGCAGCCCGTGGGCATCCGCCTCTGTTCTACGTGCGATCCCATTGGTGGAGCTGCTAAAACTTTCCCATTTAAACTATGACTCATGCTCAGGTCGTGAGAAGGCACTCGGTGAAGCTGTTTACTGTATTTGAAGGAGGCGGAGAAGAGGGAGGGTGTTTTGGGGTTTAATTTGGGGTTACCGTCAAAGCAGTGTATCAAAGCAAGGAAAACAAATGTCACCCAGAACAGAGAGGCAAAAGCAGTAAGAACACATTTATATCTTTTATATCTCTGAAGTAAACGTGTGTGTGCGCGTGTGTGTGTGTGTGTGTGTGTGTGTCATACCAACTCCTCATCTCTGAGTGAGCGTCGAGAAGCCAGTGCAGACGAGAGACCGGCTTTCCGGGACTGTACCAGGGACTGTACCAGGGAAAGATCAGGACAAAGAGAGAGAAATGAATGAGACCGAGAAATAATTGAGACAGTGAGAAACGGCCCAAGAGCAATAAGAAACCAGACAAACCATCAGAGATACAGACAGAACGAGAGCATCCAATAAATGATTAAGCAAAGTCAAGCAGAACAAGGAAGAACAGAAACAAGCTGCTCACACACACACACACAGTACCATAAAATCATTCATCCCCTCCCCACAGCTACCACAAGTCTTTAAAAACAAAAAGCTTTCATGAAAGTTCTGATGTAAACATGTTCTGATCTAAACATGTTCTTTATGAAGAGGCAAGCAGAGATTAAATGGCAATTTAAAATCCAGAAATAAAGAAAAAATCATAAGCAGTGAATATCTGAATGCTAATATTTAAAGGATGAAAGATTGTGCTGAATATCTGAATTATAATATTTTAAAGGATGAAAGATTGTGCTGAATATCCATGTTGAGTGTGTATGTCCATGTTGAGTGTGTATTTAGCCTGTCAGGCTGAGAGCAGCAATTAACGATTTTGAAATTCTGACTTTTTGTATCAGAGCACAGAGTTTTTGTTCACATTCAGAATCAGTCAAAAGTTGTTCTTTCTTTTTTAAATGTATTCTCTCTGAAACAAAAATGTCCTCAGCAACTACTGATGCTTTTGTCTCAAAAAACATTCTTTCATCCATTTTTGTTGGCTTGTTTTCTGTTTTTGTTATTTTACAATGCATGAAATCATGAAGGAATCTTTGCTGTGGTGGGGAGATGTGGTGGTAAGGGAGAGGCTGGGGGCGGGACCACGAAGTGTGTGGGCGGGGCATTCAGCTACATGCTGTCGCACAAACACGGCATGCACCAGCGCTAGAGTTACGGAGCGGCCGAGCTGAAGCGCGTGGGTGAAACACACCTGAACTTTTAACCCCCCCCCCCCCCATCGCAGGCTAGTCTAACTCCACCCACAGCGCTGGCACGGTTGCATGAATGATACCAGCCTGCTGGCACTGGAGACTCGAGTCTCACTTTAACATACAGGACAGGCGTCCCAGCAAAGCGGGATAATGCGGGATCAGCGCAGTCCTGCTCCCCCATGAGCTTCTCAGCAGACCAACTCAGTACGTGAATCAGCTACGTTATCACTTCTCATTACACATGAGCCTGGTGCATAAATACTGAGCAGATCCAAGTTTGTATTTTGAATCATTTATGTCCTGAAGTGTTGCTGAGCAGCAGGTCAAGCGCACGGCCCTGGAACCCTGGAAGAAGTGGGTTCACACGGCAGCTTCAGTAAGGAGGAGTAACACTGGCTCCGAGGTCAGAGGTATGCATGTTCCTCCTTGGGAGCCTGTGAGAAGCAGTGCTCTCAGGGATGGAGGCGTGCCACTCTCCCGTCAATCACAGTGACGCTGGCCAATCACGCGTGTCTGATGGGAGGAACTGGCTATGGTTAAGGGAATTGACTAAAATAAGGAACTGGCTATGGTTAAGGGAATTGACTAAAATAAGGAACTGGCTATGGTTAAGGGAATTGACTAAAATAAGGAACTGGCTATGGTTAAGGGAATTGACTAAAATATGGAGAAAGTGGTGGAAGGATCTCCCGCCCCCCAAAAAACTAACAAAATAGTACAATTGATAACTGAATATAAATCATGTTCATCCTCGTGGTGTTTAACATCTGATTGTTTAAAAGCTTAAATAATTACTTCCCATTTTTGTAATAGAAACTGTTGTTTTTTGTTTTTTTTTACTTACCATAGCCTGGATGTGGTGACAGAAAGATAAAGAGCAGAAAAGAACAATCAATATCATGAATAAAGATTAACGAAAACATTCCGAACGCACCACAGTCGTCAGACCTTAACTCCAAGTCTCATACGTGTAAGAACGCCATCCAGCAGATACCGTGTGTTTAACTTGGTTTCATATCCGACGACGCACTGTAAATTGGTATGAAGTTATGAGAGGCTCTCACCACTTCGCTAACCAGGAGAAAAGGTTTTCTCCTCCGAAGATCAGGCATGCTGTCGATACCAAAGATACCCATTCCACTTCGAGAGAGAGATTGGAACAGAACAAAGCAAGTGAAAGAAAGAAAGTGATAAAGGCAGAAGAAACAGACAAACAGTAAAAGCAATAAAATGAGAGCCCAGGGAACTGAAGGACAAGTAATTCTGGATACTCAGGCTTGGCCAGGGACTGTCTGCTGGGGTCTCTGTCGCCGACGTGGACCTGCATGGACGAGAAAACATCACTCACCAACGCAAAACTAGACGAATCCAAGCCCAGAGGAGACAGATACCCAACCGTAATTATAGTACAGAGTTAAAGACACAGGGCCTGGTATATCAGCTGATTGAGTTTCAAGTGCAAAGAAAAAGATTCTGACCAGATTCTGATTGTGCGTGTAATCCAGTGGACCATGCAAAATTCATGTGCAAGTCCACCGTTATTGGTGTATTGGCTCATTAAAAAAAGAAAAGGAATTTTCTTATGGAACTTAAACATAATATTGACCAACCGAAGAGTCCAGAGGCAATGAAGTATGAACATTAATGACTAGCATGACAAAGCATAACTGTAATTGAGGGGCGAAGACGACGCCCGCGCGTGACTGCATGAGGAGAACGAAGATTATTGCAACTCAAATTAATCTATTATAACCTTTGATATGTTTGTGAGTGAGAGAAAAAAAATGACTCCAAAAAGACACATCCCTCAATTCAAGGAAAAACCAGGACTCCTCTGCTGCTGCAGCATTTCATGATGCATTTCTTCAACGCTGATAAATCTTGAGAATTTTCTGTTTTGGTTTGGTTTTCACAGTATGTACCAATTTAAGGCCAAAAGGGTGATAAACTGATCACTGAGAGGATGATGAACAGAAACAGAAGGGTTTGACAAAGATGTGCTGTGTGGCATGCAGGCTTACGTATAATCACACTTCTGCATCGCAAAGCGTGAAAGCATGAAACACCATTGTTTTTGTTGTTTGTTTGTTTGTTTGTTTGTTTTAATGACATCAATGATGAAAAATAACCTGATCTTCATCCTGAGTTCCATCTGGAATCAAACAGAAACACATAAACCGGCATGAGGGTGGTGAACAAATGCTGAACAGAACACAACAGCGTTTAAGCAGAGAACTTTTGAGATAGGAGGCCTGGGTCAGTTGCTAAGTGGAGCTGTGAAACAAACAGACTTCAGGGACACTTTTACCAACGAAGTCTTGAGCTCCTAAATGTTTTACTGAGATGAAGAAAAGATGTATAATTCATTTTCATAAGGTTCTAATTTCCTCCTCCTCCTCCACCACTTTTGTCAGGTTTGCTGAGAGTAATTAATCTGCCCTGAGCCTTGCAAATGGTGGGCGACCAGCAAAACTAGCACCATTTACAAAAAAAATAAAAATCTTAAAACCACACATCCAAACACCCACTGGCTGTTTGACTCAGCGGTTTCAGTGCCTGGTGAAAGATCAAAACATGAAAAAAAGGATAAAAGGGAGAGTGAGACAGCTCTAGGTTAAGAGTGAGACAGCTCTGTAAGTTAAGAGTAAAATCCCAATGCAGACTTCTTTAAAGGGACTCGATTATGACCTACTCAAAAGGATGATGAAAGTGAACAGGTTGAAGCCACTGAAACTTTGATCTCTCGCAATAGCAATACAAGTTCAAGATTCTGAGAGATGGCTTGATGAGAGTATCGTATTTGTGCAGTTCAAAGGGAATCTGAGAAAACTCACCTCTTTGTTTATTGAACAGCAAATCTGACTAGGTTAGAATAGACGAGCCATTTAGTAAACTACAATTCTGTGCATTGCTCAAACTTTAAGGTTGCCGAGATGCTGAAGAATGGAAGAAAAACAATGGATGAAAAAAAATACCTGTTTTGAAATCATCTTGGGAGTAGGTGAACATGGTCGCCATGCCAACAGTTCTCCTGCTCCCTCTCTTCTCCCTAAGGATCTGCTGAAAACTTCTCATACACTTCAGCCTGAGGATGTCTCGCTCACTAATCTCCAGAGGCTGTTCTACATGTTCTCCAGCCTCTGCAGGGAGATCTACTTGGGGCTGTTCTTCAGCTGTGGGATCCACAGATGTTGCTCCCTGCTCCTCCTGAGGTTCCAACTCTTCAGCAGAGATGGAGACCAAGGTTGATTCTGGTATGGTGACATCACTGGCATGCCATATTCTATCCCTGGAGACACCCAGGTCAGAACAAAGGCTCGTTTCCAAAGGCTCACTACTCTGCACAGAAAATGTTTTTAAACTGCTCTCCACTGGCTCTGGCATAGTATTGCAATTGTTTGATGAAGAAATGCACTCCTTTGGTTCAAGGTGTCCAGTTTCAGTTTTGTTGATTTGAGACACCTCTAAAGTGTTGACCGCCCTTTCAGTTTGAGGTACTTCCTGTATGGGCGTCTCACCATTGGTAAAGTCTACCCCTAACTGAGCCTCACTACAGGAGGATATGTGTGGGTAAGAGTCTGCTTTTTCTACAGGTGAAGTTGGCCCAGTTGTCTCTAGCTTCTTTAGTGCCCCCTTTAGAGCAGTTTTGAAATCCAGTACTGCCCTGCCAAACCTTGAAACGTTAAATTCTACACGGCTGCTGACTTCACTGTTGGGCTCCTGTTCGGGGGTGTGCAGACCAGGGCAGGCTAGGTATCCAGCATTCCAGGGCCTTGCAAGGCCAACACCACCATCTGCAGACATCCCATTCAAAGTGAAATGTCTGCAATTCTCACTGGAGGAAGATGAGCCAGAGTCTACACCATCAAAGTTAGGTTTCTGTCCCAGAGATGAGACACAGGGATGTCCTTCACACTCATATAACTGTGCAGTTTGATATCCAGAACTCTGAGAACAGTCACAAACACCCAAAAATTCACTGGGCTCCAATCCCTCAGAGTACATATCCACTCCGCACGCATGTGGTCTATTAACATGTCCATGCCAAGCTTCCTTAGTGCATGTGCTAACTAGAGAACTATAGTGATGACTGGATGGCATGGAAACGCTGCCTGGTGTTGATTGTTCCAGCACAATACCAGCACCCTCATTCCTAGAAGGCTCCCAAGTGCCTTCTCTAGTGCAGACGCTTGACTCCTCAAAACTGCCTCGTCTGGAGTTTGGATCTTCTTCACTCCACTTCGTCTCCCCATTCCCACCGTGTCCCAACTCTGAGTGGTCCCGGTTCCACCCCTTTTCTGTGGTGAACACCACCCCAGAAGAGGGTCTCTCTTGATCAGACTCCGACTTAGAGCTTTGACCTGAGGAAAGGGAGCTAATACTGGGACAATCTTGCCCATCATGGTGCTCAAGGGAGCCAAAGCTAAGCTTCCTTCTCCCTGCACCTGGGGGTGTGTCTGATCTCTGTTCAGTGGCATCTTCAACTAAATCTTGGATGCCACCATCAGCATTTGAGAAGGTAGATGGAGCCCTACAGGATTGTTGTTCTGCTCTGCATTCTGACTGCTGGCTGTAAGGGGCTTTACAATGTCCATCAAACCCTGAACTCATGCTGCTCCTTAAACTGGAACATTCGACACTATGGGGTTTGCGATAGCCCTTACAAAGGGGACTGGCAGGTTTCCGGTGGACAGTAGGTCTGCGTGTGGACACAGATCCCGTCTCCGGACCAGATCTGGCACCTGAGCGAATGCCTTCAATCTCCATTAAAACTGCGTCCACACAGGTGGACACCTCTTCAACAGAACCATGCACAGAGGAGAGGTACTTCCTCAGATCTGAAATTTCCTCCTGAATTTTATTGATTCCTCTGAGCTCCTTAAGTATGTGCTCAATAACAGCACTGGACTCTTCCTCTTGATCCAGTTCCTCCTCTTCCTCTTCAGTCTTTTCCTGCATAGCCATGTTAAACTGATAAAGCAGAGAATCCTTCGCATACACGGACGACCCACCAGTCAGACCTCTGCCAAAAGTCAACCCAGACCCGTTGATATCTTGGGTCCCCTGTAACTCTACTGGCTTACTGGGTTGTAGAGTGCAAGGGATTCTGATGCCTCCTTCACGGTTCAGCTCCACCTCTCCAACACAGCGCTCCCCAGCCGCGGAATCCTGGTCTTGCCCATTTGTGGCCTGGGAAGCACCGCAGGCTTCAGCCCTTCCCCTGCTGTAGCGCTCCTGCTCTTGGCACGTGTCCTCTGCCTCTCCTTCATCCTCCTCTTCAATTCCAGCATAGCAGAGGCTCGTAGCCTGGACAGAGTTGTCGGTGGAGCCCTGGAGGAGGCGATGGATCTTCCCACGCAGGACCAGGGCAACCCTGGGGTTCGGCTGCCTCCTCTTGCTCCTGGGTCGGCCATACTGTGCAGCCGCAGTCCCACCCTGGCCATTGCAGCGGCTGCGGGAGAACATTTCTGATTGGCTGATTGGACAGCTTAAAAAGGCAGCTCCCGCTTCCGAAGTCCGATTCACATCATGAGAAGTTCCAGCAATACAGGCATTGAAATGTCAGCTGAGAGTTAATTGTGGAATTTTCCATAGCTGAGGAAGGGGGGGGGGGGGTAACACATTCAAGTGTAAAAACTGGTGATGATGTTCACAATAAAACTGAAATACAATAGTTCCTTTAAATACATAAAGAGGACATCCATGATTTTGACATTTCCCTTCCTCTCTCATCAAAGAAAGCTAATACATGTGCTGTGTACCACTCCCATCTGCAGCCCACTGATGAAGATGCCTGGCATGAGCCTGCATACTCCAGACCTACTTCTCACCAACCCACTACACTTTCCGCTGATGTCACTCAACAGTCTGTCCACCAATCAGGAGCATATGTCAGCGCATATGCCAATGCCAAGTTACCAAATGTCAAATCAACGCCTGTGCTAAAAAGTCAGAGGATGACTGTGCAATTTATTTTATTGTGATATGACAAAGAATGACTCATCATATTTATGAGCAAATTACATGTACAAAAAAGTTACACATAAGACAGTTGGGTCTGAATAATAATGGTGTGGGTTATTGTTAAGATTACTCACACCGGCACTGATCTAAACAAACTCAACAAGGCAGTAAGTTTATGAATTCAGTAAATATTAAATAACTGCTCGCTAACGTCCATTGAAAAGTTTGATGAGGTACAGGTTCACTGTTCCGCCAATGAAACTCTTATACAGCCTGTAAAGGACTGATTCATCGGACAACCATTTCTTTCAGGCACAGACCCACACGCGCACACACGCGCACACACACACACGCACACACACGCACAAACCATGTAGAGCATGATGCATACACTGTTAGGCAGAATATGATTGACCTGAAACATAAGCACTACTGACAAGGACAAATCTAGCAGTGGAGACTGGTGGACTCTTGAGGTCAGTGTATAAAGGCATGTACAAAGCAGAGTGAAGATAACACTCCAGCATCTTCTGAAGCCCTCTCATCTGGACACAATGCAGACAGCAGGGACATCCAACTCACAAATACAACAGTCTGCAATCAACACCTACTACATACCTAAGTAAGGAAACACATATACACACACACACACACACACACACACACACCCTCACCTTATGTTCACGGTGACATACACACCCTCACCACGCTTTGTGACGTGCACGCGCGCACGCACGCACACACACAGGCTGCATCTTTCTCAAATGTGAAGCCTTCACTGAATCTCTCTCCTTCTCACGGCAGCGCATAGTACTTTTCACAACTGAGAAGCTGCACCCACACACACACACACACACACACACACACACACACACACACACACACACACACACACACACACGCGCGCGCGCGCGC
>JAOXYF010000028.1:14961917-14988429 GCA_028565775.1 Sternarchorhynchus goeldii | reverse complement strand
GGGGGGGTTTTATCTGATTTCCCATCAAACCATTTCTTCCTCATTTCTGTGATGTTACGGACCTTAAATGACAGACCTTTGGTTTCCTTTCCTTGGTTTAAGCAACTGTTGATTGTAGCAGAAGCACTACTGATGCTATTACGCAGTGGCATCTGTCAGCACTGTCGCACTACTGATGCTATTACGCAGTGTCATCTGTCAGCACTGTCGCACTACTGATGCTATTACGCAGTGTCATCTGTCAGCACTGTCGCACTACTAATGCTATTACGCAGTGTCATCTGTCAGCACTGTCGCACTACTAATGCTATTACGCAGTGGCATCTGTCAGCACTGTCGCACTACTGATGCTATTACGCAGTGGCATCTGTCAGCACTGACACAAGGAGGGAGGGTGCCAAGCCTTGTAAAGCATTTTTTGAGCTAACGTGCTAGATCACGGACAGACTTTACAAATGAAAATAAAATACATTTAAGATACAAAATATCTTAAATGTGAAAATTCTTGCATCAGGCCTTTATTGTAAAAAGACAACAACACCAACAACAAAAAAACACAGTAGTGTATCCACTCATTGTGCTCTCAATCACCATGTTTCTCCGGTTGATTTGTTACCCAGAATTCCATTACCTGAAATTGCCAAATGAAGTGCCATGCTAACCTTCATAGGATAACACCAGGTTAAAGGGTTACCCAAGGTCAAAGGGCCCAAGTCACAGAGACACATGATTGAAAGGCTTGCCCCGGGTCAGCAATCTTAAATGCCACTAAGGGCTGTTGATGACAATAATTCATATTTATGAGACTCTTAATTCACTGATGTTTAGAGGTATACATTACCCAAGTGCCCCGTCCCGCTTCTCCACCCACACGTCTGATCCTCTCTGTCACCCACGGAAACACCCCCATGGTGCTACCCACAGGAACGCCCATGGCAACACCCATAGGACAACCCACGACGCCACCCCATGGCAGCGGCCAAAGCGCCACCCACAGGACACCCACAGTATTGCGCCAATGTGAGATTGGTATAATAAAGAACACCATCCTGTCAGAGTGCTTTAAAGTCATTAAACATTAAGAGGGGAGAAATACAAAGCTTATATGCCAACAGACCATCAACCATGCAAAAATCAAGGTTGCGTTTCCATAGTAATGTTAATCTGTTGCCATGGCAGATTTCTTTTTTCAGAAAAATAGCCACTTCAGATATAAAATGTTTTTTCTAGTGGCATTTAATCCAACAGGAACTGATTATGTATTTCTAAAATTTGCTGCAGCTAAAGAGGTACTCACCATAACTGAGGAGCTATTACATACATTTAACTATTACATTTTTAATACATTTAACTCCAATTATATTTATTTCTAAATTATAGGCTAAATAAACAGCACACAGACACGCAGCTTTTCAACAAAATAAATCAATAAATCCACACAGAGATGAACCTGAATGTGTGTCGGTGTCCAACCCCAGACGTTTAAACTGTCAGACAGAGAAGTGAACGATAGTAATCGGCTATGATTCGTCTCCTCCCCAACACTTTTCCTGTCAGGGACATTTGTAGTCATACAGACAATCTATCCTCAGTTGCCCCCCCCCCCCACCTCTCCGGTACTGAGACAGCCAATCACAGAAGAGCCTCCTCCACACTGCAGCTGTGGAGATCACTGATACTCATACACACACGCACGCACATACACACACACACACACACACGCGCGCACGCACATGCGCATGCACACGCGCACGCACACACAGTACAGTGTCGTTTCAACCAGATTCATATTCAAGTCATTTTAGTCCACATCTGTTATCAGGCACTGGTCATCTCTGAGCACCAGGATTCATTCTGCAAAAATATAGACAAACACTTAAAAATGATACACTGAACGCTGACCTGGCACCAAATGCTCCAATTAGCCATGTTAATTCCTCAGATGGCCTGTTGCCATCTGCTTCGTTAGCATATTTATGATAATTGACTGTTTCTGTTCTATGAGCATATCTATGCTAATTGATTTGCTCTATGCCATTAGCATACATATGCTAATTTATGGGCTCAGTGCCCTGCTCATTATTTGTAAGTCATCTCAGCTTTTCTGGCCCTATTTATCCTTTTTAAATACAAGTTCTGGCTGGGCTCCAGTTTTTTTGTCTATCTAGTATAATCTATACTAGAAAGAGAATCTTCCAGAAAGTCCAGGACCACATCTGTCTTCCAGAACGTCCAGCAACAAATCATGTCTGTGTGTGCGCGTATATATTCAATTAATATACTGTTAAACAACCTTGATATGCCACATATGAATCTCAATCAACCAAACAACCAGGCCAGGTCAGTGTAAACATGAGTAAACCTCCTACCTGGTGCACTTGTGCCTGGACTTTGTTAATGGCCCTGAGCCAGCGCAGGCGGGAGGGAGCGAGAGGAAGCCGGCTGACCTCGGCAGAACTGAACGGAGAAGAAACACGAAGGAGAAAGAGATCTCAGAACAACGGGGGAGGAGGCAAATAAACCAAACGCAAAGTGGCACCTCTTTAACAATCTCAACCCTACGGCACAGTTCTGTTTACAAAACACGCCCTTTAAAAAGACTTTAAAGACTTGAGATTAAAGCATGAAAACACTTTAAATAAAAAAATAAGATCATAAAATTACATCGATTTGAAAATGCCTTCCATTATTATTAATTATTATTTTTAAATTAGGTTATTTTAAACTCGACAAAGGCAGTAATAAGCAGGGATTCATCAGTAATTAATCTACTTTGTAGAAGTATATCATACTCCAGTGGTATATCACACTCCTCTCTAGTACATCACACACCTCTCTAGTTTTCTCCCTTGATTAGAAAGTGGTTTGGCCGAGAGGACTGCCTCCTTGGTCTCATTCTCCACCCTTGCATGTCCCTCCCTCTCTCCTTCCTCCGTTTCCTCGGAGGGTGGCTGCAGTCTGGAGTCGGCAGGTATTTCAGATCTGGAGTCTGGCTCGCTTCCTTCCTCAGGCTCGGAGCTGAATTGGGAGCTGGCCTGACTGAGGTCGCCGGACGACCCGAACTGAGAGCTGCTGGCTGGGCTGAGGACATAGACACGCAGGGGTCATGACCGGAGGGTCAACATGCTTCTGAAAGGAATGGAGGGACAGAGTGTGGGTCAGGCCGGAGCTATTCCTAGACCAGCTGAAGTCTACGTCTGCCTCACGTTTGATTGGCTAGTCCCAAGAACGGGAAGGTAATCACTTGCATTAAAGTTTACATGCAAGCATTTTCATGTGTTTCAGGCCTAACAGGCAGGGCGTGTAGATCTTGGTGGAGTAGCTCTGACTCACCCTGGGATAAACTCGACTAGCAGCTATGATGAGGTCAACGTACAGATAATAGAAATACTAAAAAAAGACGAAGGAAAGTTTTATAAATGCAGCCAAAACCACACAACACATCCACACAACTGCACTGCATACAGATCTGCTGCCTTAGGTTGTTTACATTAGACAGAAAGCCGAAGGAGACCCGATATCCCCCCCATCATCGTGTTTTGCACTAGAGCGAGACTCACCCTGGCATCTGCGACGCTAAACCTCCATGATTTACTTTCCTTTGGGTTTGGTAAAATTACTTTTGCCATTACCTTTGCTCTGCATACACAGCAGAGCCTGTCACTCCATAACTTTCCTACCAACATAAATCTCTCATCATTCAGCTGATGTATACAAACTGGTTGGAGTGAGTGGAATAACTCAGCAACCTGAAAGGGAATGACCTCCCCACATAATCGAGGAAAGCTAATAAATAAAGAGGGTGGTTCATGCACTGAGCTTCCATCAATGCCACTTAGGCTGTTTCTGTCCCAGGCAGCAGACTTTCAGCTTTATTTTGTGGTTTCTTCAGCTTTCGCTTATGAATTGTTTCAACTTAAAACAACAACTAAACACCAAGACTATTACTGCATAAATCTGACTAATCGCAATCACACATTTAAAGATTAATTAATTAATTTATTAAAAGTAATTTTATTAAGTAATTTTAGTATATAATTGATCGAATTATTTAATTATTAATCAGCATCGCCCCTAAAAAAAAAAAAAGAAGACAACTATTAAAGCGAAGAGGCCACTACATCTAACACAACTCAGACTACATCTAACACAACTCAGACTACAGCATGGGAAGGTGGAGAGGCGGGGTCATATCAAGTTATAACAAACAGCCTGCACACAGTCGTTTTTCATGTTCCTACTAGCCTTTGGCTAGACGTTCTCTTCAGGGGGCTCTCTGCTAGATGTCCTGCGGTGTGATCTGTAGCATCCGTGTCCTTGTTTTCCGGAGCTGGTGTCACTTCATCCTGGGTTTTTTTAATATTTCGATGTTCATGGCCTGAACCATCCTGCTTTCTTGCTAAAGGACTTTCTAAATTCATGTCAACACTTTGCTGTTTATTCAAATAAGTGTCAGCTGGTCCCTCTACATCACTGTGATCTGCACTCCCTGTTATATCTGATTCCTGTGATAAACTGTCATGCTCAGGACATTCCTTGGCGTCTTCATCTTTTATCCCTGCTGGTTTGGACTGTGTGATTACAGTGGCATGGGTTGCGTGAGGTACTGTGCTCCGACATGGAAAACCCACATTCTTCTCCAACATGTATGCAGTAGGTATGGGTTCATCCTTCATGTCAGCTGCATTCTCCCCTTGGAAAAGTCCAACAGACAGGCTTTTGAAACTAGAAAAGAGACCCACAGAACCAGGCTGCTGCTGAGGTGGCTTTGAGTTAACAGATGAAACAAGAGAAAAAGAACCAAATAGAGACCTGAATGTATTTGGTGACTCAGTTGCACCTGACATTAAGCCTCCAAAAGAGGGTGCTGACAGACCAGGCAAGTCAAACATGCCTTTAGACAAAGGTGAAGTTGGAGGTTTTTCCTCAGCAGTTACAGTGTGAAAAGTTGTTGGAGACATTTTAGATTCTGCTCCATTCTCCTTTGAGATCACACCAGCGTCGTCCTTCATACATTCTACATCAGACTCTTCTTGTTTCATGGACACTTTGGTGTTGTCTTCAGATTCCACCTTGTCAGACTTTTCAGAGTCTTGCACACTTTCTTTTTCTTGTTCTGGTAGCTGCTGTGTCTCCATGTCAGTAGCTTTAATCACTGCTTCAGGTTCCCTGAATGTGCTTATTTCTTTGGCAGTGGGACTTTTTGGATCTTTAAAGTTTACCCTATCTTGGTCCTCATTCTGAAAATTGCAGGTCTCTGATGTTTGACCAGAAGCCATACTCTTAAATAAGCCAGTCAATGAGTCTGTGGGGAGGCCTGTGGGTAGACTACTGGTGAGGTTAAAAAAGGAGGTCCTCTGTTGCTGGTGAGGACCCATCACAGGCAATGACTTGAAAAATGAAGTCTGTGGTGTTGAGAAGAAACTGGAGGTTGCTGGCTTGCTGGAGTCACTTGCTCCTGAGAACATGGATATAAATCCAGAAAACCCTGCAGGCTCAGGGGGCTTCTGAGGTCCAGTCATCCTCAATCTAGGTTGGCCATGCATTTCAGGTCTAGGGACTGGCATTCCAGGTCTTGGCTGGCCAGGTAGCCTTGCTACTTTAGGTTGGCTCAAAAGAGGTTTAGGAGGTTCTATCGTACATGTCGTAGACTCTAGCTGTTGCTGAAGTGGGATGACATGACCAGCTATTGAGACTATGTTAGTGGTCTCTTCCATGAATAGTTTTTCTGTTGCCTGATGCTCTTCGATTTCTACCAGAGTCTCCTTATGTGGTATAGTCTGAGACGGTTTATCAAGGTCAGCTTCTTCTCCCATTTCAGAGCCAGTTTTATCCGATTTACTCTGATTTTGTGTGTCTTGTTTTCTCTTTGATTCAAGCTCATTAATCTCTTCTATTTTATCATTTTCAGCAGGGGTCATATAATTCACAGGTTTGCCTAAATGATGTGGTCTTCCTGCTTCAACATATTTTTCCAATTCATCCAACTGATTCAATTCCAGTTCCAAAGGAATCAGACTCTGCTTTACAGACTCTGCTGACTCTAAAGTTTTGTCAGCTTGAGCTAAACTCTCCACTCTCAATTCAGGATGAGGTAATGATGCAGCAAGCTCTATAGCAGTCTCAGGATATGTTGTTTCTAAAGAATCCAAGTACCTGCCAGTTTCTTTGTCAGTGTACAATTCTAGTTCTTTAATCCCGATGTGCTTTGTATTCATTTGTTCAAAGAAAAGTTGTTTCACATCTTCTAAAGATGCTGGTTCTTTAGGCTTTTCTTCTTCTTGTGGGCTCAAAGCTTCAGCTTTACCTGCTGGACTGTCAGTTATTTGTAGATCATCAGAGGTCACTGAGGTTTTGTCTTCAGAGTTTCCTGTACCCTCTTTCTTTGAGGTAGTATGAACAGATTTATCTTTCATTTCATATTTGCTGTTCTCATATTGTTCATAATATGCAAATATATGCTCATTTGGAAGACTTTGTTCTGTTTCTTTCAGCTTAATTTTAGGTGGTGTAATATCTTTGATTCCATCAACTACATGAATAGTAGTTTTTTGGTCACAGGGAAAGTCCTTTATAGTGGCAATATGTTCAGATTTTGTAGCAGTTATATTTTCAGGAATATGGACAGCAGGTTTCTTGTCATCCACAAGGGACAAAAACCCTAATTTTGGCTTGAAATCAGATTGCTTCTCTCTAGTTGTTGAACTACGTCCCAAGGAGAACACAGAAGAAACTTTGAATGCACCTTCTGACTCAGATGATGCTGAAGAATTAACACTAAATATGGAAAATAAGAGTTTCCCTGTTGACTCTTTGTTAGGCTCTGCTGATGCCTGGGTAGACTGGGCACTTGCTCCACCAAATATAGAGAACAAACCAGGCCCAGGATTATCTTTGGGAGTGGATGATCCAGAGAGGATGCCTGCAAAAACTGAAGATCCAGAAGCAGTTGTTACCTGTGGAGAAGGTCCACTAAACATAGATAGTAGTCCTTTTCCTGGTGGTTCTTTGTGAGTGGGCGCTCTGACGGCAGTGGGTCCTATTGGGACAGGTCCCGATGGTGTTCTTGGCCAAGGGCTTGTGATGCTCCTAGGACCAAGTCCTGGTGTTTCATTTGGCCCAGATCCAGATGGACTTCTTAAGGTAAATCTTGGTGTATCATATGGGCCAGGTGGTTGCTGAGGTGATTGACCTCTACCTAACTCAGAAAGTAACCCCTTTCCAGATTCTTCTTTGGGTGATAATTCTGCTGGACTTGGATGAGGAGCTTCACCACTAAACACAGAGAACACATTTGTGCCAGATATTTCTTTGGAAGATGAAGATCCAGAAAGAATGCTACCAAGTACAACTGATCCACTCTGAATTGGTGATAGGGTAGATGAGCCCTCAAAAAGTGAAAATAAGCCTTTCCTTGAATGTCCTTCTGGTGCATCTTTAGAAGATAAATCACAATTGCTTGCAAGTAATGTATCTTCCCTTGATAACATCTCTGAACTTAAAGCAAGAGCTTCTGCTGATGGTATTTTTTCAAATCCCCCCGACATTCCTTTTGAAGTTGATGACTGCTTAGAAATGTGTAATGCACCACAATCTCTTAGTATTTGATCCTTATCTTTGATCAACTTCTCAGATGTTGGTGATTCAAATGCATCTATACAGATATTAACAGAAGGCGCTTCACTAAAAACAATGGAAACCTCTTTAGATGTTTCCTCCTTTGTTCTTAATTTTTGTGAGGTCTCTGAACTGAGCCTTTCATTATTTACTTTGACTTCCTTTGTATCAATTTCTGGTAACTTACATTTCTCAGAAGCTCCTATTTCTGTGATTAATGTCCTGTGGCCAAAGGCCAAGCTCTCATCCTTCTCAGAAACAAGCATACAACCCAATTCTTTTGACTCTTTCTTGGCGGAAATAGTACTGACAACAGGTCTGATTTCATTAAGAGTTGGTTCCTCAGTGTTTAATACTTCTGGGGACAGAGAAGTAAAAGACTCCTCTGTGAAAAGCTCTAGAGATTCTGTTGTCTGTGAAAGAGTTACTATGCTAGAGTCTGTAAGATCTGCAACCTTCAAAGATATTTCATCTAAAGACATTATATTTTGCACAGGAGTAACCACTGAAATTTCTTCCTTTTCACACAGAATGATATCTGGCTTTGTGTCTTGACTAGTAACATATTCAAAAAAATTTTCAGTAGAAGACACAGACGAATCATCTTTCACTGGAGTGCTGGTTTCATTGACTGATTTCATATCTTCCTCCTTCAAATATTCATCAGGGCTGCTTGTCTCTGAAAGAATAATCTGAGATATCCGCTTCTTTTGATGACCAGATCCAGTAAATCTCATACTTCTTTCTTTCAGTTCTGTAGGTGAGACTGAAAGGAAAGATGGTATTTCCTCCAGGAATAACATCTCAGGTGAAAAAAAACTAATACTTGGTTGCTTTTTAGAAACAAAATCAGATTTAGTATTCTCATCTTCAGTTGAATCTAGTGTTAAAGCAAACTCTGTAGCATGAGCTGCAGCTGTCTGTGATACAGAAGACTGTGAAGGGTCAGGAAGAAGTTCATAGTTTCCAGTGACACTTGTTAATATAATCTGTTCTTGTGCATGTGTGATTGTATGTGAAGGAGCAGGCACAGCAGAAGTTGGCTGGATACTGGTTCCTACAGAGGTCAAATCATTCAGTGTTGTTTCTGTTTGAGATGCGCCTAAAGCCAGATTTGGAGAATTATCAGTGATGTCTTTCTTTTCTGGAATCTCAGGTTGAGAGAACACAACTGGAAATGGTTCTTTAGACTCTAGCTCGACTTGTGTTACAATGATACTTGGTGCTTGAAAGACACACCTACTTGAAGTTGAGGCCAAGCACTGAGATGATGTGTTTAGCGGTGAAGGACATATTTTACTTTGTAATAAAGATGAACCAGAAACATTAGGACCACATCCAGATTCAGGAGAAATACATTGTGCTTGCTTTGAATGAGACTGGCAAGTCTGGTCATCTGTGACCAGTGGAGAAGGATGCATTTGAAGCGTATGAAGTGCCGATGGATGCAATGCCACAGGAACCCTATGGCCTATATCTGGTAAGGATGCTTGAAGTGACTTCTGTTCAGTGCAGGATGTAGGATGTTCAGTATTTGTGGGTAAGGCAATAGAAATCAATCTCACATTATTGGGATCCTGCCCCGGATCAGTCTTGCAGAATACATCCTGAACAGTTACAGCACCATTTACCAGGGTGTATTCAGTAAGATGGGCCGTGTTGTGAACATGGGTTACTGTTGGGGCCTGAGACTGCACTTTAGAAACCCCACTGTGAATGATTTTTTCCTCTTCCATGCTTTCCACTGTTAATTGCTTGATCAGACTCATGTGTCTGGAAACTGCTGATCGCCTGTTGGCCACTTCAGGAATTTTACTCTCTTGTTGATTAATTACGGGAGGCAGCAAAAGGTGTCTGTCGATGTTTGAACCCTGAAGTGGAGCTCGAGTATGCTGAGGTCCAGGCTGAGGAAGATGTTTCACTGTAGCACTCTTGGATAAATCACTGAATTGTCGTGAGAAGAGAGAGACATCAGAGGCAACTCCTTCACAAGCCATAATGGTAGATTCTGGAAGACACACAGCCTCATTCAGTTGATTTTCCAAGTGATTTTCCAATTTCCAACCTGTTGCCTGTATTACTGCAGTGGGTTGGACAGCTGGATATATCATCTGGGATTGAGAAATACAAGCATTCTCTTCTTCAAAAGGCAGGACAGAATATTCTGGTGATGTGGGGATTAACTCCTGCTGTGTTGCAAAGGATTCATTAGGGCTGTAAGCGCAGGCACATGAAAGATCTGTGACCAGAGTTATTTGTTTGTTTGCATATACATGTTCAGATAGGTCGACAGTTAAATCAACAGCCACCGCATCAGATTTTTGTTTAGTTAATCTCAGATCTGGATTATGTTTGCGCTTATTCCTCAGCTTCTCCTCATAAGTCTTGGTGAAATTTATAGGTTCTCCTCCCTGTTCAATCAACAAGTAATTGCATGGAGACCGTGAAACCTTAACTGAGAAGTCCATTGGTTTGTTGTGAGGATGAAGTTCTTGAATTAGTCTTTCTGAATCAGAGAACCCCCTGTTCCTATGGTAGGTAGAGATCTGCTGACACAACTGAGGTTCTGTTGTGTTGCGTCCTTTTAGTACAAGTGATGGTTTGCAATGGCTCAGCAACTGGCCAGTCTGTGACTGTCTTTCAAAGGCTTGTTCAGAAGCTGATTTGAATTCAATACTTGAATTCAAGGGAATACCAACTAAGGAATTTATTGGATTTTTATCAGTACCATTTTTTGATTTAATAAGAGGGTTTACTTTGCCAGGAAGCTTTCCGAACATACCCTCTGTTAATCCTTCAGGTGCCTTAAAGGATGGATTTAGAGACATATCAAGAGTATCTTTGATCAAGGTATCTGGAGCTGAGGGCATATTAATTTGCTGTGAAATAAATGACACTGATCTTAAAGGAAAATAAGTTTCCCCTGGTTGAGTTTGATCGAATGGTCGTCTTTGCTGTTGTTTTAGAGGCTGTACAATTACATGTAAAGGCACATCAGCATGTGTTATATTAGTGCGTGGCTTATTCTTTACCAGAGACATATCTTCTGAAGAAGAGTTATCTGATGTTTTGTTTAGTTCTTCATTTTGTTGTGGACACTGGCTAATTGTTTCTACTGGTTGTGATTGATTCACTCCTGGTGGAAGTGGTTCAATAACCAAAGATTGCTCAACACTTACTTTATTGATATCCGTTATAAGGTTTGCCCTTATAAGTGGCAGTGCTTCAGTGCAAGAAACGCTGTGCGTCTTAACTGTCTTGGAGAGTGGTTTTGCAGAGGTGTCTAATGTGGCATTTGATCGTATTTTTGTTGAAGTCTGGGTACAAGACGACTGTACTGGATGACTTGTATCCCAGCTATGAAAAATGGGTTGGCAATGTAAGACAGAGCTTATATTTGGAGTTATGTCTACTACTCCTTGTGGAAGTTCAGTGGCTCCAATTTGTGGTTGTGACTGGTGTCTTCTAAGAGGATGTGTTACTCTGGTTGTCAAAGGTTCCATGACCAAAGACATCCCATGGAAATCTTCACCGATATATGAAGTTGATATAGATCTTCTGATTACCACTTCTTCATTTGGAGAAGTAACTAATTTCTTGGGTGGCTTTGAAGACATGGCTATGCTGGCCTTAATGGAATTTTCTGGAGCTGTTGCATTTTGATGTGGCTGAGAATTATGTCCTGTAGCTTTACTGTAAACAGGAGTTTGCCTGTAAAAACTAGAGGTGGCTTGAGTTTTTTGTGTGTATGATCCTAGTTGTGAAACTTCAGTCATAGTCTGTGGTTGCGGTTCAAGTTTTTGTTTTCCTTGCGGTGTAGGAGGCTCTGCAATTAAATGTAGTCCATAAGAATCATCATTGACACCTGCATACGAGATTTTCCTTTTTCTTACTAGAGGCATAGCTTCAGTTTCATCTTCTGGCTTTTTCAATGGCAAAACCAGTGGCTTTGAAGACATATCTATTGCTCCTCTGATCAAGTTTGCTGGTGCAGTGCTCTCAAGAAATGTCTGAGCAGATGTTTGAGCTACAACTCTCACAGATCCACCAGAAAAAGAAGATTGGTGTATAAGGCCCGTCTGTTCACTTTGATCAGACATTTGTGATGTTGTGCTTATTGTTGCGGACCTCTTTGTTTCAGACATCACACAGGATAGAGAAGATGAACCCACATTGTGCATAGCTGCAGCTTTTAAAAGTGAATGAGCTAGTGTTTCCTGTCCTCTGTCACTGTCTCTCTGGGATCCACTAGTTTGAACTTGGGCAGCATCTACATTTCCTTTTAGGGCCAATTTTGGGGCCACGTTCACGGATGGTCTGCTACCAATTTCATGTGTTGTGTTTGCCTGCAACAGCTGAAATGAGGTCTGACTGAAAGACTGAGACATCATACTGGGTGATGTGGTTGGCTTTTTCCCAATTCTATCTGGAGCACAGCATCGTATCCAGCCACTTGGGGAAGGAGGAGCAGAAACAGTTCTCAGAGGTACCTCAGACATCCTTGGATAGGTAATGGTAATGTCTAGTGGTGGAAATGTCATATTTATTTCCTTTGCAGCGTCAACATCAATAGTCAGATCAACACCTGAATCCTCCTTTGCATGTGCTTGACTTGTCATTTGCTGTTTTCTTTGTTTCCTGAGTTTGGTCTTGGAAAAATCAAGAATATTCAGAAATGGAATGTCTGGACATTCCTCTTTTTTTAATGCTTGAGAAAAGTCTATTGGTTTACTAGATAAAAGAGAATCTACTGCATTGTCTGGCCTATTTTGGAGTAAATTCTGAGGAGGGGGCAAGATATGTCTTTCATTTGATGTGACAGTTACCAGAGTTTGTGGTATTGTAGGTGATCTTTTCTCCTTAGTCAGTGTTTTTCCAGGTGATGTAGAAAGTGGTCCAGCTGAAGTAGTAAATGCTTTAGAGGATAATGGGGCATCAGGAAGTTTTCTGGAGGCAGTTTGAAGTTGTGATATTCTTTTAGAAAATAACAGGGAGGTGCTTGTATTTGCGGATGTCATAGTAACTTTAGCTGATTCAGCATCTTCTGTTTTGCCAACAAAACCACCAGCTGCTGAAAGAGCAGAGATTAATTTTTGATTCCGCTTACTTTGCTGCTGTTCAACACCTATATCTTCCACACATCCAGCCTTCATCTTAGGTATTGAAGGGTGACATGTGGTGGAAAGATACGGTCTACAAGCCACTGGTAAAGTGCATGCTACTGTAGAAGATGACACACCCATGGCCGACACTTCTGGAAAAAGATCCTTAAATACCTGGCTTGTCCAATATGGTCCCCCATGACTTGCTTTTTTTGTTTTGGTAATGCCAGATGCTTCCACTTGTTCTTCTGGGTAACTTCCATTTGGTGCATCAAATCTCAATTTTATTTTATTCAGTTTATGCATGCTAAAGTCCACGGGATGTTCTACTTGTGCAGCTATGGACTCCTGAAACATTTGAGAAAATTGTTCAAGATTCATATTCATAATTCTATTGCCTTTTTTAAGGGCTGAGGACAGATCAATAGGAGTGCTTGGAACTGAAGAATCTGATTGATTTTCACCTGGAGCCCAGAACATATCATCATCATCAAATAATTGAATTTTAAATCCACAAATTGTTACATCCCTTTTCTGCACACCGGAGATGTTCCTAGTGCTTTGATCAAAACCACAATTTTCCTCTGGACTGTTATATGCATAAAGATGCTTGCCATCCTGATCAGTCAACACCGAGTATATATAGTCCTCATCTGCATAAATATAATATCCATAATCACCATCTTCATCTGACCACCACATTCCTTGGTCCAAAAGTGACAGCCATTGTTGGTACCACTCCGAATCACCCAAGAATACATCATTCTCTGCATTTCCATTATTAATTCCAGCATTGCTACTGAGGTCCATTGGACGTGGTGTCAAATCCATGGGACCAATTTTTGCTACTTGTCCATTAATGATTTTTGAGGCACACTTTGTGTCAAATGCTGAATTCGTTGAGCTGTTCTCAGCACATTTGCTGTACTTGTTACAGTCAGAGAGTGACTGGCAATGAGCTAATTTTGTTTGCTTTCCTGTTGTTAGGTTAACCTCAGAGTCTCCTTCAATAAAAGGCTTTGTGCTTCTTTGATTATTAAAGCTATCTAAATTATCACAACTTCTCCAGGGTTTCCTCTTGCTGTTGCTCATGTCAAATATAACTATATCTTCTGCATCTACCTGTGGGAGACCATTATGAAATGGTGAGCTGCCTACATCCTGCCATGGATATGATGGTATGTGAAACTGTCTGCTATCCATATTTGTCAGGTTGCACCATTCAGGTACTTCGCAGGCTACTTCATTGTTGGATGATGCACCCTCTTGACTAACCACACAGCATTCTTGAGCTTGTATTTCCAGGGCCTCTGATAAGGTATAAGCATTCAGCTGTTGCCAAAGAAGGGCTTCTATGAGACACTGATGTTCATAAAGCTCTGGTGGAATTACACCATGTTCAGCAAATAAACGTAATAGATCCTGATATCCATATTCATCATCAGTACCATACAACAGTCTCTGGATCTCCTCTTTGTACTGTTGTGTTGACTTTACTGCTGGATGCACCTTGATAGGCTGTTGAGTCTGAGCATCAGGTTTACCCAGATTACAATAGAAAGTGTCAGTGATGATAGAAGCAGCTTCAAGCTCCTTCATATGTTTGGGGTGGAGCCGATCCAGGAATCCTTTCTTCGATTCCTTGTTTGTTGTTGAAATACTATTACTATTGGTTCCTGATTCAAAAATACTAGAATGCATTCCAGTTCCAGCACTACAGTGAGTCTTTGGGTCATCCTTAATCTGAGGAAAAGTATTTGTTTCCTTTAATTTACATGAGCTGTCCTCTTCTGAGCTTTTTCTGAATAATCCTAAGAGTAATCCTTTTTGCAGTGTTTTTTTCTGATCCTTTTCACTGGCCCCATCTTGAGTGGATTCTTGCTCAATTGGTTTGCTTCTCTGAATCTGAGGGCAAGTTTGATTAGCTATAACAGCAGAATGTTCTTCTTGCCGCTGCTGTGACCTCTGAGCATATGAAATGCCAGCCGGTTCACTTTTCTGAATATTACTTACTGCATGTGATTTATTTGCTGATTGAGTGTTTGTTTGTGCCTGTTGTTGGGATTCATCAGAGGTAACCATTTTTAAAACATTTGAGAGGAGCCCTCCTAACTGACTTTGTGGCTCCGTTACTCCTTGTGGTTGTGCATTCTGGTTGTGCAGACCTGGATTTGGCTTCTGCTGCAACACAGGGGATGACTGCCGTTGCTGCCCAGTAGAGGAGTGCTTAGAGGCTGTGGTTTCTGCACCCATTTTCCAAAGCCCAGAAAGAATTCCACCAGGCTGACTTGATGGAGGTGATTGCTGGCTTGGTGGTAGACATTGCCCTGCAGGTCCTCCACCCACAGACTGTTGAGTTGGAGTGTCTACTGTTGACAACTTATTAATAAGCCCTGATAAACTTCCTTGTCGTGCCTCAGGCACTGGATCTGGAATTTGGCTCTGCAACAGTTGTCTGTTACCCTGTTGCTGTGGATCCTGGTTTACTTGTGTTCCAGGACTTTTTTGCTGAGTGATGACAGTGGCTGTGTCTGTTGGCAGTTCTACAATCTTATTAAACAGGCTTGTAAGCATCTCACTGGGTCCACTAGGCTGGGTCTGCTGAGATGTAGCCTGACTATGTCTCTCAAGATTTTGCATGTTGGCTTGTTGTTTGAGACATTGATTACCAGAACCTTTAGGTTCAGTTTGTTTAACATTCTGAGGTGGTACCGTGTTGGCAATTTTGGCTTCTGAAGCACCGAGTCCAAACAAACCAGAAAGAAATCCTCCTTGTTTAGAAGGAGCAGACTGCTGACTTGGCATCTTGCTATCAGGTTGGGGCTGTTGTGGAATGCCCTCAGCAGTAGCCATCTTGTTTAGAAATCCTGACAGCATTCCTCCTGATCCAGAAGGTGGTGGTTGTGTCGACTGTTGTCCATTAGGATGACTGACTGTGCCACTTGACTTTTGTGGCTGTGATGGTGCAAGTGCCCTTTCAGTTAAATGCCAGAGTTCCCCAAATAGTCCTCCTGTTTGAGTTGTTGGTGATGGCTGTGGTGGTGACTCATTCTGAATATATGCTTGTGGTTGACCTGGTTGTTGATCATCACAAGCACCGGGCTGCTGCAAATTTTGGTCTGCCTGTCCAGTTGCAGTGACGGAACCTCCTGGTTGTAATGATGGTGTAGCTTTATTTGGTTCTTCAGCCCTTGCAGGCTGCTGATTGCTATGAGGTCCTGGTGCTTGATGGGCAGCATTGACTGGGAAGTCTGAAACGGTGACACTGGCCAATTTAAGTAGCCCAGTTAAAAGCCCCCCAACTTGTAATGTCTGTCCCGGTTGTTTTGTGGTAGTTGCAAATAATGGCTGGTTGGTTCGGTTTCTAAGAGGGACAGACTGCTGGTGTGCACCAATTGGCTGATCAGCTGCAGAAGTAGTTTCAGAAATCAATCCTGCTGGTTGATCCGTTGTTTCTTGCTGGGAATGCCTTTTGTTTGTTGCGTCTGTGAGAGATGAACGCAGCTCTGGAAGTAGTCCTTCTTGTTGAGGCTGATTAGGCTTGCTTCCATCATGTAACAAATCAGTGTGTGAGGTCTGGGGTTTGGATGAGGCTTCTTTAGTGTGAGGTTTTGACTGATCCTCTGGATTTGCCTGGTCCTGGCCTTGGGTTTTGGCCTCAATTGGGCATGAAGGATCTACTTGAATCTCAGTTTGATTTGCATTGTTTCTCCCTTTCCTAATATTAGTCTCATTATCAGAAACAGGCTCCATGTCAGCTCCAGACCAGTCATCAGCTCCACACTGGCCTTCGGCTCCAGACTGGGTCTCGGTTGTATTTTTCTGTGCAACTTGTGCTACTCTGATTACATCATTTGAAACTGTAGAAGAATCTTCACATCCTTCAAGTTTTTCAGGTCTAACAATAACAGTGGGTATGTTTCTTGTGCCTGCTGTTGGTTTTGAGGGGATTGATGGTACTGTTTGTGATTTACACAATTCAAGTGGACTTGTTTTGAAAAGATTAGAAAACCATCCAGTATGTGTATTTCGTTTTGGTACACTCTCCATCAGCACAGAATGATGTGGAAGTGGTGATTTAGTAGTAGTTTTAGATAACCCCTGGTTTGAGCTAGTTGTCTCTTCACCAGTTGCTAATTTTAGGAATGCGGAGAGCATCCCACCCTCTTGCTTTGGTGCTTGAGAAGGAGAAGGAGAATCAGAAGTAAATTCAGGGAGTTTAAAGTTGCTGTCAGTAGTCCCTGCTGCATTCTCCGTTTTAGAGGTATCTGCAGGCTTAAATATTGAAAAGAGAGAGGAAGCCAATGGTCTCTCAGCTGGTTTGTCTACTGGGCCAGAGGTTACAGCTATCAAAGAGGCAAGCGACTTCGAGGGGCTAAAAAATCCAGTGTCTTGAGCTGGTGCTTCAGTTTTACTTTCTCCTTGTTCTACAAAAGTCTCTCTAGGAAGAACATCAGATATTTCTCCTGATGACTCCGTTTCTGGCAGCAGCTCCACTGATCCACTGCCAGAACCACCACATGAGGACAGGTGCTCAGGCTGTGAAATGGATCTATCTATTGTCAAACATTTAGATATATCCACTGGTCCTTCTTTGGACTCAGTGTTTCTCTGAGATATGCTTGGTGAAGCTGGTTGTGAAGCTGCCTCACTGGCACGTTTGTCTCCAAAAAGCCTGAAAGTACTCAATCTCCCCAAGACACAATCAACCAGTGTTTGTGGCTGACTTGTTGTGGAGCCCAGAGTCTCGATGTCAAGGGCCACACTGTCTGCACCTTCTGCTCCTGGTGGTGGTGCACTAGCAGTATTGCTGTGCTCTGATGTGTTACAGGGCAGAAGTGACTGCAGGGATAATTTCTTTTCTACACTGGGCTCCTGGTGTGCAGGTGGAACTACTGCCACAGGAGTTGGAGTGCCAGTCGATTTTGGTATGAAAGACAACATCTTAGAAATGCCAGACTCTTGTTGGGAAAAAGCAGGAGGGGAAGTTGTTGCTATTGTGGTTATTGTTGTCTCAGTGGGGTTTGTAGTTTCATCTTTTAATGTGGTGCCTGTGAATGAGCTAAACGAAGAGTTTACAGTATTTTTCACTCCAGTGATACCCCAATCTGTTGCATTGTCCTCCATTACATCATCCAATTTGGCTTCTTCCTTCTTTTCTTTGTGTTCCTTGGTTTTTGAGCTAGATTTTTTTATTTCTTCATATTTACTAATTTCTTCCTCCCTCCCAGCAAGATATTCAGAGACAGTATCGACAATTTGTTGGAGTTTATTCATTGTGTGAATAAAATCATTATTTGTGTCTTCAACTTGTGATATATCTAGGTCTTGTGTACCAACACTGCTCTTTCGAGGGTAATAAATCTGTGAACACTCACCATAGGAAGAAATACACCTTCCACTATTGTAGTAATGGCTGGCATATTGTGCATCATGCTTAAAAGACATATCGTCAAATGTCTCCTCAGATGCGAGAGAATACTGTACCTCATCTGATCCCACTAACCCATGCTCATTCCTTGCCTTAATCCTGGCTTCCTCTTCCTCCTGATAAATTGTATAATTTTCCAGAGTATTATCAAACAATGTTTTTGCCCACATTCTTGTCTTGTACAGCAGACACTCTTTATACGCCTCCCGGTCTGCTTGGCGAAGTTGTTTAACTGAGGGGATTATAGATATTTCAGGAGGAGAGGTTTCATCCTCAATGCATCCTGTTTCCTTATAGACCAAGTGAACATCTCCACTTTCCAAACCTCTTCTCTTGGTGGAATTCACTTCTTCATCGTGTCCTCCAGCCTCAGGAGACATTACATCACGCTCCACAGCCGGATGTTTAGGGTCACCAGGAGTGTTTATGATGCGATAAATTTCATTCTTTGTCTTGTCATCATCCCTCCACATTTTTTGCTCTGGTTCCAGATAGTCATCCAATATGTAATTTAATTTATATTTAGTTTCCCAGTCCTCAACCCCCATGCCAGAATCAACAGGTACAATCCTCACCCCATTTCTACTATTTGAATGTCTTGTTTTCAATGTGAAAAAGTGTGACCCAGTAAAGAATGGAAAAAGAGAGAATGCAAAGAGAATAAATTATAAGGTGCAATCAAAACTAATTATGGTAAAAGAAGTGAAAAGATATTAGCAAATAATCAAGTACGTTTAAGCAGAGCAAAAACTGAATGGAGAGACTGAAAATGACACCAAACAGGAAAAAGTCATTCTGTCCTTGCAGGAAAAGTTTAAAAGTGTATTTCAGTTAGTATAAGCATTACTGTGCGCTAGTTATCCGACTGAATAGTAATAGTCAAATTTGTGTGTGTAGGCCTTATACATGTATGACTCTACCTAGGTCCCGTTCCTTCCCTGTAGTCCAGTCCATAGTTGTGAACCAAATCTGTCGCAGACTCCCCAGATGCAGCTTGATGTAACCGCCATCCCATGGGGTACTGGTGCAGTGAGGAATTGGGCTGGGCTGTGGTGTGGTATCGAGGAGGACGGCTGTTCAGTTCGCTGCGATAGTCACCGTCTCTCTCGTCCACCGCGCTGTCATGATCATCCAGGGCTGGAACCGCATACAGTAGCAAAGACTCACCAACAAACACAGAACAACGCAACACCACAGGGCTCAGAATGAGAAAATACCACTCATGGCTGAATATACTAAACACCATGAGTTAAAAAATGAAAAAAAAAAATAAATAAATAAATAAATAAAACAGACATTAGTGATGAGTGCGAGTACCAGATGGAAAAGAAACAATGAACAAAATCACACGTTATTTAGAAGTAGGTGCATTCTGGGTTGTGATGGATCACTACAGCTTTCCTAAAATCGATCAGCAGAATTATTTAAATCCTTTTTTTTATTTTAAAAGCAATTCGATGTGCATCAGATTTTAATAACAGAAATGACAGCCCTCTTTCTCTTCATCCAGGAAATCCAACATAGAAATGGAAAAGCACCAAAAATGTTAACATGGGTAACAGTGACAGCACAGACCTTTCTGAATGGTCTATTTTTAATCATTTAATAATTGTTCAAATAATGTTTAATATTATAATTTGTTACTAGTATCTTTTCATTTCCATGGAGAAGCATTTTTTAAATAACTAAAGTAGACAGGTGACAAAAAATCTGGCTATTTGCCAGAAGGAAGTAGACCTTCACATTCATGAATAAAGCAGTAAAGGAGGGGGCCAAAAAACAACAACAAACATCAGAGAGGAACGTTAAAAGAGTTAAAGAATGAAAGTGAGTGTGAGATGTGAGAAAATCTCACTGCTCTTCTTGAAAAGCTCATCGTCAGCACGTACAATAGGATGACGGATGACGGCAAACAGTGACCTTGAACGAACGGACTAATGAGGGAGCGACGAGAACTACATACTCTGCTGCTCACTCCATCCAGAGTAAACCCAGCTGCCTAGGAATGTGAAGAAGCATCACAAGAAACAAAACACAACAGTAACAGACTTTTACACTCATCTGCTGATGTTTGTTTCCATCAGTGCGACATTACAGTCATAAAACCTCAAAGCGTCAGCAATAAACAGTTTTGAAACAACCTTATCAAAGGTTGAGAGAGGCGTACTACAGCCTGGACAAGGAAAATTAAAAGAAAATATTGTAGGAGCAGTAAAATAGTTAAAAAATGTCTCGGATGTCTCAGAAATGTCCAACTGGATCTTGGGTGCTTGAGGCAAATGTTAGAAACACAAGTGAGAATGAGAATTAAGACCAAACAGCGTGTACCATTAAAGTGAAGTTCCAGTAAAAATAGAAATTCCAGTATTTATGCATTGTTGTCTTCAGGGTTAGAGAACAAGCAGCCATAGACTGCCCTCTAGTGGCTCAATAAAGAATCAAGTGGAGGATACACTCTAAGTAAAATATAATAAATACACTGATAAAACAGATTATTTAAAAGGAAAATATATTAAATAGTGATCATAAAGGGGATCATGAAGATTTTTACGTAATGGTCATTAAGCTTATTACACAATGATCATGAAGCTTATTACATAGTAACCAAGTCATGTGTCCTGTACATTATGAGGTTCATGCCTGATACTGTATTAGATATTGGTAATAAAGACATACTCACAACACTGGGAGGGAAGAGAAGGCATTATTTGTGATTCATCTTCTAGTGGAGACTACACAGAGAAAAAGAAATGTCAAAAAACTAGCAATTCACCTTCAAAACAATTGTACAGTGAAAAGAAACAAGTTTCTATTTGTGTCTAGATCTCAAAATAAGAAGGTTACGCAATCTTTACTGTCATTGTGATACTGTATTTGGCAAAAAAAAAAAAAAACTCATATCTTTAATTTTCCTGATACACTCTGCTTTCAATAACTGGGAACTGTCAGCAGGGGGAGACAAATATCTAACAATTTCCTACTATTGCTACATTTATTATATACACTACTGTGCCAAAGTGTCATAACACCCCAATTTTTCCTGTTTTTGTTCAGTTCACCTGAAAGGGTAAAAAGTAAAGCTACCAGTGGAGTTATATATCCAGTCATTGATTAACAATTGTGACAGCTGTTCTGCTGGAAAGTACACTTTGAAAATTGATGCAAACAATTGTTATAGATGCCTAACAATTGTTAATTAACTTATAAAAACGTATAGATTAACTTATAAAAGCCAGGCTGGAACAGACTGATACTATGCCCCCTTAGCTTTTGAATAAAAGTGACCTTAAGGATGTAGTACATCTCCTTCATAAAGGCAAGAAAAATCTAACAAAAGGAGGATAGAGTATTATAATCTTCTATAGTGAAATACAGAGATATTGCCAAGAAAGCCAGGCTGTCAGCGAATGTCAGGATGGTGTTTCCTACAGCATCTCAAGACACTTGGAAACCGGAGGGACCTTTGACAAGAACAGATCTGGCAAACCATGACAGAATCAGAGGTGGACATAAACCATTCTGCACAAACATGCCCAGATTCTACCAACACATCAAATGCTGGGGGAGAAAGACTGCAGAAAGACCTTGTGTGTGCAGTCACATACAGGACAGGTGCAGGGCCATGACCCGCCCCCAGTTTGGGGGGCACCTTTTCCTGTTCCTTCTCCCATCACACAATGCCATTCCTGCACTGACCTGCAGGACAGCTGAAGTGTGGTCTGAGGAAGCCATTTGTCAACTCCAGGACCACACTGA
Source organism: Sternarchorhynchus goeldii (assembly GCA_028565775.1). Lineage (NCBI taxonomy): Eukaryota > Metazoa > Chordata > Actinopteri > Gymnotiformes > Apteronotidae > Sternarchorhynchus > Sternarchorhynchus goeldii. Next base: position 14,966,523 of record JAOXYF010000028.1, on the reverse strand, counting down.
ACAAGCAGAATAGAATACATTTGCAGACACACCTGGGGTACAAATCCAGGAAGGTGTTCAATTCCAAAACTTCTAACCAGTAGTGTAATTTTTCTTTTCCTTTTGCACATTTATGTAGGTCTATACAGAAACTGCTTGTCTGCATTTAGAAACGCTGCAATCCAACTCGGACAGACCACACCTGATCCAGCCACAGTAACAACCTAGACAGACCACACCTGATCCAGCCACAGTAACAACCTGAACAGACTACACCTGAGCAACTCACTCTCAGTCTGGCATGATCAGATGTGCTAGATCTGGGTGGAAACTCTGCAGGCAGGAAGATGCCCGGGAAGTGACCTTTGACCTGCTGACCTGGAGGCTCAGCGAGCTGGAGCATGCCTGATTTTTACCTCATCAAGTATCCTCATGCCATTGATGTGCTCCAGCTTTCTGGTCCAGTACTGTGCTTCTTCGTCCGGGATGTCTGTACACAAGACCAAAATATGGTGATATGAAGGGGAGGAGAGACAGGAATCCCCTCCCCTAGCAATGAGGAGAGCAAAAGACCCCACTCCATCCCACTGCAGCAGATTTCAACCACATGAGGTTACACTTGGAGAGTCGTCTCAGGTTGGGCACTTTGATCTCCAAGCGGCATGTGGTATGTAGTATGCAAATCATCTTATATACAACAACCAACATCCTGTTTCCTGTGTTTCCTGCAATGCAAAAGAAGTGCCTCAAAACCTTTTGCATGGCATTGTGCAGTTCTTTAAACCCAGAGGAAGACACCACCCTCCCCCATCCTCTATAATGAACATGAAGGTGGATGTTATTTAGAAAGCGACTGGTTAGACTTAATAAACACACCAGTGATGCTGGTCTCATCTGTAGGAAATGCCACTGGACCACAGATCAGCCTGAGCGCACAATGGGCTAATAGGCGTTTGGTTTTGTCTAGGGATTGGCCGTGTGCGCCCTGTGCGATTAGCCTCTTTGCGCATGGATCGCGTGAGCTGTTATGTACTCTAATGGATGTTGAATCTGGCTCAGGGAGGTGGATGCATTTGCACTAACAAACATCTGTCCAAAATGCATCTCAGGCGACTTCCTGAAGTGGGTTGAGCAAATCTGCTTTGAATGAGTCTTTACGCCCATGTCTTTGAATGAGTCTTTACACCTATGTCTTTGCTGATGAGCTCTATCCAGAACCAACCCTGAAAAAGCCCAGTGTAATGGGGATTGTGCTCCCTCTAGTGGAGAGGTCTGGACATGGCAGGAGAATGAGAGGCCTAGAAAGACCTACCGAAGGGGAGCTCAAAGCGCGTATCAAGCAGCACCCGGTGAGGCGTCGGGTTTTTGGTACCACAGATCTCATCTGCGTTCATCAGGACCTCAGAGTCCAGAGAGACCCACTCACCACAACCCTCCTGCAGGACAGCGAGAAAAAACGACAGAGAAAGAGATCAACAAAGATTGAGTGAGATGAGGAAGAGAGAGCAGAAGAGAAGTGAAAAAGAGTGAAGGTGAAGAGAGAAAAGACAAAGAGAAAAACTGAAGATCACAGAATAAACTTTGTCTTTAAGTTGCATTATTAATGACATACGTTGCATTATAAGTTACATAATAGCTTTTATTATTAATGACAAGATGCACTTTATGGTAAAAAAACTTCCAATTACTTAGTGCAGTACACACAAAGATGCACTAATGTGTGTTCTACTACATATAAGATATTAAGAATTTAAGATGCAAAGAAATACAGGGGAAATTAAAATGCTCTTCTGTTAGGGGGAGGGACAGCATGTTCTAACCTTCACTGATTAGCTGGCAGTGTGTTCTAATTTCAGGTGATTGGTATTCTTACTTCATCTGATTGGCAGATGGTGTGGAGGGGGATCCAGGCTGTTCCCACCAGGGTGTCCCAGATCAGACCTTTATTCCAGAGCTCCACCACCAGGCCCAGATCCAACCGGTTGATCTCACTGAAGAGAGGGAAAAAAAGGCAGATCCAATTGATTAATTTTCACTGATTAACTTACAGGATCCAATGAACACACCAGAACCAGTTAAAAACGCATCCTCCTCTGGACAATAGTAGTGGAAAGGAAATAGTGGAGGACAGAGGAGAGTCTCACCTAAATTGCAGATAAAAACACACTTTTCATTTTATAAAGAGAGACGGTGACATCCTTTCTTTGTCCACAGCCCCGAGGTAATCACAGATCGGCTGAGCGTTTTACGGAGCAGTCAATCCGCCAAACAGAGCGTCAACCCAGCACTTGCATATTTATTATTACCACCTCATCTGCATATTCATATTTCTCTTAAAGTCTGATCTGCATATTCATGCTTCTCTGCCGTCTCTGCCACTGAGAAAGGTGGATGAGATTTTTAAACAGCTCCGCAGTGCCAAAGGCTGTTTGGGATTGGTGCCCTCAGAGTTTAAATGCACACCAGCGACACACAGCAGCAAACTAATGACTGATCATCCAGGTAACCCTTGACCTGCAGTAGAATCAGTCCTAATACCTTTAGTGCCTCAATAGCAGAGATGAGAACACTACACTACCTGCTACATTACAACTTTATATAAATGTAACTTGAGCTTCAAATATTTGGCGGTGGGGGGATTTTTTTAAATGAAAAGATTTTTTTTTAAATTTGAAAGATACGAGCAAATAAAATCCAAAGAAGAACAGTGGTTCCCAAGTTCCTACCATAATCTCGGTCTATTCTGGATTACAGACAGGTGCAGGGATGACTCACCTGTAGGGGGCATTCTTAACATGTAACAATGTGACCACAGTCCAGTGGAGCTGCACCGTCTGACTCTGCGATGCTGATAAGTTTTCAAATAAATGAGAAATATCTTCACTGGGTGTCAAGTGGGCAAACAGCCTCAGACACTCCAGATGAGAGTTTCTTTGGATGTTCAGATTAACCGCAGTACTCGCGTCACTCAACAAACGTAAGTAAACTAAACAATGCAGAGAAGTTTAACATCATCACATCAGGATTCACCACTGGGTTTTTAATACACTGCCGAGCAGGTTGCAGTGTCCAGTGCTTCAGTCTGAATGAGCACATCTTACCAGCACTGAGGACATGGCAGAACAACAGAAGTTTCAGATACTCCAACCACAGAGTCAGTACATTAACAACAGCTAACTATTAATCTGCTGAGAAACTGGTACTCTCATTGTTAACACGGTACAGTCTAGCCCCAAAAACTCACTCTCGCATGAAAAGTCCCGCAGTTTTCCAGTAAAATCTCCACTTTGAAAAGCCAACAAACAAAAGTCAGCATCTTCTTGATGAGGCCCCACCTGGACAGTGCTATCAGACCAACCAAGAGAGACTTTAACTCTGTTCCTGTGTTTTTAAATAGAGCCAAATCACTCACCATATTGTGGAAAAATCAAAAGTCCTATTCGTCTTGTTAATAATGATGGATGCTTTTCCATGTTCAATGTTTACACTGGGACCAGTTCCTCCTCTTTCAGAGGAGAATGCCAAGAATCGCTCTGATGAACAGGTGGTGCAGTCAAACACACTGCAGCCAGAAAGAATGTCCCATGTGCCCAAACTCAGCCCTCATCGTTCCTCCTCTTTAATGAACTACAGAAGGTCAGCCAGGTCGAGTGACATTACTCTCCAAGAGAAACAGAAAGGTAAGACGCCAACGGTGCAGAAGAGAGCAAAGTTTGTAACGCTGAGCAGTGTAATGCTGTGTAATGCTAATACAGCCTGGTTAGATGAATCCAGGTTTGTGTTGCACTGGGAGGGTCAGAGTTTGGTGCTAACAGCATGAATCAATGAGCCCTTCCTGTCAGATGTAAACAGGCTGGTGGAGGTGAAGTGTGCAGAATGTTTTCCTGGCACACCCTGGGTCCTCTGATGCCTACGGATGGACGTTTGGACAGTAGGGTTCACCTAAACCACCAGGTTCAGTTCTGGCAACTGTTTACCCAGTGGCAGGACACTTTCAGCAGGACAATCCACCAGGACACATAGTCGTGGACTGGCTCCAGGAACATGACATGCAAGTTTTCCTTAGCATCTCTTTGGAGACAGAACAGGCTGTTCAGAGCATGTCAGCACTTCCATCTAACCTGCAGCAACTGCAAGAAGATATCCTGTCCATGTAGGCCTGCAGAAGAACTTCATCTAGTGGAACCTGCAGCAACAAACTGCTGCAGTTCTGAAGGCCAAATGAGGACCAACGTGCCACTGGATAAGATGGGTGTCTTTAATAACATGGCCATGCAGTGTATTCTATTATTAATTTCAGATTTTTTTTCCATTGTGCAGTGTACTAGGTGATGTCACTGTGATGTCAATGTGCAAAGAAGATGATGCTGTGACGCGTCACGCCGAAGACATGCAGCGACCGTTTTCAAACGAGGTCAGGCTTGTGGTCAATCCGTCACAGCATGGAAACACAGTGACCCAGGCAGTAACGTGTTATCGTTCTCCGCTATTATATAACCCATTGGGGGGGACGGACTCCATTATTGCTAAAATGCTGCGAAGATGTGAAAAAGGGAGAGCTGGAGCAGTCCACCGGGGGGAGGGGGGAACTGGAGCGGTCTACCGGGAGGAAGGGGGGGGGGGCAGA
>JAOXYF010000028.1:14930593-14948786 GCA_028565775.1 Sternarchorhynchus goeldii | reverse complement strand
GAGGAGACCCCGCCTCCTGCCTCATTCAGTGAGGAGACCCCGCCTCCTGCCTCATTCAGTGAGGAGACCCCGCCTCCTGCCTCATTCAGTGAGGAGACCCCGCCTCCTGCCTCATTCAGTGAGGAGACCCCGCCTCCTGCCTCATTCAGTGAGGAGACCCCGCCTCCCGCAGCAACTCCCCTTTATTGGTGCTTGACATCACATCACATTTTTTTTTTAGATAATCCTTCATCTGTGGCACCATTCTGGAATATTTTTATTCATGATGAAAAGATTTGTTTTTCAACTGTGCCATGTTCAGCACAGGGACATGGGAAGCCTTTTTTATTTTTTTAATTCTAATTTTATCTGTATTAATTATTTTTTAATGACGACGCTCATCTCATCAGTGTGGTGTTGGAACTTCAGGATTCACTGGTGGTTTGAACTGTTCCGTTGGACTGTCCCCCATGATGCCTTCTGATGATTGACAGGCTCCTGGTGGTGTGGGGACTCCACCCCAGGATTTAGCTACTCCACCCCAGGATTTAGCTCCAGCTCTCTGCCTTAGGCTAACGGAGCGACTGAATAATTCCTGAGATGAGTTGAGGATGTAAAACCTTGGCAGGACCACTTTCACTTTGTTTCATCTCTCTGTAGAGAGATCTGTCTGTAGTCATACTCTCTCGCACACACACACATGCACTCTCGTATACTTTATCTTTCACACTCTGTTTCACACACACACACACTCTCTCTCTTTCTCTCTAGAGTGCTGTAGAAGGCCCACGACTGTCCAGGAGGCTGAAGACTGACTCCCGTCTCAAATCGTTAGTTCTGCTTCACTGCATGAAGGGGCTCCACAGACCGAAATGTCCTACAAACATCAGAAATGCAGACTTTAAAAGAGTGTGTGTGTGTGTGTGTGTGTGTGTGTGTGTGTGTGTGTGTGTGTGTGTGTGTGTGTGTGTGTGTGTGTGTGTGTGTAGTCGTCAGTTGCGCAGTGGCCGTCGGACCGACACCAGCGGTTCTTCATGTCTCAGGTCTTCGTTGGGCTCCGTCAGCAGAGCGCTGCTGGGAAATTTTGAGGTACGGAAGCGTCTACCCCCACTCCTCCAGAACATTCCGAGGCAGTGTTCCCCCGAGATTACCGGAGTGATTTACGAGTGTTTCGGGTGTGTGCAGGAGTCGATTCTGAAGGGGCGTCTCTCTCCGTCGGGGAGGATCGAGGGCTTCACTGCAGAGATCGGAGCCAGCGGCTCCTACTGCCCGCAGCACGTCACGCTACCCGTTCACGTGACCTACTACGACACGGCCGAGCACAGCGCACCCTCGCCTTTCCTGGTGTGTGTGTGTGTGTGTGTGTGTGTGTGTGTGTGTGTGTGTGTGTGTGTGTGTGTGTGTGTGTGTGTGTGTGTGGACCAGTTTCTGTGCTTGTACGTTTGTCCTGAGAAAAGTTGTAAAAATTATTAGTTGCCATTTGAGTGAGCAGCTGTATGTAGTGACACTTCTGACGTGTGTGTGTGTGTCAGGGTGTGATCTCTTTGGACCCCCTAGGAAAGAAAGGGTACAGTGTACCCAAAGCAGGAACCATTCAGGTGGTAAGTCTCTGGAATCTTTTTTCGATTTCCTGTATTGTGAGTGAGTGTGTGTGAGATCCAAAGCGCTGATGTGTTTTGTATTTTCTTGTTTCTGCAGACCTTATTCAACCCCAATAAGACTGTGGTGAAGATGTTCCTGGTGACGTATAACTTCGGGGACATGCCTGTCAATCACATGACCTTTCTACGCCATCGAATCTTCCTGGTGCCTGTGGAGGAAGGGGAGGGATTGGGGGAGGGGCCAGGGAGCCCCGCCCCTGACAGGAAAAAGATTCTATGCTACCTGATACACCTTAGGTATGACTTTCTGTGTATTCTCATAATCAGCAGGAATTCACAACCTTAAACGGAAAGTGCACAGGAAAATGGGATGATAAAAATAATTTGAAAACCACATCAAATCTGACAGAGTGGTTGAGGTTCGGCTGGTGCAGTGAAATGGGAAGATGCTGAGGTCAAAGGTCAGTCTGTCCTCAGAAGCTCTGGACTGACCGAGTGGTTCTCATCTCTGGACTCCTGCACTGGGATGGTATTTGATTTCTAATGATGTCACAGCCATCTCTCTCTCTTTCTCTCTCTCTCTCTCTCTCTCTCTCTCTATCTATCTATCTGTCTATCTCTATCTATCTCTCTCTCTCAGATTCCAGAGCTCCAAGTCTGGAAAGATCTACTTGCACAGTGAGATCCGGCTGCTGTTTTCCCGCAGGTCCATCGAGGTGGACGCTGGGATTCCTTATGAGCTGAAATCTTTCACCGAGGTGCCAAGAAACCCCAAATATTCACCACGAATGTGACTTCTAGAAATCCCTGTGACCCCGTGACCCCGCCATGCAGCACGTGTGGTGCATGGAAGCCTAATCAAAGCCAGACTTGAGGAGAACACAACCCCACACACACTTGAAAGACCTAACACATTCTCTCTCTCTCACACACACACACACACACACACACACACACACACACACACACCCACACACCCACCCCAGAACACACTGACGGACTCTCTGCAATGAGAGTTGAACATGCATGTCTTTTGACTAAAGCAACTTTTCCTCTAGTGCCGTTACACAAGAAGTACGTTGCCCTTCGTTCTGCCAGCACCCGCCCACTACACGCTGTGGACCAATCACAGATAAATCCATTGGCCCAGGCATTCCAATCAGGAGCAGGAGTGAACCCACCCCAGCTGTGACACACTGGACGTGTGGGTGCGTGTTGCTGGTGTCTGGCCTGCAGGGACGTGGCTCTGGATGTCTTCCACTTGGACCGGCCTGCTGGCATTTGCCACCTAGTGGCCAGCCTTCAGTACTGCAACAATGATGACTCATGACGTCATTGGCGTGTTTTGTTGCCGTGGTGGAGGAGAGGTCGGGAAGGTCAGGAAGTGTGAGCCCGCTGTCCTCTGTACCAAACCCGGGCGTTCGCAGAGCGAGGACCAGCTGTGCCCAACTCCAGGCTACCTAACATTGAACCAGCTCGCTAACCCCGCCGGTCCTGGCTTCTGTAGTGCTAGCTCCCCCTACAGGACGAGTGGTAGCGTTAGATTTATGATCGCAGATGTCTTAAACAAAAAAGAGAGATGGAGAAGTACAGAAGAGGGAGAAAAGCACTTCTGCACAGCTGGAGGGTGTGTGATTCTCTTATGATGGAGGGTGATGTTCAAAAGGGAGGGAGGTTTTTGGGTTATTTAAAATAAGAAAATGTACGTGTGTGCGCGTGTGTGTATATATACATATACATATATAAATATATATATTTTAAAGAGAAATAAAGAGTGACTTGCAGGTGCAGTGTGTCTTCTGACTTTATGGTTGTAAGAGGTTCATGGTGGTGTTACTGTCAGGTGCAGCAAAGGTTTGGGGTGGTGCAGCTGTGTACCAGAGAGGGTGGAGTCGTGTGTGTGTGTGTGTGTGTGTGTGTGTGTGAGTGTGATGAACAGATCCGGAGCTGAGTAATTAGCTTTTCTGTGGCAGTGTGTTTGCTCTGCCCAGTATAACCATCTCTCTGGTCCCTAATTAAAACGGCTCCTCTGCTGGGGACTTGGAGAGCTGTGGGGAGCGTTAAATAATACATCTTGCTGGATTCTGTCTCTCACAAACGCAGTCCAGCTCATTGCTGTGGGAGGACTGGAAACCCTATATAGCATGTTCTAGAAGGCCAGGCATAGCATTCGGTCAGCTGCTAGGGTTCCGTACAGCTGTGGAGGGGAGTGGACCGAGTACTGCTGGAGCTCAGGACGCTCTAAAGCCCACGGAGGTCCCCAACAACCAACAACCCTGACAGCCATGTGATTTAGAATCCACACACACATAGCCCAAGGCAGGAAGTGAACTGAGTAAAGGAGACCTACACACACACACACACACACCAAGCTTGAGCTGCCTGCAGCCACTTACAAGAGTCAGAATGACTCTCCTAGTTAACAGCATAAATTATTTGCTCACATAACTGGTTAAATTACAATGTAATAATAGTGTTACTTCCTAAAAGTGCTTAGCATCGGTGTGAAGTGCATTTATTAAAACTAAGAATGTTTCTTTTAAAAAAAATACTTTTGGCACTTTTTGGTCTGCAGGTATTTGTGTGAGGAAGTGTCTTTTCTGACGGATTTTGTGTCTTTTCTGTAGGGAGCAGAGATGCAGATGTACTGGTCTGCTTCTAGTATAGTTGCATGTATGTAATCTGCAGACAAAGCCAGTTTCACTCTTACTACCTAGATGTTCTGTTACTACTACTGTCTACCTAGGTGTTGTGTTACGCTGATCTGAGAACAATTCATTTGATTTCTCATAGTTTCTATTAGGCTTAATGAGGTAGAGGTGGCTGAGGAACCAGTGTGAAAGAACCAGTTTTAACCTGAATCTACTCACTGCATTTACCTCGATGCGTCTTTGTGAGCTACTTGCGCTTAAGGGCGCCCCCTCGTGGTTTTCGGAGGAGTACAATTAATAAGAGCCGCTCCTGTGACTCGACCGTGCAGATAATCACAAAAAGGAGATTATGTAATCTTATGTTCTGAGCCATCTAGGTCAAGTAGGAGTAAACAATATGGCTAAGAACGAGATTACCCATCCTCCATCCACTCTTCTCCCTGCCTCTTCCCTCAATACATCGCCAGCCAGCCATTCAACCTATTTTGCATTTCATTCAGTGAGTGAGGAGAGAGACCCCCCCCCCTTTCTTCGCACCCAATGACCTCTGTTGCCATGACATTACCGACACGCACCGACAGCTGCCTCTCAGCAATACGAATAATTTCATAATTTCTTCTAAGGCAGAGAATAAAAATGAGTGAACGTCCTTGACGTTGGGGAGAGATAAAAACGTGTCGACCCCGCTTGTCACGATCTTTTAAAACCAGATTTAAAGTCATGAAAACGCAGCGATGGCAAACTTTGCGCTGATTTGACCAATACGAACAGCGCCAAAGCGTCGTCTGGGTCGGAGATGACGACACCGGTACGATCCTCCGGTTAGGCGCGCGAAAGGGGTTTGCAGGAAGAAAGTAACCGAACTCCAGCCGCAGCACTGAATCAAACAAACGAAAGTCTGTAATCTTCAAACATCTACAAAGCCATGGCAGATACAAAGGTAAGACGTTTGTTTTAGTGCATAGTCGTTTGTTTTAAATCATACGACGCGGTCATTTTTGATCAGAAAGGTGACGTTAACCGGCCTTCGTTTGGTCCATGTTTCACTTTCTTCTGATGGGGGAAATTTAAAAGCCGGCGTGAGGCTGCTAGCCAGCCAGCTAACTGAAAATAGCAGTGTGCGAGTTACTTAGCTGGGTAGTTATATGCGCTGGAACACTTCAACTCCGTGTTTTACTGACCAGCCTCATCCTGTTTCTGAGTAAAATGTAAGTAAACTCAAATCTATTAATGAACGTAGTACTCCGCAATCCGTTTAGCGCCTGCTCCTCGCTAGCTGACTAGCTAAGATTAGCTAACGTAGGATTATATCGTGCTTCATTAAGCCTCACATTAATCGCATGGTGCCTAAATAAAATACAGTTTGAAAGTGCAAACCAAACATAACGGCGAAGTCTTTATTTCTAACGGATATTGGTATAGCTAAGCTAAGTGGCTAACCAGCTAGCAGAGTGAACTTGTGCTAGTTCCGGGATGCAGTGTTTTCCACGGCGCTAATGCTGGTCTTTATAAACCCGTCATCGTTCAGGACTTCAGATGCTTCGTGTGCGCACACAGCCGCGAATCACGTCCGTGTATTTACGAAGCGTTTCGTTTTTAACGAGCCTAATGTTAATGCGACGTGTTAAGATGGACATTTAGCCGCCGACGGTTAGCAGGCCAACATGGCAGTAGTTAGCCAGCCGGCTAACGAGCTAACACGCTTTCATAGTGTTACGAATAGCTTGATCACTGGCTACACAGCCAGACTGCAAGATTAATGGCTCATTAAGTGTTGAAAGGCGTCTCGCACCGAACTAAAATGCACTTGTTAAGTAAATCAAAATGAAAACTAAAAATATTTCCGTTTGCTATCGCGTGTGACCTAGCTAAGAGAGTGACAAAAAGCAGTTTGCTGAACGACCGCTAGCCAGCGAGTATCTTTTCCTTTGTAGCTAGCGGTGCTAACCAGCTCTGCAGCGTGATGCTAGATAGGGTCCAGTTTATCGTAGCACATGTTCTTCCACTTACGATTTAAAGAACTTGTATCAGGAAAACAGTCCTAGGTGGTAGAAAGAACGTCATCGGTGATGCTTCTGCGCCGTTTTTTCATACAGTAATACCAGGCGCAGGAAACTTTTGGGTTAAAAGTCCGTAGTGAACTTGCCGCCCTTTAATGTCTGCTGATGCACCGAATCCCGACATAATAGTAACAGATGTGATTGTTAGGATGGCGCACAGTGGGTGCGGTACCGTTAAACCCGGCTCGGTCCAGAGGTTCGTGGTTCAGTACCGGTGGGAATTGAGTCTTGTCACAGCGACTCTCTATACCCCACCGACTTTCGTACACCCCCCCCATGGCACAGCCGTGTAGGAGAGATGGTAGCCTAGTCCTGGGAGTGGCCGTTCACCAAACATTTCCGTAGAAGTGTTGGCCTGGGATCAGTTCTTGGCAATGAATAAATAAGCAAATGACACAGGACTCAGATCCTAGATCAGCACTGCTACTCTTGGTCGGTGAGTTCAGGCCATTAGTGATGTCTCAGAAACTGTGTGGGAGTTTGGGCTAAAACCACTTTTCTGATCTTCCTCTTCGATAAGGACACACAAGACGACCATGATGCGTCCACAGATAACGCAGATGACTCAAACCACGACCCCCACTTTGACCCCATTGTGTCATTGCCTGAGCGTGAGGTCAAAACCCTGGAAGAGGATGAGGAGGAGCTGTTCAAAATGTAAGCGAGTCCACATTCCTGCTCTTCAAAAGCTACAGGGTTCAGTCCCAGATATTAGCAGTTTGCACCATGCTGTGGCACATGAATCTGGACCCCGAGTTGTTCCGTGGTAGGGGTGCTCCTGGAGGGGTGCTCATAAATGACGTCCGGCAGACTTGCAGAACAAAATATCTCGGACCCCCATGTCAGATTGGGGATGAATCCTACGGAGGGGCGGTGGGTGGATATAGCTGGGCTGTTTCTCATTGGTTTATGTAAATTATAGGAAACCAGTCAGATGTCGTAGGTTTATGTGCATCAGAGCAAACCAGTCAGATAAATGTGCTGCTACTGTCAACAGTAAACGGCCTCCTTCGCTCTTCTGGGCCCCTGGTGCTTCATTGGCTTTGCTGTTAACACGGCTAGAGGATTAAAGTACAGGTGGACTGGGTTCATGTTCTTGCTGAAGTGTCTCCCACACCTGAAACAGAAAGGCAGTGATGTACAGTGTTCTGAAACCAAGATGCTGCGGCGGAAACGTCACGCGGCTCTCCTTTCCTCCGTGTGTGTGTGTTTGTGTGTGCGCGCGCCAGGCGTGCAAAGCTGTACCGGTTTGCGAGTGAGAACGACCCGCCGGAATGGAAGGAGCGCGGCACGGGCGACGTGAAGCTTCTGCGGCACAAGGAGAAGGGCTCCATCCGCCTGCTGATGCGCAGGGACCGCACGCTCAAGATCTGCGCCAATCACCACAGTGAGCCCACACCCTCCCGCCCTTTAACCACCCTTTGTGCTTCTAAAAGCTCACCGGCACTTGAGTACAGACGCGAGACAACTGTGGCAGGCGTTAGTTTCGAGAGTTTTCACACCTGTGATGAGGTTGAACAAGTCTCTGTAAGGGTTTATTAATGGGTTTCTGATGTGTGTAGTCATGCCCCTGATGGAGCTGAAGCCGAACGCGGGCAGTGATCGAGCCTGGGTGTGGAACACGCACGCCGACTTCGCCGACGAAGAGCCCAAACCAGAGCTGCTGGCCATCCGCTTCCTCAACGCTGAGAGTAAGTACATGGGCACCAACGTGGTCGTTAGTGGTTTCGGTATCGCGGGAGTTCTGTGATGAAGACTCGTGTTTACAGACTGGTCTTCCCGGCAGTATTGATGGTTGCTCTTCCTCTTCTGTTTTTGTCTCCTGCAGATGCACAGAAGTTTAAGTTGAAGTTTGACGAATGCAAAGAGGAGGTGCGGAAAACTCTGGAAGGTGAGGTCACCGCGCCGCACGGTTCCGCCGCAGACTCACTCTGTTTTGGGCCGCCGCCATCGACCCCAAACTTTTTCCGTCTGCTACAGCAGCGTGCAGCTCGCGCTGATGACCCGCGGGGCCCCCTGCTGGCGGGATGCAGCGTGTGCTACTACATTGCTTAGTGAAGCAGAGACGTGTGTGTCTGTGTGTGTGTGTGTGTGTGTGTGTGTGTGTGTGGGGCGAGGGCTGTGTGTCAACCCACATCTGACTTCGCACCAGGACAATATCATCACCCCTCACTGTGCTTTTACTCACTGTGTGTATGTGTGTGTGTGTGAGAAACAGGCAATTCTGACAAAGCTGACAAAGTGGCAGAGAAGCTGGAGGAGCTCTCCGTAAAAGACAAGGCCGGGAGCTCGGAGGAGACGCAGAAGGAGGAGAAATGAAGGCTGGAGTGACGGTGCCTCTGTGACCTGCAACACTTCTCCCTTTTCTACAATAGACTCTGAAAATTACATTTGGACACTTTTTTTTGTTTTTTCCTCATTTGTTTGACTCCTGATTTGACTCCTCGTGTCACACGTTCACAAAACCTTGGTGCCACTCTTGAAACGTCCATTTCGCAATCAAGATCACCGCAAAACACGCACGCACCTGTCCGCGCCCCTTCTCAGTTTTGCCCTCATGCCTCTACCCTCAGCGGTGCCCTCTGTGTGCCGGGGTGTGAACCACGCTCTCAGACGAGGCTCGTGTTATTGATCTATTCCCACATTGGGTAACTTTATTTCTTCTTGTATTTTGTGTTTGTTTTTCTTTTGTACTCTTGCGGTAGTGGAGTGGTGTAGCATGTGGCTGAGGTGGGGGGGGTGTCTGCGACTGAAGGAACTCGTTAAATAAATCCTGCGAAACCAACACTGGCCTGCTTGATTGACTGAGAACCAGGAAACTACACAGCAGCAGGTCCCTCGTGTCCTTCTGGGTGTGCTGGGCATGACTGCTTACGCCGGTGTTGGGGCTAGTGCTCCCTGGCATGGAAGAAAACGCTTGATACCATAGCACCTTGTCTTCAGTTGTTCATTATGCAGCCTGTAGCCACAGAGTTACTAATTTTCCCACAAATGTGCTAAAATGTGTTAAATCTGTTAGAACTAAAATGATTTCTGGTCATTCCACTAGGCAGAGGACCCCACCTCCCATGGGTGTGTCACGGTAACCTGGCAGGGTGGTGATGGGGGTGTGGCTGTAGGAGGGGGCGTGGCCTTAGGAGGGGGCGGTCATCTTTTACTTATCCGAGCTGCTGCCTGCTCAGTCACAAGGTTTTCTTTGCCTTTGTTTACTTTTAAAAGAATAAATCTCCTTGGAGACCGTTTGTTTGTTTTTCCTCGCATTCCCCTGCTTGTGTGAGCTCTTGACAAAGGGAAACGCTGATTCACGTTGGCGTCTCGACAACTAACGGGAGGAAATCTCACGTTTTACAATGGTGACATGGTATGTGCATAATGTTTAAGGGTTGTAAAGAAAACCAAATTAAACCAAATTAAAACCCCATGCTTTCACTCTCCTCTCCTCATTGGTCTGTTCTGGATTAAAACCCAATGCTTTCACTCTCTCCTCATTGGTCTGTTCTGGATTAAAACCTAATGCTTTCACTCTCTCCTCATTGATCTCTGTTCTGGAAGTGTGGTGGCTGGGCTGATGTCACTTGCATCGTCTCTCTTTGCTTTTGGGTGAATGTCCAAGCGCTTGTCTTGGTGTAGTGGAATGTAGCTGTTCTATCAGAAACATTGATTGCTCTGGTAGTTCATTCTCTGGAAGCTAACAGTGGTAAACAAGAAAAATACTTTGGAAGTCTTTTTTTTTTTTTGGTTGATGGATTGTTACATACTTTTAATTAGTTAAGTGAAATGTGTTAAACGTTTGAGGTAATTTTACTCAATATGCTCACATTTATTTCTGAAAGCAATTTCTGCATCACTTTGGGAAACGACTATTACCTAAAGCTACAGTGAATTTCATATGCTCACCATTTGTTATAGAGACACTGAAAGTGACCAGTCTTGTTGTGAGGTGCAATGTCTGCGTTATGTTTGAGCGATACGACTGGAGTACAAGATGGAAGCTTGAAAATGTCGAAAGAAACCATTAACAGGCAGCTACACTTTTACATGTTCAGAATAAAATAAATAGAAATGGAAAAAAATGCATCGGTGTAAAACTTAAAAGTATTTATATAATTTTCCCCATTATTATATAATGTATGTTTTACAATTAACCGCTTATGGATTTACAGTCATGTATTTGTTATATAGACACATACATAGACGTAGCTATGTATGTTTAACCTTCTTAAGAGGAACCTTTGTCACGTAGTGTCATATGTCAAGCCGGATTTTGAAAGTCACGGAATCCAAACAGCCACGTAGTTAGAGCAGGGAGGAGAACGGCTCGAAGGTTGGTATTTAAAAGCTTTTATTTGTTGACATTTGTTTATCTTGTAGAAAATGTTTTCATTCGTTTGGTAATGATAGAGTAGACAGGTTGATGGGGAGTGATATGCATTAGTATGTTTCGCTGCCATCGAGAGCTGTGACTGTTTTCCTGGTAGCTGGTTAGCATACGTCACTTCGTGGCTAAGTGGCTAATGCTAACACTGATTGATCAAGTGTCCAGATTCACATCAAGCCCACGCAAACATCATACATGATAACAATATGAGAATAACTGCCTGGGTGGTAGCTGGTTATACGCGTTACCACCCAGATGGGGAAAAAAAGCGTTAAAAGAATCTAGCTTCGTTAGCCAGATAGCTTAGCTAGCCAGCGCCTACATTGAACACGTAAGCTAGTCTGGTTTTGCATGCAGCTCGCCAGCTCCTTTAAAACCACGTTGGGCTTGTAGCTGGAAGCCCGAACATGCCTTCCGATAGGGATCACGTTCATCAGATTTGTTGCCCGGGTTTATTCGTGAGGTAAATTACGCAGTTATCTGCACACACTGCTATCATGTTCGAGCTATGATGTCCTCTTCAGGTAAAGTAACCTGTAAACTAACTGTTACTATATTAACTAAGTGGTTCATTTCCATCGATCTACACTAGTTAAAAAGAATCATCCATCACTGTGAACGGAGTTTGTCCTGACGCGCCGGATACATCAGAGAAGGAAAACATTGCTACGGATATGTGGACATATTGTCACGATGCCGAAGTGTTTCGTTTTAAGATTTTCATACATGTAAAGTGGTAAAAAAAAAAAAAAATAGAATATTGAATATTATTTACATTTCGTCTCAGGTTTTGACATTAAGGAAGATTGATTGGTTCAGTAACTGAAACCCGTTCGACATGCGGTAGGAGAGACTCGCTCCTGAAGCTGCCACTGTCCATGGCCGTCGGTGCGGCGTTATACACATTCATTCAAGGATGGAAAATGGAAATAGTGAAGCAGTGTGGACCGAGGCCAGTCCTCCCCAAACAGGAGCGACTCAGCAGCCTGATCAGCCCATCGAAGACCTGCTCCCAAATACCGTAAGGTCCCACAAATCGGAAGAACCGGAGAACTCCCCGACTGCTGATAAAATTCCCAATGGTGAGTGACCGTCGGCTGTACTGATGTACCGCTCAATGGCTGTGTTTTCTTGTCCCCAAATGTGCATCTAATGCGAATGGTGAGGGGTTCTCAACTAGCGTTACTGTATTAGAAGCGTTGTACTCTTGGCTGTGTGCATGTCATCACCACATGTCTAACACGATCATCAGTGTGAGATTCCCTGCCGGTGTCACGCGTTTGGTGTCACGCTGGTATCGCACGTCCTGCCACCTCTGATCTGTAGTAGCAGTTTGAGCTTAGAAACGTGACTTTCCGTCTTTCACCATTATGTCACTTTGACTTGATGAGGCTGTTGGACTCGTTTCTCAAGATCGTGGGGGGGTGAGTTTTTGCGAGGGGTGAAGTGAGGGGTTTAATTGTAAATGCTGTCTAATGAACTGGTAAATTGGAAAAGTTGCTTAAAATACTAATATTCATATGAAAAATTGCATTCTGAAAATTGCACTTGGGTAGAAGCAGCTAAATACGACTCGGCCAGATAAAACCTTTGAGAGCGTTGTCGCAGCTGCAGGCTGTGTTGGGGAGCTTGAGTCACCCGCTGGGACTGTGGCTTACCTTCGAAGAGGAGGAGGGTGGGATGAAGAGCGTTTGCTCTCGGGGGGGCAGGATAATCAGTCTGGATTTCAAAAGAAAGCAGAACATGTCTTTTTAAATGCTGAAAAGAATGCAGAGCCCTTGAATTGATGGAACAGATCAGTAGATTTAGGATAATGCACTTCAAAAGGAAGCTGTATCACATGCGTCTGAGGACCAGCCTTGTCAGAGATCTGGTCTACCAGTAGACCTGCTGCTGAAGACGCTGGGTTGGGTTTGATCGTGCGACTCATGAACGTACCACCAGGTCAGGAATAACACGGAGCTCGGGCCATGTGATGCACATTAGTATTATCATGATAACTTATGTTGCAGTATTCTTTTCTAAATATATTGTTGGTGTGTGTATATATGTATGTGTGTATAAGTAATTATAAGGTCTACTCCTTCAGTGGGTGTTCATATAGAATATATAACCCTCACACTTGGGCTCTCTTCAGGAGTCGTGTATGTGGGTGAGTGTGTTCAAAATTGTAATGAAGTACACAGTTGCCAGAGAAACAGGACATTTTGGACTGAGGTCCTTCATCAGCTGTACAGCACTTTGCTTGCACAGCTGATGAAGGACCTCTGTTTGGAACGCCCTGTTTCTCTGGAGACCCTGGGTACTACAGATCTCTACATCTTTTACTGCGGCACTACCTGGGGGTGGTGTTGATTACTGCATTGAAAGAAGGTACGGAGGCACTAATCATGGCTTCACCAGATCAGCCTTAAATACAAGATCTGGCTCTGTAAAGACGCCTCAGAGACACCCGAGACAGTCCAGCACTTAACAGCAGTATGCAGCTCCACCTGTGGTGGGTCCTGTGGGACCTCCAGATACACACCAACAAAATGCTAATGGCTCACCAGCCGGACGTAGTAGTGGTGGATGAACAGCAGAAGAGGGCTGTAGTGATGGCAACGTCAGACACGAGGAAGGGGAAAAGCTCAAGAAACGCCAAGAGCTGAAGGAAGATCTAGAAAAAAATGTGGAAGGTGAAGGTGAATTATTGAATATTCTAGTGACTCGCTGAACCGATTCTGGGTTTTCTATAAAATAACAATGAAGGATACTTGACTCCTTCTACATGTTCAGGTTCTTCATCAGATGTGCTTCAACAAATATTTGCTTTTATAAACAATACATTTTAAAATTGTACATTGGTTTTCACTTGTATAATGTACTGTACACCCCACTGCCTACATTTACATGCCCTACAAATAAACAAGTGCTTGTACAGTGTCATGATTTTATTTATTTTTATCGTGTTGCTGGACCCTGGCATGACTCGTCTCTCCTGCAGGTCACATCAGAGGCGAGCTCCTGCAGAACGGAGAGGCTCAGGGAGCCGTGGGAGAGGTCGGGCCCCCAGCGGGCGCTCCCGCCCAGGGCCGCGGCCCCGCCGTCTCGCCCCCGAGCGCCCCGCGGGACCCAGGTGTGGCTCCTATCCCTGACAGCCTAGCCAGGCCAGAGGGCTGCGCTCACAAGAGTGATGCCCTGCAGTCGCTCAGACTAAGTATTCCAATGCAGGAGACAGAATTGTGTAAGCACTCGATTAAGCACCGAGTAAAGCACCCTGTGTTACCCCGGTTACCCCCCCCCCCCCTCCTCTGCCTGTGTCTTAACCCTGGGATTGGCTCCTTAGGCTGGTTTGATGCCCCTGTTTTGTAACCACCCTATTTTTGCCCCTCCCCCTGTGGTGATGCTGTCAAAGGTGAAAGTGTGTTGCCTGACCTTCATCTACCTTTAATTGCCCTGCATAGTCTGTGTGTGTGTGTGTGTGTGTGTGTGTGTGTTGCTGGTGACTCTCCTGCTTTGGGAGCAGTATGTATAAACGTGGCTGAACTCGTGTGTGACACGTTTTTAAGGGTGTTTGAGTTCACGTCGCGTGACCCCGTGTGGTACGTCTGAACGCGGTGCTGCTCTGGACTCCTACGGCTGCCCTAACCCCGGCCAGACCGCCGAGCTTGACGCCTCACTAACCTGTTTCCTTGGGAACGGACAATCACGTGACACCGGTTCAGGCCTCGGCTGCATGACCGTCTCACCGCTGACCAAAGCAGCGACATCGTCAGACAAGCTCCCTCTCAGGGCTCGTTAATGCTAACGACCTCTTGGCCCCTCGTTAAGGCTCATTACCGCTCTTAATCGGGGGATTAGGTACAGGACATGACTTCCCCTCGGTGGCTTCGCTGACGATGTCGGAGGTGTATGTATGTGACACACTGTAGAAGTGGTGTTGAGTTTAGAGCGTGTGTGTGTGTGTGTGTGTGTGTGTGTGTGTGTGTGTGTGTGTGTAGCGGTAAATGACCCACCCCTGGAGATGGAGAACGAGGAGAAGATACGTCTGGAGGCGCGGCGCAGACTGGAGGAGCAGCTAAAACAGTACCGTGTACAGCGACACAAGGAGCGGGTGAGCTAGCCCCGCCCCCACCACACTAGCACCACCCCTCACCATGCTAGCCCCGCCCATCACATCGACACACTAAGGCTACCTTACTAATAAACTTTGTGTGTTTTTTTTTTTTTTTTTTATCTAAAATGTCAACATTGTGGTTTTGATGTGAGAGATTGTGAAGTTGGTACACAACGAGCATAAATGAGTTAGGTTAAAGTTTCAAACTATTTCAAGTATTTAAGGTACTTACTTGAAAGAATCCAGTAGATAACATCTAAGTGAATGTCATCACGATTTCGGAGCATCTCGGTCATTTTTAGAATCATTAGTAAGTTCAGATGATCTTTTTTTTCTAAGAAGTCTGACTCATAGTCCTTCGTGAATCGCTGCCTGACGTTTACACAAAGCCCTTTTGTTTGGGTTTTAACCGGCACGTCAGATCATCCTCCCACAGCGCTTCTATTGTGTGACGGATTGAAGAGGATCGTGACCGTTTTGGAGAGACGGCAGCCATGTTGCCTTTACAGGGGATGTGACAGCACAGGCTGAGGATCATGGGAAACAAACCAAGTTTAAAGTTTTGGGTTTTGTAGTATAACTTTGCCTTTCTTGTTTTTCTATCTTCTCTCTCTCTCCTCCCTCAGTCTCATCGGGCCCCGTCAAAGCCCCGCCCCTTCAGTACTCTGGACCCAGAGCTCATGCTCCACCCTGAGGGTCTCCCACGTGCCAGCGCTGTTGCCATGACGAAGGAGTATTCCTTCCTCCGCACCAGTGTCCCCCGTGGGCCCAAACTTGGCAGCTTGGGAATTCCAACCACCAAAGAACGAAAGCCCAAAACGAGCCGCTCCAGCAAGATCCATTCCCTGGATGACTACAAGGCTCCGGATCCGTCCGGGAGGAGCTCGGAGACTCCCGGCGCCTCCTCCGCCGGCCGGTCCTCCGACGCCTCCTTCGGCTCGCTCCGGTCTGCCGCCGGCTCCATTTCCATGGTTTCGGAAATCGACATCCGTTCCGCCCCCGCCGGCCCCTTGGAGTCGTCGCGGGTGTCCCGCGTGTCGCAGGACGATGTCTCGGAGACGGACGGCAGCGAGCTCGGCTTCCGTCTGGACGGGAACGACAGCGACGGCTCGTCCTACAGCGGGGCGTCTGCGGGGCTCGGGCATCCCGCTGCACCCTACCTGGTGGAGGGGCGGGAGGTTCCGGCGGAGGCAGTGGGGCAGTTTCCCTCGCTGCGGGAGGTTCTGAACGCCGCCAGCGAGGAGCAGCGGGCGGAGGCGGAGCAGGAGGCGGAGCAGGAGGCAGGAGGCGGTGCAGAGCCTCGGAGCCGCAGGGACAGCTTCTCTAGCAGGTGCACCACCCTACACCACCCTCCCCTACGCACGACCTTACACAGCATCCGACACACTGACACCACCCTATGCACTAACACCACCCTGAACAGCACCTTGTGTCCACCCTACACACCACCCTACATGAACTGCCCCACCACATACTACATTTCAGAAGTTACTGACATTTGCTGGCTAAGAATTTCTTTAGATCTTCCAGCCATCTGAAAACGTTTGAAATTCACACCACAACCTGTGTGTGTGTGTGTGTGTGTGTGTGTGTAGTGTTTCATATGGAAGCTCAGTGATGGGAACACATGACGAGCTGCTGCAGGTGCTGAAGGATAAGATGAGGTTGGAGGGCCAGGTGGAGTCTCTCTCCTCAGAGGCCAATCAGGTGAGATTACACACGTGTTATACATTGATTACACACATGTTATACATTTTACCTTTATGGCTAAAGTGTATCAGCACAAGCTGTATTAAGACCCAACGTTATTCCTGACCCCCGCAGGCCCTGCAGGAGAAGACGGAGCTGCAGGCGGAGTTGGCGGCGGCGAGCGCCCAGCTGCAGGTGCGGGTGGAGGAGGCGCGGGCCGGCGCGGAGCGGCAGGGCGTCCTGGCCGCCGAGGTGTCCTCGCTCCGGGCGGACCGCTCCACCCTCGAGCGCACCATCGCTGACCTCCACGCCCAGCTGGACGACAGGAACGCCGGCCTGGCATCGCTGGGCAACGACCTGCAGGTCGCCGAGGAGCAGTACCAGAGGCTGATGGGAAGGGTGGAGGAGCTGCAGCAGAGCCTGACCGACAAGGACGGCACGGGTGAGGAGGGTGGAGGGGAATAATAATGGAAGCCAGTGGGGAAGTGCTAACAGCGCTAATAGTTATTGGAAATCGTGTGTGTGTGTGTGTGTGTGTGTGTGTGTGTGTGTGTAGTGAGCTCTCTGCGGCAGCAGCTCTCTGTGTTGCAGGTGCAGGTCCAGCAGGCTCACACTGAGCGCGGCGCCCTCCAGAGGCGGCTGGAGACGGCACAGGCAGAGGTGCAGTCTCTCCAGCAGCTGCGCTCCTGGTACCAGCAGCAGTTGGGCCGGGCCCAGGATGCACGCATGCGCCTGCAGAACCAGATGGCCAACATACAGGTATGGTGGCCTGCTGGGGTCAGCTGGGGGGGTAGGGCGATGGGGTTATTACTGTGGTTATTTTTGTTAGTGTGGTCTCATTTGATTAATTGTTGTTGTTTTTCTCCTCCCAGGTGGGCCAGATGACTCAGATTGGAGTGTTGGAGAACCTGAAGATGGAGAACGTCACTCTGTCTCAGCAGCTATCGGAGACCAAACACCGTTCCATCAAAGAGAAGGAGCGCATCGCCGTCCAGCTGCAGGGCATAGAGGTGTCTCTCCGTCTCTCTCTCTCTCTCTGTCTCTGCTATGTTCTCAGTATATCTGAGTAGACCATCTGACTGTGCAATGGACCACTCAGGTTATCTGATGAGACTCTGTGATCTACATCTACCCCATGTGTAACCACCGATGGAAACGAACACCTGCTGTAGCCCCCGTAGGATGCACTGACCCCGCCTCCTCTCTGACTCCGCCTCTAGGCAGACATGTTGACTCAGGAAGCAGCAATCCAGCATATCCAGGATGCGAAGACAATGGTGGAGGAAGATCTACAGCACAAACTGGAGGAGTTTGAGGAGGAGAGAGAGAGGTTACTGAAAGTAGCCAGCTTGACCACATCACTGGAGAGAGAACTGGATCAGGTACACACACACACAGAAACATCACTGGAGAGAGAACTGGATCAGGTACACACACAGAAACATCACTGGAGAGAGAACTGGATCAGGTACACACACAGAAACATCACTGGAGAGAGAACTGGATCAGGTACACACACAGAAACATCACTGGAGAGAGAACTGGATCAGGTACACACACAGAAACATCACTGGAGAGAGAACTGGATCAGGTACACACACAGAAACATCACTGGAGAGAGAACTGGATCAGGTACACACACAGAAACATCACTGGAGCGAGAACTGGATCAGGTACACACACAGAAACATCACTGGAGCGAGAACTGGATCAGGTACACACACAGAAACATCACT
>JAOXYF010000028.1:14915720-14930352 GCA_028565775.1 Sternarchorhynchus goeldii | reverse complement strand
CTGGAGCGAGAACTGGATCAGGCACACACACACACACACATCACTGGAGCGAGAACTGGATCAGGCACACACACACACACACATCACTGGAGCGAGAACTGGATCAGGCACACACACACATCACTGGAGCGAGAACTGGATCAGGCACACACACACACACACACACACATTGTGTTTCCAGTCATTGTGAACTAAACACTGACAGCTACCATCTTACACTCTGATGGCTCTTAGAACTGTTTCTGTAGCTCTGCTCCTGAACCGACCTCAGGTCAGCACCAGAGCCCAGACCCTGCTTGGTGACTGGGCCAGCTCCTCCAAGTGCGGTGTTGCCGTGGAGACGGTTCACGGCAGCTTCTCGCTGCTCCTGATCGTTTGGTTTTGTCTGGAGCCGAGCCCAATCCTGCCCCGTCCCAGGGCTGCAAGGGAGATCTCTGGCCGTTCGTGGTTTGTAGATCTGGTGTTCTGGTGTGTCCCCCCCCCCCCAGGTGAAGCTGGCTCTGGCTCAGAAGGACGGCCAGCTGGCCTCGTTCCAGCGCGAGCACGCAGGGGTGATGCAGCAGCTGACGGAGGCGCACGAGGCGCTCCACACCCGGGAGCAGGCGCTGCGGCTGCTGGAGGCGCGGCTGGTGCAGCTGGAGGCGGAGCTTAGGGAGGCGCAGGCCGACGGCTCCGCCCAGGCCGAGCAACTGGCCCGCCTGCGCGACGACAAGCTGGGCCTGGAGGTGGCGCTGCAGGCCGCGCGGGCGGAGAAGCGAAGGCTGGAGGAGGGCGCCGGGCAGCTGGGGGAGGACGCGCTGGACGCCGCCGACACCCTGGACCAGCTCCGGCAGGACGTCCAGGTGAAGGCCGCGCAGGTGAGTCCTGAAGGGAAAGGGACGTCACAGGGGTGGATTACGGACGAAGTAGCAGAATCCGGTGCGAGTCTGAACAGAACCAGTATGTAACCAGTACAAAACCAGTCTGGACTGCCACTGAAAGCCAGTTCTCCTGTTCTCATCCTGTTTCTTCTAGGTTGAGTCCTTGCAGCAGGAAAACGTCTCCGTCAAGAAACAAACACAGAAGCTGAAGGAACAGCTGTCACAGCAGAAGGTGTGTGAAACTCCACCCAACAAACTCCACCTCCAGCTTACATTAGTGCACCCACTAACACCCCCCCCTCACACACACACACACACATTCACACTCATAAACACACAGCCCTGCAGTTTTTCTAGTAGAGTGCACTTGTATTTAAACCACATTGTGCCATGCTGTAATCAGGACTGAGGGCCTCTCTGTTGCCCCCTGCAGGTGATGGTGGAGGCATACAGGCGTGATGCCAGCTCTAAAGAGCAGCTGATCTCTGAGCTGAAGGCCTCAAAGAAGCGTCTGGCGTCAGAGGTGCAGGAGCTGAAGGAGGAGGTCCTGCGGGTGGAGGGGGAGAAGAAGAGCTCAGAGCATGAGCAGCAGCGCCTCCTGCAGGAGGTGCAGAGAGTACAGCAGCAGATGAGCAGTCTGGAAGAGCACCTTGAGTCTGTCCAGACAGAGAGAGACCGACTGGACACACAGCTACAGGTACACACACACACACACACACACACACACACACAGACTGGACACACAGCTACAGCTACACACAAACATACACACACACACACAGACTGACTGGACACACAGCTACAGGTACACACACACACAGAAGCAGTCAGTCAGAGAGTGTGTGTGTGTGTGTGTGTGTGTGTGTCCAGTCCCTGCAGTTTGACCAAAGTCAGCTCTCGGCTGTAACGGAGGAGAACGAGGCCCTGAAGAAGAGGGTGGAGCAGATGGAGGAGGAGGCCAAGAAGTGAGTCACATGACCTCCATCCTCCTCACCCACACCTCCATCCTCCTCACCCACACCTCCATCGGTCCATCCACCCTGCAGACATTTTTTCCTTTGTCTTCCTATTAATCCATCCATCCACTCGTTCATCCATCTATTTTTCCACCCAACAGTTCACTCATCAGTTCATCCACCCATCTATCAATCCATCCTTCTGTCTGTCTCTCATTTATTCCTTTTATCACGCCCAGATGACCCTTTCTTTGTCTTGGTTGCCAGGGCGATCTCGGAACAGAAAGTGCGGGTGAAGAGGCTGGGGACGGATTTGACCAGCGCGCAGAAGGAGCTCAGGACCAAGCACAAGGCGTATGAGAGCGCCGTGGGCATCCTCAGCCGCCGTCTGCAGGAGGCGCTCGCCGAGAAGGACACGGCCGAGGCAGAACTAGTCAAACTCCGAGCGCAGGTGGACGCAGGGGGCAACAGTCAGGCCCTGCAGGTGAATTCTGACCCCTCACTCCTACAGTCACCAAACAACCCTAAACACAAACTTGCAAACCACTGTTGCGCTCGAGGGTTTTCTTTGTATGTGTGAGTAAATATCACCTTCGACCACTAGGGGGAGTAGATGCACTGTGATGGGTCAGGTGTTGGTTTGGGCGGTGAGAAAGCACGTCTGCTCTGTGTGGTGCACCGTCCTCCCAACATGTATGTGCTACTGATGTAGTTAACATGGTGCGTGTGTGCTTGCGTCCGCAGGCGAAGGTGGACTCCCTGCAGGCTGAGCTCCAGGCCGTGGTCCAGAGTAAAGCCCTCCTGGAGAAGGAGCTGCAGGAGGTGATCAGTCTTACCAGCGCTGAGCTTGAGGAGTACCAGGAGAAGGTTCTGGAACTGGAGGACGAGGTCCCAGCTCTGTTTATTACTCTGTTTATTTACAGGGAGTTTTCAGATGATCTTCACACACTGGTGTGCACTAGAGCAGGCAGGCCTGTTACTCAAACATGACACAGCAATAATCAGCTTCTTAGTCTTCCTTTATTGGTTTACTTCAGTTTCTCAGGAGCTTCTGTGTTTTCCTAGCTGTGTATTTGTTCGTGGATTATAATGAGGTCACACGGGGTGGCTGGGTCGTAACCTCACCCCCCCCTGGCGTTTGCAGCTCCAGGAGTCTCGCTGTTTCAAGAAGAGGATCCGTCGCCTCGAGGATGCCAACAAGAAGCTCGCCCTGGAGCTGGAGCACGAGAAGGGCAGGCTGGCCGGCCTGGGGCAGTCCCACGGTGCGCTGCGGGAGCACGCCAAGGTCCTGGAGAACGCTCTGGCCAAGAGAGAAGCAGACCTGGTCCAACTCAATCTGCAGGTGTGGAAACGGCATGACTTCCAGGAGCTTTTAGAAACGCGTGGCTCTTAAATGGGTCCCTTGGGTTCCTTGTGTCCTGTATTAAGAGAGAGAACAAACGAAGGGTTAATGTTCAGAACACGGAGCAAGGAAATGCCTTCAAACAAACAACTTCCTTGGTAACCCTCAGTTCATTGTGGACGGAATGTAGGATTGTTTGTAAAAAATCCAATTCTGCTGTTGGTTCTCCAATCTACTGTTAGTTCTCAACCGTAGATAATGAAGATGATAACATAATGAGCCTGAAATGTGGTTGAAGGTTCAAGCTGTGCTGAAGAGGAAGGAGGAGGAAGACCAGCAGATGAGAGACCTGGTCCAGACGCTGCAGGCAGCACTGGAAAAGGAGAAGTTTAAAGTGAAAGATCTCACAGAGCAGGTAATCACTCTTTATATCTCACCAGCTCACCTGCATTACTGCCAAACCACATATCTAATATAGTGTCTGATCTCCCAAAGCCCATAGAGTTCATTACAGCCGTATCTCATGTTCATCATAACACGTAGTGTGTGTGTGTGTGTGTGTGTGTGTGTGTGTGTGTGTGTGTGTGTGTGTGTGTGTGTGTGTGCGCGCTGCAGGTAGCGGAGGCTAAGCTGGAGGCGGGGCATAACCGACGGCACTACAGAGCAGCTGTGATGGAGCTCAGTGACCTGAGGAAGGACCTGCAGGCCAAAGAGGAACTTCTAAAGAACCTGCAGGACCAGGCCAGGAGACTGGAGTATGCTCACGCACACACACACATTCCTATGGGCCTGTCTTAGAAACTTGGGGCTCTTCATGCTATAGTCGGGGTTGGGCTGTGGAGGTGTATACAGAAGGGCATGGCCTGAGTCTGGATGTGTCTCAGAAGCATCTCCACCTGGAAGTAGTGACCCAAGAGGAGCTTCATTCAGTGGTTATAGTGTAACCGTCAGTTATGGGGGTGTGTCCTCAGGACCCAGGATGTGCAGCGCGCTGAGGAAGTGTCCCGGTTCGAGGCGGAGCTTGCCGAAGCGCACGAACAGCTGCAGGTGCTGCAGAAACAGCTGGAGGAGGAGCTTAACAAACAGCCAGTCACTAACCAGGAGGTATGAACACGCCCCCAAACACACCCCCACAGTCGGGCATGTGTGCTGGATACACACTTGTCTGAGTTCTCTCTGCAGGTGGAGGACCTGAAGTGGGAGGTGGAGCAGAAGCAGAGGGAGCTGGAAGCACAGCGCCACCAGCTGGAGCTGTCTGAGCAGTGCAGCCAGAGAGAGCTGAACAGTGTCCAGGACACCCTGCAGGTCAGAACACAAACATATACATACATTAAACATACACACATACACGTGCAGTGCACTTCACACCGATAACACTTTAAAACTCCTCATTCAGTCCAGATTGTGTGTGTCTGTGTGTGTCTGTGTGTGTGTGTGTACGTACACGCAGCGGGTGCGTGTGGAACTGGAGCAGCTTCAGGACGAGCTGAATGGTACCAGGAAGGATAAGTTTGTGCTGCAGGCCAAGTTGGTGGAGATCCGCAGCAGCATGAAGACCCTCCTGCAGCATAACAGCCAGCTGAAGATGGAGCTCAAACACAGCCGCACCAGGAAGGTCAGGACACACACACACACACACACCCTCACCCGGCCCGGAGTGTGTGTGTGTGTGTGTGCGTGAACCGTAGTGTCTCCCTCTGCAGCAGCGTGTGGATGCGAAGGGCGATTCGACCCCTGTGACACCGGTGAAGATCCCTGACTGTCCCGTTCCTGCGTCCCTATTGGACGAGCTCCTGAAGCCCTCCGCCTCCGTCAACAGAGAACCCCTAAACAACCTCCACAACTGCTTACGACAGCTAAAGTATGTTAGACATGCACACACACACACACACACACACACACACACACACACACACTCAAAGCAACTAAAATAATCTATCACTTCCAAATCTTTCATTGAGGTTTAAAAAATGCAGGTAAGTTGTGTGATAATGGAACCTTGTGTGTCTGTGTGTCTGTGTGCACGCTCATGTGCAGGCAGGAGATGGACAGTCTCCAGAAACAGATGGAGGAACACACTGTTACCGTGGCGTCACTGGCCAGCGCGGAGGAGGAGCTTCACAGACTCGGTATCCACGACAACAGTTCTAGAAAGACAACCCCCGAGGAAGAGCATCTGGAGGAAGAAGTGCAGTCTTCATGAAACTGGCACCTGGCAGCCCTCTCGAACCCCAGCGGGAGCTGCGCTTTTATCCTAACAGCCGCTTTTAAAAAAAAAACCCGCAGATTTTGTTTGCTTGTTTGTTGTTTTTGTTTGTGTTTACTTTATCAGACACCAATATTTGGTTCTGTCTCAGCTTTATTTAAAAAGAATGTCTGGGCTTCCCCACGACGGTCCTCCACACCACAGCGTTCGTGTTCCGGCTGTGTTTGTGTGTGCTCTGAAGAAACAGCCGTGGGGAGTTTTCTCTGCTCGGCTACGAGAGCAGGATGGTTCTGAAGTATCACCGCTGTCCGTTTCTCTCCAGCAGGTAGTGATCAGAGTGTTTGCCGTTGGCGTTCTTGCCTTGGTGAGTGCCACCTAGCGTCCAGCCAGGGTTTCCTGTGTCCCGTTATCCTGCTGTGAGATGTGCAAGACGTCCCATTTAGACTACTGACAGGCTCCATATATATACACGCACGAGTGTTGGGTGGTTTAACACGCAGCCAGACAGGCCAACGTTTCCTTTCACACACTCGCACACGCTCACTCATCCCCTCCCCCCATTCAGTGAAGAACTGTTCTTCCATTCCTCAGTGCCTGTGTGTGAGCGCCCCCTGCTGGCTGAAACGCGAGCAGAGATGTTTGTTCTGCAGGGACGACGTCTAGGACTGTTGTTCTGTTCACCTGCACCGGGAAACCCGGCTCCCACCCCTGTGGGTCCTGGTCTAGGTTAGAACAGTTTAGCGTACTAGCTGATGGGACTGGAAGAGTGGGGGACTGGAGGGGGAGGGGCTCCGGCCATGACTCCGCCCTCTGACCTGTCCCATCATAGGTTGCAGCCTCCCACAGGGACGTCCATAAGCCCGGCGCGCTTGTGATGGGGAGTCTGATCTCTTGGTGGGTGTGGCCTGCTCGGAACTCCCATCGGTTTAAAGCCAGTCCTCTCAAACTGGCAACCCTTTCTTCCCCCAGGGGATGTTAGCTGGCGAAAAGCTGGTGTCGTATACTGACTCTGTTTAGGGCTGCACCTGTATGAGTTTGTCATATAGGACTTACTTTCAATACTGTTAATCTGATTTGCTTGAATGAGTTTCTCAGTAGCTGTGGTGAAAAGGGATGAAGCAGTGTGTAAAACACTGGCGTGGGTGACTGTTCCAGTCGTGGCTGGTGGTGAGTGTATTATATTTATAATATATATGAAATGCGTTGCCTGAAATTGCACAACTGACGTGAAGGAGCCGAACAAAGAAAGATGTAAAATATTGTTGCTCCTTTTTGAATGATTCTGAGGGCCTGTTTGTCGTTGGAGCTTTTTGATGTTTTTGATGAGGTCGAGCACTTTGGTCTCATCCTTCCTTCGTTTGCAGCCTTAACGACCAGACCCACACACACACACACACACACACACACACACACACACACGCGCGCGCAACTCGACACAAGGGTTTGTTTGAAGAGCAATACGTCGTCTCTCCGCGGCAGTTCGTGTCTCTGCGTTGTTTTTAGCGCAGCTCGACGCGTGCGTGCGCTCAGGGTTACGGTCGATCGCCGCTGGACGCGGCTTTGGCCGTGCGAACCGGTAACGTCGCCCCCTGCAGGGCAGACGCCGTCGCAGCCATGCCCAGGTTGTCCAAGGGGCTTTTTCCTGCGTGGGGGAGGTGACGACCCTGCACAGGTGCACTCTACAGAGGTCACAGAGGTCAGAGAGGTCAAGGGAGCCAGGGTTAGGGTGCTGCTTGCCTGAGGACGTACAACAGGATGGTTTCTCCAGTGCTTCGTACCTCTACTCGGCTGTTATATCACACAGCTGTAGTGGCGATTGCTCATAAGTGCTGGTTAATATGGTATTATGCTTCATCACTGACATCTTTCTTATCTGGGGTTAACAACAAGGATCTCTGTTCAGGTCTCTTTTCTTCATTATAAGGAAAAAATGCATTTATGTTCAAGAAACAATAACTGTACTGTTACGATTTGTATGGATTTACCATACTTGCTAACCACGACTGTAAATGATCATGTTATGTACGTATTGCCTCTGGTCTGCTCTACAATCTTGCAAGTCTTTCTGAATAACAAAGATAAGATTAAAAAAAATCTATTTAAGAGTCTTCATTACTGCAGCGAGCCCTGCCGTACTGTGGGCGCAGGTCTGTCTGTTCATCTAAGTTCATTCGTGTTCCTGCTGCTGGTCAACGGATATGAACCGGGTGGCTAGTATGAAGTGAAGCTTCTGCGCATGCGTTTAAAAACGAAAGGTGTATTCAGTGCAAAAATGCCGTTGTAAATTTAACTAGGGGTTAATACGGGAGATCCCCAGAAGGGGGCGCTGTAATCATCTTCCGTGGAAAAAAAAGGTAGAGGCGAAGAAGAGACCTCCGGGAAGTGACTAGCTAACGCCTACCATGCCCGATTATTAGCGAACTAGCTGTCTGCATTAAATAAGGTTGTTTGCGCGAAAAAAAGTTAAAGCAGCGATTCGTCGTTACGTCTGGTTCATACCGGTCTGCCGAGCACCTGGTATGTACTTGTATAACCACCTTCACCGCGTGCCCGTTTCTCCGCAGCGCTGATTGGCTGGACGAATTTGGTGTCCGCGAGCAGAACGACGTCTGGCGGCAACTTAATGAAACTCGGAGTACCGATCCCGTGCTCGCCGTCAGCACCGGAGGACCTCTCGAGCTCGTGTTTGTATGCTGAGAGAAGCAAAGGTATCGTTTTCCTAACGTGTCCCTATTGTCCTCGCCCTTTTATTAATGGTAGGTTGACTGACTTGTCAGTCTTCTTTGCGAGTGCACGCTAGCTACCTAGCTAGTTCTTTCCAGCCTTTTTCTCGTTGCACCAATCCGAATGACATCTGACAATTTATTTAGTTATATCCTGCTCTTATAACGGAAGGTGATGCGACATGATTCAGCGTTATATTACGAGGCGTGTTGTTGTTGTTTTTTTTTTTCCCCCCCACGCTGTTTCGTGTGTGAATCGGTTAACTCCCTCCACCCGGCACCGTTCAAACTCATGAGCATGTTGGTCGCGCATGAAGCCTCCCCAGCACACTGCGCATGCGCAGAGGCACTTGTAAACAATGAGCGTTTTGGACCGTCCGTATCATTGTGTTCTGTACGGCAGGTCCGTCTCGGATCCAAACGGATTATAACGCCGCGAGTGATCAGATGCGATTTTAACACATGGTAAGTGGCGCCGCGCGGACGGGGCCTCGAGATGACGTGGGTGCAGACGTTGCTAAATCGACATTTCTTGCCTTCATGCTCCAATATCAAATCGCTGAAAACAAAAGCCACCGTAGATGTCACTTTGGGTGTGACGCTTTCGCTGTCATAAACTTTAAATAGACGTCATACGACGTGCAATGGCTGATACGGTTCGAGTCTTCTGCAAACGTGACCGGTGCACATTGATTTTAATAAATCTGCCCGACTTCCATTCACGGCTAATCTTAAATAGCATTTATTACGCGGTCAAACGGTATTACACTAAACTCATTAATATTACATGGCTGCACAACAAACATTTCGCAGTCGATATTCAAAAAGATTTCTACTTAAGAATTCGTCCTGTTTATTTTCCTCTTTGTCGGGCCGTATTATCCTTGTCTTATTGTGTTCTGTTAAATCTTCGTCTTAAGTCCATGTATTGCAGAGCAGAGGACTTGAGAAGAGCTGCAGAACATGTGTTTTTTAGATAATGGGCCAGTATAGCCAGGCTTCCCGCAGTAAGGATGATGTTAAAAGATATTGGCCGGATTGTCTGGGTCGCATGGGCGATTGTGTGTCTGGGGGATTTTGTACCGTTACACACCGAATGCCTTTTTTGGCGTAACCGCTGTCTGTTCCGGAGCTGTTTCTGGAAGAGCCGAGTAGACTGTATGAAACAGAGCCTGATGCTAATGTAGACTATATATGAAGCAGAGCCGAGTGCTAATATAGACCGTATGAAGGAAAACTAGACAGCTAACTAAGTTTCTCCTTCCACCTTGGGAGTTTTTGTGAAGATGGAAAAGAAAATCCTGTGATGAAATGTGCAGCTTCTCTTACTGTGTGTGTGTGTGTGTGTGTGTGTGCGCGCACGCAGCAGGATGGAGACCGCTCTGGGTCGACTCAGGTCTCTGAGTGCTGATGAACTCAGGGAGGAAATCATCAAGGCCAACCTCAAGTGCGGCCCCATCACAGCCACCACGCGGGCCATCTTTGAGCGGAAGCTCGCCCGTGCGCTGTTAGACGCCTCCGACCCCGGGGCTCAGCTGGACGCAGCTCCCCCCAGTGGCTCCGCCCAGGCCTCGGACGCGCCGGCAGGCGAAGAGGGGGACGCGGGGTATGAACTAGGCCTCAACCCTCCCGAGGAGGAGCCACTGGTCGCAAAGAGCGGGGAAGGGGCGCCGTCCTGCGCCCCGGCCGAAGATGGCACGTGCCGGCCTGACTCCCAGATGCCCTGCGAAGCCCCTCGAGTGTCGCCCACGTTCTACGGCGTGTGTCCGCTGTGGGAGGACGTCCTGGCCAGGAACGGTGAGACTTTCACTTAGCTTCACTTCTCGATAAGATGTCTAGATGACAACGTTTTTCACTGGAGACGTTTTTGGGGACAAAATATTCCAAGTTTTTTTTTATGTAAATGTTGATAAAGGCAGCTTAAAGAAACATTGTTCCCAAGCTTTTTACACAATAAGAAACAGAGTGTAAAGCTTTATACACAGTGTTGTAATAAATGCAAATAATGAAACATGGATAAATCTTATTTATTCTTTAAAGAGCAAATTGTATGCTTTGCTCTAAGCAAAATTACATCCCATAATACTTTGGCCATGGACTGGTTTGGCTTTTTCGAAGTGTAACATGTAAAGAGAACACATGTATTGGCTCACTGTCGCTAAGGAGACCAGCCTATGAGCCGGTATGACAAGTACCTGTTGAACTGCTCACTGGGCTGTTAAAGTGAATCGGCGTATCCTGCTGGGTTATCCCTCAGTCTTCATGTTCCTTGCTAGGAATCCCAACATGTTCACTGTGTCCAGATTAAAGGATCAGTCAGTCATGTTCACTGTGTCCAGATTAAAGGATCAGTCAGTCATGTTCACTGTGTCCAGATTAAAGGATCAGTCATTTTCACCACCAGGAAGTAACAAACATTAATCAAAGTTGTTATTTTTGCATTTTTTTTCTCCAAAGTGCAGATCACATGAGATTGCTTTGTAGTCCTTAAACGAAGCAGTTTATGCTCCGTAGCACAGAGGCGACTGTGTTACTGAAGATGACATACCACTCCTTTAAAGGAGATCTTAACGGAGTAACAGTATTGCCAGCTACACTGAATACGGACTCTGAGGGTGTGTTCATAGTGTCAGTTCTGGTTGGTTCATTCTCAACATCCACGTGGGGGGAGGCTTCTACGTCTTAATTTGTTTGTTTTATTTAAATAACCTTGTGTCGTTTCCCCTCAGTCTTTGACTGGACCAACACTGGACCATCTCAGTCCGTGGCGCAAAAGTTATATTACTGAGAAAATCTCGTCAGTTGTAGGTCTGCAGTAACATTGACGGGTTATGATGTTGGTCATTCAGTTGGTCGTTTTATTGAGCTAGCTTGCTAAATAGTGACATAAAAACGTTTTTCAAGAAGAGTAGACCTCAGTCTTCATCCACAGAAAGTGCTTCAGTAGTATCAGCATTGGCCACAGAGAGATGTTTCAGGATGGGATTCAGCAGCTGTAACACACCAGCAACAGTTGGTAACACGACCAAATCGAATGGCTTGCTGCTGACTAGCTAGCGTTAGCTGGATAGCGTTAGCTGATTTGACTGTGATTTGATGCCGTATTGGTGCTTATGAGATGCGTCTTCACCTCTGCTATCTTGCAGAGGTGTAGTATGGCAACACATTGGTCGATTGTTTCAGGCAGGGTCACGGCACCAGATCATCTGGACACTGCAGTGGACGATTGTTTTTCTCAGCCCTGCGGTGTTTGGTGGCAGTGCCACCAGTCCTGGCAGGTATCAGTTAAACCCAGAACGTTTGTAACATCTGGCTCTGCCCCCGTCCTCACAGCACGGTACTATGTTCTCCTACAGCTCGTCATCCAGCTCAAAGCCAAATGTGCACAAACTGGCAACATGACATTTGGCTTTGGAACTAGATTCAGAGGAGTCATTGAATTAAACGTCATCCAGCTAACGTCAACAGTAGCGGCGCTACCACACCAAAGAGGCGTGTTCAAATCTACCTTCAGCTGTGTATGGACCTAAACCCCGCCCCCTCCTCCCCCCCCCCAGAGCAAACGGCAAAGCTCCTGCGTGAATGAACGTAGTCATGCAGTACATCTGCTAAGATTTGCTAGTTTACTGCATTCTGGAACCAATCAATAAGGTTCCAATGTTTACTGATCTTCTAATGATCCTGATAAGATGCCTAAAGGTACCTGATATGATCTTGTAATAATAATCTTCTTTATTGTCGAAGTGTGAGATAATGGGGAGATCCGTTCGGAACCCTGGAGATCCTTATGCTACCCTTGACCATTGATCCCCCTCCTCTTGTTAGGGGTGTGACTGAGACGTGTGGCCTCCATTTAGGGAGGGTGTCACAACAGCGCCCTCTGGTGGCTGGCCAGGTGGTGGTGTTAGAAATCTGTATAACCCATATAAAACCAAAAGTATTTCTAAAAGTTTTAGTTGTTTTACTGTTCCAGTAATGGGGTATTTTTCTGTGCGTGTGTGTCCTGGTGTCTGCAGAAAGGGTCCACGTGTACACAGACCGGAAGGAAGCGTTGCAGGTGGTGAAGGTGATGAAAGGCGCTCGCTTCAAGGCTTTCTCCACGCGAGAGGACGCTGAGAAGTTTGCCAAAGGCATCTGTGACTACTACCCCTCCCCGAGCAAGAGCGCCCCCTGCCTGTCCCCCGTTAAAGCTGCCCTGGGCCTCCACAAAGGTACACTAGAGCTACCCATCCACGCTACCTGACATTTATAACCCCTAACGTTCAGGTCCCGACTCCGTCACAACCCCTAACGTTCAGGTCCCGACTCTCTCTCCTCAGACGGCTGTACGCTGGCGGAGGTGGATAGCATCAGTCGTGAGCGTGCGAACAGTTTCAAAAGCCCACGCACGCAGGATCTCACGGCCAAGCTGCGCCGTGCTGTCGAGAGGGGCGACGTCTCCGCCTTCAGCGAGCTGGTGTGGAGTAACCCGCGCTACCTCATCGGCTCCGGGGACAACCCCACCGTGGTGCAGGTGGGCGCCTCCTACAGGCCACTGCGCGCACGCACACCTGCTCACGTGCAGGAATTTTATTATATTCTATTTTGGGGAAGAAAAGCTGGAATCAAACTGTGTGTGTGTGTGTGGGGGACAGGAGGGCTGTCGCTATAACGTGATGCATGTAGCAGCGAAGGAGAACCAGGCATCCGTGGCTCAGCTGCTGCTGGACACGCTGGAGAACCCAGAGTTTATGAGCCTCATGTATCCTGACGACCAGGACAGCATGCTGTCCAAACGCATCCACTACATCATAGACCTGTACCTCAACACCCCCGACAAGGCCGTGAGTTTTACACACACACACACACACACACACACTACTCTGACGACCAGGACAGCATGCTGTCCAAACGCATCTGCTACATCATAGACCTGTACCTCAACACCGCAGACAAGGCCGTGACTTATACACACTCACTGGCAAGTGTGTGTGTGTGTGTGTGTGTGTGTGTGTGTGTGTGTGTTAGGGCTTCGAGACCCCACTCCACTTTGCGTGCAAGTTCGGCTGTGTGGACGTGGTGAACGTGCTCTGCTCTCACCCCGACATCGAGAAGAACCGCAAGAACAAGTACAACCAGAGGCCCGTCGACGTGAGTTACCCACAATGCCTTGCTCTCTGGGGCGCTGTCATGTCGCACGTCTTGCCCATCAGATGTCTTGCTGCTTTAACTGCAGGTCATATGTGAAAGGATGCAGGACAAGAGTCAGATCCAGGAGGTCAAACAGAAGATCAGCGAATATTTAGAAGGTAATTAACATCACTCTTCAGGTAAAACGATACACATTTGCGCAGTTATTTTGCAAATGGTGCTGTTTCATAATTTGGTCACAGAGTTGTTGAAGCAGTCATATTTGTTGTAGACCGATTCTACGTGCCCCTCCTACGAGCTACTGATAACTCATCCCAGCCTGTGATTGGTGCTCCTTGGTCACCTGAACCTATGGAAAAGCTGTCGCCACAGTTACCCAGAAGCCCCATGGACCCCGTGATGATGGTGAAGGCATTTGCTGGGCCTTTAAGTCCCTCGAATGTGAGTGGAGGGGGAGGGGCGGGTTTGAACAGGTGGAGGAGCGAGGGGCTTCACTGCAGGCTGGCGGTGTGTGATTGGTCATGCTGGTTTGGTGCTGTGTAGGCGGAGGAGTTCCGGAGAGTGTGGAAGACGCCCCCTAGAGATCGAGCAGGGTACTTCCACCACATCCTGAAGTCTGACCCGGACCGGGGTGCTGAGCGAGTGGGCAGGTGGGAGCACGGTACACACACACTCACGGTTATGCTCTTATTTATCTTGAACTGTAAAAACACTTGCACATTTGAAATCTGAGTTCCATTTGGGTTTGGACCTGCACATGTTTGCTGTGCGTGTGTGTGTGCGTGTGCGCAGGGTCCTGGCCCGTGAGCACGGCCACCCCTGGGCCGAGTACTGGCCTTTCTTGGATGACTTTGTGGACCTGGCTTCAACCAACGGCCTCCGCCGCCTGGAGGACTACCTGAACAGGAAGGACTACCTGAACAGGAAGGACTACCTGAACAGGAAGGACTTCAGCGAGCGCACTCACGATGAGCCCGGTGAGAACGAGACCAGCAACAGGTTCCGCACGCCGTCTCCAGGTAATGAGAATAGCACTGCTCCATACAGTAAACGTCCTGCAGTAAACGTCCTGCAGTGAAGGAAACCTACTGATGGTTTAACCACAGCATCCCATTTGTAAATACAGTGTATTATACCATGTTGCTCACTATTACTAATGCAATTAGATGGTAATAATAATAGTGTTGTTTTTCTTTAAAAGGAAGATTAAGTTTACAAAGTTTATCCATAATTTACACGTGAAGGAGAACATGGAATAAAATGAACCAAAGAACAATGTGATGTTTACTGCTCAGTGGTATGTGCACATAAAGGGAGATCCCGTTGTAGGCGGGGTGTAGGGAGATCCCGTTGTAGGCGGGGTGTAGGGAGATCCCGTTGTAGGCGGGGTGTAGGGAGATCCCGTTGTAGGCGGG
>JAOXYF010000028.1:14904031-14915620 GCA_028565775.1 Sternarchorhynchus goeldii | reverse complement strand
GTGTAGGGAGATCCCGTTGAATACGTGTTTATGAAATTCCAGGCAAGCCGAGGAAGTTCAGTAACTCCGTGTCTGTGGGTGCGTTCCTGGACGAGGGGGCCGACATCTCCCTGGAGGAGATGAAGAACCGGCAGAATGCCGCCCTCACCAGCATCTCCGGCTGCTCCCGGGACGCCCCGCGGGGGGCGGAGTTCCACATCCTGCCCGTCCCGCATGGTTCCGCCCTCATCGAGGCGGCGGCCGAGCGCGAGCTGCTGCTGGAGGTGGGCAAGAATGGCGAGGGCGGGGCCGAGGGGGAGCGCTCGCCCGTCTCCAACCTGATGGCAGAGTTCGAGCGCATATCCCTCCACGAGCGTCTGGACGGCAGCCCCAGGGAGCGGAGGAGGAGCGACGGCCGGCGCCACCGCCACGAGGGCGGGGCCGAGGCGGAGGGGGCGTCGACGAGCGGGAGCTCGGAGGAGTACTTCATGGCGGAGGAGGGTGTGAGGACTCGGGCAGGATCGGCGGGGGAGAGGTCGCCCTGCGCACGCTCCAGGTCGTGGGACCATGGGAGCTCCACCTCCTCCGACTCCTACAAGTCGTTTGACCGTTCGCACGAGGTCATCCCTACCACGCCGCCCCGTGCCCGGAAAGGCCCGTTCATCGACGGGTGAGTCCGTCAGCGGGGGGCGTAGGATGGCAGGCAGGTCCTGTGCCGTCTCCCGGCGGCCATTCTCATGGAGCTTCTCCTCTTTCCATGCACCAGGGACTCGCCCTCCAGGCTGGACCGCGAGGTGCTCGCCGCCGTGGAGGATGTGGACGTGGACCCGCTCAGGTTCCCCAGCGTGCACAGGTGGAAGAGCAGGGTGCAGACGTACTCCAGCGCCGAGAGGGAGAGGTGAGGACGTGCCAGCAGTTTGATGTTTCACAGTGCAATTCATTCAGTCAAACAGGACAAAACGGATGTTTGTTTTATTGTTGAGTAATTAATTATTAATGTAAAACTAATTAATGACCTGAAGCAGTAGATCTTATGTAAAGGGAAAAAAAGAAAAAATGTATTTGTAAAACCATTTCACTTATGTATAAGTGCACATTTGCTTTGCACCATCTGAAGTGTGTGTTTGTTTGTGTGTGTCTTCAGCTGGCCGACTCCAGCTGCGTTGAAGAGTCACTGTAGGTTCCAGGCTCCTACTCCTGGTTCTCCTGTGAGCATTCTCATCTCCCCAGCTAACCGGTACAGTCCAGCCAGACACGCCTACTCCCCCGATTACACAAGCCCTGGACGCTACAGCCCTGCCAGCTACATGCAGCGTGTACGTCTCAAGCACTTCGGTGATTCGCCTATATAGCAAATAGCCCCGCCCCCTTCCTGCCCTGTGGAACCACCCACCTCCCATTTCAGCCCAGATGTGGGTGATGTCACAAAGGAAGCTACGGAATCTTGCGAACGGAACACACAGCTTTGCCCCTCTGGCTGCAGTTGCCATAGAAATGGAATTCCAATTCCACGACAGTCGTTTGCTTCTGAATCTCAGAACGTTCCTTGTTCCAGACGTGTCTTGGAGATTTGGACTCATAAACTCTATGTGGTACTTTAGTGTGGGGTACGCGTTGTGAATGGTAGTGTATATTTTTAAACAGCTGTCCTTTCTTATATATCTGTGTGTATGTTCGCGTGTGGATTTTGTCCATAATTAATTATGGGTCATAACAAAATATCAATCAAAAAATTTCCATATTTGCCATTTCTTAATAACAATGATCCCCAACCCAACCCCCATTAAAAATACTCATTGGAATGAGAAACACATTACCTCAAAAAGAAAGCAAAATTAATTTATTTAAAAAAGCTGTATTACTCTTACAATATAACTGACAGTAGCACAAACCCGTCTTTGAAGAAGCTAGTCTGGGGTAAAACTGCCTTAACCATTAATGTCTACTCCCCTACACCACTGCGCCCTCTACAGGCGTTTTATTCACAGTTGATTTTACTCCGACACCCAGGTCTGGAAAAGTTATGACGTAAACTATAGGAACGTTTGCCCTCTTGTTTTTCCGTTGAACAATAAATACGTTGATTATTTGTAAGTGCGCAATGATGTTGCACTTAAAAAAAAAAAACAACAACTTTATGTAGACGTGGCGTGACCGATTTGCAGTTGCTGAAGGGAGTTTGCAACAGCAAGTTACTCCGTTTGAAGCGGTTTTACTCGACACCGATTAAAGTTGCTGGAATCGATGTTACCGTTCTACCAGTTTCCGCACACCCACAGAGACGTTTTTGTCTTAGAGCAACTTTGAGCGAGATCTACCTGAACACATCGCATACAGCGGCTTTAACAGCTTTGAACCAAGTCAGGTGTGTCTCTCTCCCACTGACACGAACTGCATCCGTCGTTCAGTCTTTTCAGGTATTTTCAACGATAGACTTACAGGAGAGTTTAACCTGTCTCAAGTTACAGCTCGCAATAAAAGGTCAATGTGAAACCATCGCCGTTCTTAATACTTTATATAATTAATTGATGGTTTTGGTTTGGCGTAGTTTTTAACCTTCGACCGTCAGCTCCACGCTTTACCGATCTTCTTTAGTGCCTTTTGGTTCGTCTTGGGAAGAGTCGATGA
The DNA here is from genome assembly GCA_028565775.1 of Sternarchorhynchus goeldii. Classification (NCBI taxonomy): domain Eukaryota; kingdom Metazoa; phylum Chordata; class Actinopteri; order Gymnotiformes; family Apteronotidae; genus Sternarchorhynchus; species Sternarchorhynchus goeldii. The sequence goes on along the minus strand of JAOXYF010000028.1, from coordinate 14,913,013 downwards.
TTGCGCACAAACTGAGCTGATATCTAGCCTGGCTTTGGGAGAGGGAATATCCCGATCTGGTAGTACAGAGCAGTAGCATTCGCATATGCACTGTCGTTTTCCCTTCTCTGTCGTAACCATTTAAACAAACGGGACGCCTTCCTCAACCGCGCCAGCAGTACAGCAGGAGTCGCCATGAAACATCGTGATGGTCGATGTTTTTACTTTTAGTTTTTTGTTTCCCACCCCGCATGCAATTCTAGTTATATTTTATTACATGTCATAGGAGAAAGAATTTGATGTACTACTGAAAAACAGAAATAAAGTGCACATTATCTTGTAACTCGTTTTTATTGTCTCATTTCCATATAAAGAAAATCTGGGACATTTTAAATGTTAAATGCGTTTTATTTGTAGGGTAAAATGAAAGAACTGATCATGACACTGAATACGTTTTACTCGTAGAATCCAAATCAAACCGACAGTACCGACTTCATGGTAATAATCATTAAAACATGTACGTCATATTACCACCAACTCTCCCCCAGACACGCGCGCGTCATACAAAAGATTGCGCGCGATGACGTTTCCCACCATCGCCGAGTGCCGGCCTTAATAAAATCTCTTGACTGCAAGGTCTGAAACAACGGAAAACATTCGCAAACGTTCACGTGAAGAGCGCTCGAGAAACACTGACGGACACCATTCAACCGACTTCACATCAAGGCCTCTGGGATGTAATAAAACAAACTTTTGCGCCAGTCTGAAGAGGACACGACGTGCCGCGCTAGGCTGTAAGACTGTATCCTTCTAGCAACATCGCTAATAATTATAATTATGCTGGTTATTGATATGACGCTCTTGCCTCCGTTGCCTTTTGAAGTTTTACTGCGGAACGAATACACGTGACACTTGTTGGCGTCACTCCCTCCGCAGGTTCAGAAAAACGGAGAGCGCAAGGCCCGGATTCAGGAGGCGTCGCCGCTGATCTGAGATCGGTCTCTGGTTATAACGCTGCACCGTGATTCCAGGCCTCGAGCACTGATTCCGCTTAAGGAACTTCAATACTTTACCCAAAAATAGCACGCGGCACATTTACTTTGAAGACACTTGGGGAGAAGTGAAAGAGCAGCAGGGCCAAGATCAGGGCAGATATTCCCAGAGCCTCTCAGAGAAACGTTTCCAATCCTGTTCCACATACACGGAGTATTAACTGTCGTTTAGTCATGCAGGGATGCTCGTACATTCTACACTGTATGCTCCATAAAAGATCAAATAGAAATACATTACACGTATGCCTCAAACCGTGAGTATTGTTGTTGGTTTTTGTTTTTGTTTTTTTTGTCCTGAAAGTTTCCAGAAATTTCCACCAAGTTTGCAGCCCTGCCTTCCGCTCCGAGGAGCAGTGTTCGGGGCGGCGGTCAGGTACAGGTGACCTCGGAGTACCGGTCAGGTGCGAGTGACCTTGTCCGGTGGCATGAAGCCGGAGTCTCCAAGTGCCTGGAGGGCTACGCGGCCACTCGGACGGACCGTCAGCCACGTGATGCTGCCGTTGTTCAGGCCCAGACGCAGCCAGCCCTCCGGAGGGAACTGCAGAGCTCTGAAACACACACACACAAACAGACAGACAAAAACACATACATGCATGACCACATACACGCACCATACACCCATGCACAAGCAATCACACACACACACACACACATTCACATGCAAGACCAAGCACACACAAAAACCAGTCAGACACACGGGATCGCACTCGCAGAGGCCAGACAGACCCTGCAAATTCATGCTCCACAAATCTTTAAAAAAAAATGCCACCAGTTTTGACAGTAACTAAATGACACGTTAAATGAAAGCAGGGTACAATTTCCTTTTGTTTTCAGAAGAGTTGTACCAGCTTTGCGCCGCGAGACTAATTCCAATGCAAAAGCGCGAACGCAGAGCCGCGGGAAGCGGCATCCTGAAAACGGCACGGCGCCCGAGCACGTGAAAGCCATGAGACACACACACCTGCACACAAAATAGCGGATGACGTTAGCGTGACAGACGATGATCTCGTAGCTGTCCTCCTTCTGCTTGGGATCGGCGCGGTGGACGTAGCGCCGGAACGCCGCCTCGATGCGCGCGCCGTCCTCGTGGTACTGCTGGAAGTGGCACAGAGGATCACACGCGAACCAACGTGTGCGTGACGCGCTCCCCGTTAGCCCGCGATCCCCCGTGAGGCGCTGGGCGAGTCGCTTTAAGTACGTGGTCGATAAGCTACAGGTTCTACAGGTCCATAGAGACGTACCGCAGCTACATTAAAGCCGTCCTCCAGAGAAACGTGGCTAAAGACATGAAGCATCTTAACTAAAAGAGTTAGAAATGTTTAGCTTCACAGCAATGATTAAACGTTACCTGACACTCTGTTCTTCTAAACTGTTTGGTCCAAGTAACCAACATGACACAGCTACCCAAATTCAGAGGATTAAATATTTACTACTTTGTTACTTTATTTATAAAGTATCAACACTACCATCTTGATCCTGGAAAATGTGGTTAAACTAACAGCTTCACTACTTGTGGCAAGGCTGCTGTTTAACTGCCCAACAGAACATCATTCTCACACAGCTAAGCCCACGACCCCGTCGTTCCCGCACATCTAAGCCCACGACCCCGTCGTTCCCGCACATCTAAGCCCACGACCCCGTCGTTCCCGCACATCTAAGCCCACGACCCCGTCGTTCCCACTCAGATCCGGCATATCGTGGCTCCACACGGTCACCCCCAACCTGGTAGAAGCGGCCCAGAGGTCCAAAATCCCCCAAACATATAGAGCAGATACAAGAGCTGACGTGAAAGTTTTCACACACGTCATTGACCGTCAGATCACCAGGCCTCAACAACCACCTCCACCATCGGCTCTGGAGCAACCGCAGAAACGACGCAAACTGATGTCAACTACGTCTGAAATCATCGACACGCACAGACAAATGTTCAGACAGTGTCATCACTTTGGTTCTGTGCTTCACCTGTGGCAGGTGGTGTTGAGACCTATTCTGAGGTGACCTGATCAGAAATGACGTACATATATTTAGCCCTGTGTGTGAACGCATGTATAACAGATGTATGACAGGTAACAGGTGGATGAAGAGGTAAACTGTTGTATTAAACTTGTATAAACGGGTGTGTGAACAGATGCTCCAGGCATCAGCACTGACCACAGCTTCAGGCTTCCAGTGGCTCACGGGTGGTACGGGTTCTATTGGTGCCCCTTCACGCAGCAAATCACAGCTCACCAGATCCACCCCTAAACACACACACACACACACACACACACACACACACACACACACTGTTATAAGCAGGCAGGGCAACATCCGTAACGGTGAACTGAGCGCTTCCTCCAGAGTGAAGGACTGCTCGTAGGGAGCGGTGTGGGGCGTGGCTGGGCCGCTCCTCACCTGGCAGGTGTTTGCTGATGATGCTGGCCGTCTCCGTGGCCCGGGCCATGCTGGAGTGGATCAGGACATCGTAGCGAAGGGCCAGCGCAGCCAGCCTCCGCCCCGTCAGCTCGGCCTGCTCGCGGCCTGTCGCGCAAATGGAGCGCAAGTGGACACGAACAGCCAATCAACACTCAGCACGCTGCTGCTGTCCAAACGGACCACTGAGTGCACTCGAATGGCACTCAAACCTCAGCATTCAAACCAGTCAAATATTCAGAGTGCTTAAACTCACAAAGGGAAGCAAAGACAGTAGTCAATAAAGGAGCTCCACCCCAGCGTTGAGCTTTGTGCTCCTGTACCTAGAGAAGTGAGGATCTTCTCCCTGTCTCCGTTACCGCTAAGGTTGTACTGCGAGTGTCGGATGAGGAAGATGTGGCGTGTTGCTGTGGGTTTACTGTTGCTCACTTCCGAGCCGTTCTCCTCTTTGCTTCTCTCTTTCCTCCTTGGGTTGCTCAGGGAGTTCGGATCCCGCCTGCACAGAAACGGGCACAGCAGGTCAAACGCATCTCCAGCCTCCTTCTGTAGCACGTGAGACTGGCTTCACGGGCGTGCGTTTCCAGGCTGTGAACGAGGCTAGCGTCGTCAGCCACTGAGGATACGGCGGGAGGCAGGTTCACTAATCCATCTCTCTCTCATATGATGCCTTTCATCTACGCCTCATAGCACAAAAGGGCAGTGTGAAAACAAATACAAAAGACAAATGTGTTATTTACTCGATATTAATAGAACGGTGTCACCTTTTCAGTTAGAGCATAACCGTCGTCGCCTGTCACATAGGCTGTAATATAACATACACACGTAAACGTAGGAAGGCGTTAGAAAGTTGTGTGTAAGGCGACAAGAATAAAAACAAACCTTTATCACCACGCACTTACTTATCCCAGTTGTTATCCCAGCCATATCCGCTAGACTGCACACTATGGTTCCCCGAAGCCCACGAAGGCGGGTGAGCTGCATGAAGAACACCGAGTCCTGCTCGGTACCACGCGCGCTCGGCGCGTTCGTCTCCGAAATACTCTCGCGACTCGGCAGCCACCGCGGCGCACACTAACACTGCCGACCCACCAGCGAAGCCACACACGAGTCCGACCGCCTTTCGGAAAGACATTTCAACGATTAGGCACGGCTAAGCTGTTCAGGTTAGCTGCCTTCGCCAGTCACGAAGATGATACCGCCGTCGCGGTGGGGGGGTCTAGCTGTTAGCTGTCCAAGCTAGCTAAGTTAGCCAAGTTAGCTTCCTAAGAAAAGTCAGTGACGCGCGATGTGTCGCGTTTCTGGTTCCCTCACGTAAACAGATCAAATAAATGTGACGCCTACGACGGTATTTACTGAAATTGGGACGGCACTTGTACACCTGAAATCAAAAGTAAAACTTCAAAAGGTAGCTAGCTAGCAAACAACGAGAGGATTGACGCTAGTAATAAATGATTAGCTACCAAAATGTCCGCTGTGTGAACAAAATAAAAGTCCTTCGCATTGCGTGCCATAAATTCAAATAATTTGGTCCGCCGAAAAGAGGACAGCAGTGTATTTAATCATGAAAAACCAGTACATCCACAGATATCTAATATTCTAGGCTTCTGCGAAGGTCACCCTGAAGATGTTTTCCATTTATTTTGGTCTTGCCCCTTCTCTACCAAATTATGGGAAAGTATCTGCAAAAATTGTTTGGATTCCTTCTGCGAAGAAAAAAAAAACAATTTTATATCATTAATCTTCTTATACATTTAGCCAAATGGCATATCCACAAATGTCGATACACCAATCAAAAACCACTCCTTTCTGTCTTTGAAAATGAGGTCAAACAATATATTAAAACTATTAGACATTCCACTAATATGAAAGCAATTAACACTATTGATATATGTACTCTTTATTTTATTTATATTTTATTTATGATACTTTGAAATATCGCCTCTGAATGTGTGTAACCCACTGGCGGTTGTTGTTACATTGTAGCGCTGTGTATTGCTTTGTATTTATGAATAAAATATATGAGGTTGAAAGTCGAAGGTCAGCCGTGCAAGCTAAGTGCTTCTAGGATCAGTTCATGTTAGAAAAAGGACCAAAACAGTAAAAGTGTTTTAATCATAACATTTGCCCCACGTGGTTCTAAAGATAAACGAATGTAGTTCATTTTTTCTCAGTTTATTCACTACGTTACTGCCAGAGCAACAGCTGGCAATCCAAACTGAAACGGCATTAATGCAACGCCAGTTAGTATTAAACGCCTTACCCTCCATTCCATTAGGTGGCGCTAACATGAATCGGAGCATCAGCAGTAAGTGTTCGCCAACGAAAAAAAAAATAGAAGCTACACTTTCAGATTCTCGGCGTTTCTTAAATTGTATAATTGGTTGTTCTTAGAGTGTATTTTTGTTTGTGATATTCAGGTGATTAACGTCATGGACACCGATGAGGAAGGAGAGAACGACTGTGACATTAGCGCAGACTTGCTGGCTGCATCAGGTAAGATGTTCATGCTTTGATATCTACCTGTGTGCGCGCGCTTTACGCACAGGTGTTAAATGATCATCCAAATCAATGATTATTAACACAGTAATGACGTCAGTGTGTTCGTCCGCGATATCAACGTAGATGTAAAGCTTTGCCGCGCAGTGCTGGGCCGTTTGCGAGTCTGCTGTCAGCACTTGCAATCGAGTGAAATGCAGTGAAAGGAGCTTCGGCCGAGAGCGTCACGTTTGTGCTTTATCGTGTCATTTCAGTGTGCGCGGGCAAGTCTGCAGAGAGCGGCGCGCGCGAGAGAGTGATCCTTCACCTCGACATGGACTGCTACTACGCTCAGGTCGAGATGATCCGAAACCCAGCTCTGCGGACCAAACCTTTAGGTGATGATGGCCTATTGTCAGGCTTGTAAACAATAGGCGTTTAAAATAACTTCGGACGCTTGGCATACGTCAGCCCAGACGCAAAAGGCTCGGTAATTTCGCGCTTACATTGGAAGATGGCTGGAGGTGTCCTGGTGCGTTTCTTCTTTCAGGGGTTCAGCAGAAGTACATTATCGTTACCTGTAACTACGTGGCGAGAGAGCACGGTGTGACGAAACTGATGTCAGTGAAGGAGGCTGTGGAGAAATGTCCTCACCTGGTGATAGTTAATGGAGAGGACCTCAGCTGCTACAGAGAGACGTCATACAAGGTCACAGGTATCCCAAATCAGTGCCTCTATGAGGTACTATAGAATACTGTACAGAATATTAAGATTGTCAGTTCACAAATGCATTGACAGTGTTCTATACCATTTATACAATGCTGTACTTTAAAGTGTAACATTTAGAACATAACTCCTAAACAGTTTGTTAGTTTCACAGGACATCAGGGAGCTTCAACTGGAAATATGGCAGAACATGTTAAGAGTGAGATAGAGCCCTAAAGCAACCCTGTAACCCTGCTTGTGTTTATGCTCAGAGCTGCTGATGTCGTACTGCCCCCTAGTGGAGCGACTGGGCTTTGACGAGAACTTTGTAGATGTTACAGAGATGGTGGAGAACAGAATCAAAGACACAAACGTCTCCAGTCTTTCCTTTGTGGGTCACATCTATAAGCACGAAGGTAAACCCACACTCAGTAGACGTACCCCAACACGTGTAAAACTAATGACATCCAAACACAGTTGACACATTGCATGTGAGTTTAATGTAATACTAATGTACATGTAATGCTAATATAACATGCTAATGTTAATGTAATACTGCAGTAATACACGATAATAATGACCTGCATAATGATGTAACGCTAATGACATCTAAATCTAAATATGTAATACTGAACACGTAACAGTAATGACCAAAAAGCACAGTAAGCCAAAACCCATGTATTGTGCTGGTGTGGGTTCGGCTCTGCCTGACCCATGTGATTATAACCGTATGGTACTTCCTCCAGCCTCGGCGGTGGACGTGCAGGAGCACGCCCGGCTGGCTCTGGGCTCCGCTGTGGCGTCCGAACTACGGGGGGCGCTGTGGAGCAGACTGGGTCTCACCTCCTGTGCTGGAATTGCTAGCAGCAAGCTTCTGGCCAAGCTGGTATCGGGAGCGTTTAAACCCAACCAGCAGACGGCGCTGTTGCCCCAGAGCACTGCTGAACTGATGAGCAGTCTGGCTGGACCCTGCAGAGTGCCTGGTAAACACTCACAAACAGGACGGGATGAAACAGCGCCACCTGGTGTCTCCTCTCATACTGAAAAGCCAATACAGAAGCACCCTTTCAAATTAATATAACTTAATATATTTAACTACAAAATGTTAATTATATATTAATTGTATACATAGTACATAACACATATTATATATAGATAGATAGACACACACACACACATAGATATAGATAGATAGACACACACACACACACACATAGATATAGATAGATAGACACACACACATGGATATAGATAGATAGACACACACATACACAGTGCATGGTGTAACAGAATTACTAAATTAGGTATAAAAAGTTAGCACTGTCACTATGGCAGGGATCGGGTACAGGACGGGGGAGAAGCTGAAGGCTCTGGGTGTGCTGAGTGTCCGAGCCCTGCAGGAGGCGCCGCTGCGTGAACTGGCACATGAGTTTGGAGAAGCCACGGCCAAACGCATCCAGAGCTTGGCCTACGGCATTGACCCTTCACCTGTGACCCCTGCAGGTCCACCACAGGTAATGCTGCCCGGGGACACTACTGGAGGTTTATATTCAGGGTAGGGACCAGCCTGAAGTGTCTGCGGTCACCACTAGGGGGAGGAATTCTTCAGCTCGTATGTAAACTGGGCTCCGTGTTTGAGACTGTAATTTGCGGACTGCTGTTTCAGTCGCTAAGCGATGAGGATTCCTTCAGGAAGATCTCCACGGTGATGGAAGTGGAGAACAAAGTCCAAGAGCTGCTCAGCTGCCTGGTTGAGAGGTGAGTCACACATACAGTCCTAGCGATACACACACACACCATTCTAGTGAGATGCACACTTCTACACACCCACCTACACCATTTTAGCGAGAGACACACCAACACACTATCGTAGTGACACACACACACACCCCATATCACCTGAATGAAAAGACTTAACAAATGTATCTGCTGAACAAAAATCTGATTTTCATTTATCTTTATAAAAAGAAAATAAGCCCATAACATTGTGTGTGTGTGTGTGTGTGTGTGTGTGCTAGGATGCAAAAGGATGGCAGGCTGCCCCAGACACTCAGACTCACCCTCCGAAGAAGCACCGCAGTGAACCGCTGGTTCTGTCGAGAGAGCAGACAGTGTCCCATACCGCACCACACTGCACACAGAGTTCTAACTGGTACAAACACACACACACTGTCTCATACCACACCAAAGAGTTATAACTGGTATACACACACACACACACACTGTCCCATATGCCATAAGGGATGTTTGAGTATTAAACATATCAGATCATTGTTTTTATAGCTCGGTTTAATGACATTATATCAGATCATTGTTTTTATGGCTCGGTTTAATGACATTATATCTGATCATTGTTTTT
>JAOXYF010000028.1:14884827-14903931 GCA_028565775.1 Sternarchorhynchus goeldii | reverse complement strand
TCGGTTTAATGACATTATATCAGATCATTGTTTTTATGGCTCGGTTTAATGACATTATATCTGATCATTGTTTTTATAGCTCGGTTTAATGACATTATATCTGATCATTGTTTTTATAGCTCGGTTTAATGACATTATATCTGATCATTGTTTTTATAGCTCGGTTTAATGAGGTTAATGACTAACCCTAGTCATTATTCATTCATTAGTCATTTATTGTTGGTTTATTTGTACTGTTTTTTTAGGGTGCAGTGATGCAGTGCCCCAGCTGGTTTCCATGGCGATGAAGCTCTTCCACAGACTGGTGGGGGTGGGGGTGGAGTTTCACCTAACACTGTTGAATGTCTGTTTCACCAACCTGCAGGCCAGGAGCTCCGTCAGGAACTCCATCAGCTCCTACCTTACACACACCCCTTCCACGGCAGTACGCACACCTGCGCAGGGGCAGGTGAGACACTCACGCGCACACACACACACACACGCAGCACAAATAACTCAGCTTTAATACACTCTAAACATGAACCTCCTTCTCAACCTGATTGTGATGATCGTTTGTTATCTTCAGGAAGTAATTGGGAGTGTGGGTACACCCGATGCTCCCTCAAGCTGTACCCAGGCTGGAGCTGTGGGAGGGGTTAAGGCCACACACAACCCACACACACCCTTCTCTTCCTCACTCTCCTCACCATCATCATTAAGTCAGAAGCCCCAGCCCCGAGCAGTCCAGGCCAAGTCGCCGTTGTCTTCCCGGCAACCAGTTCCAGAACATTCTGTTGAGAAAAGAGTGGACAATGGAGATTCCAGAACAGTCTGCATTCTGGAAGAGAGGAAGTATTCTGACCTTCCACCCCATGTAGACCCAGACGTGTTTGGAGCGCTTCCAGAACACATCCAGATGGAGCTCCTGGCCAGTTTCCAGACTGGAGGTTCTGTTCCAGAAGATTCTGCAGAAGCCCCAGATTCAGTCCACACCTCATGCGTTACGCAGCAGGGGACAGTTCACACAAACCAGCAAGGAGTGTTGCAAAACTGGGAATCCAGTGTGAGTCACAGCCCCCCCACAAACATGGTGCATAATGATGACCACAGCACGGAACACGCCCAGAACAAGGAGCTTTGCATGGAAGGTCAGCGGTCAAAGGACGTAGCTGGTTGGCCTGTGGCTCAGACTAGCCACCCTGACATCCCTGCTAACGTGGACCCCTGGGTGTTCTCCCAGCTTCCCCCAGACGTGCAGACTGAACTGCTGGCAGAGTGGAAACAGAGCAGACCTGTGCTCAAAGTCCCCTCCAAACTCGCGCCCAAACACGGGAAACACGCTGCCAAGGGCTCTCAGAGCAACAGCCTTTTGAAGTATTTCAAACCTGGCAGGTGACGGACCGAACCATGCCTGTTTCACAGACATCTTACAGAGATGATTATTTACGATCAACAGGTTACGGAACACTTCACATAGACTTACTTGTTGAGTAAGTTGTTATATATGACTTGTTATATTTTCGAGTTGTATTTTATTAATAAATCATATTCAGAATATATTATATTCCTTTTTTGTTAATAAAACAAACCTACCTTTTGAAAAATTAGGATCTGGTGTTTTATTTAATACCCACATACTACGTGATCCCCGCTTTTTTTGCTTTAGAAAATTTTTTTTTTTGATATTTTTCTCTGGATTTACTCGCGACGAAGTTACTGGTTTATAAGCCGGCCATTAATTACTATGACCGGTAATTAAAGCCGCTTTTTTCGCCCCGCCCTGCGTCATCACGTGACCCTGCTCGCCTGGTAACGGCGAAAGCGTCGCTAAGGGAACGGGAGAACAGTTCACGAGCGGCTGTACGGAATTGAATGGAGACACTGGAGGCTCATAACATTTGTGTTGAAAACTTTGCTGTCACTGAATTCAAAACCCAGATAATTGTACAGCCGTGAGGGCTTCGTTTGTGGTGTCGGTGAACTGACCTGGACTGACCTTATAGTCGCTCGGTAAGTTAATTTTCGGCGTGGGCGCGAGCTAGCTAGTTAGCTAATAGCAAGCTTATAGTCTCCGCAAAGTTGCGCGCCCCTCCTATACGGCTTCATGACTTTTGCGGCTAGTAAATAGCGGCAGTCATGAAAGAATATTACGGACTAAAAGCTTTGTGTAAAACCGACCCATGGGAAACCCGGTGATTGTCTTGCGGTCGTATAACGTCTGGTGACTTATCCAGGTTCTCGCGCTAGCCTGCTAGCGGTTCTCCGTGCGAGTACCACCTGATAGAGTTGTTTTGCTCAAGCGGTGATTGAGCAATGCAGAGCGCAGAGACCTCGTACATCTGCTGAAGAAGCACAGCGCAAACATGAGGCTTCGTCGTTTCGGGAATCGTCGTTCTGTCAGCTCCGGTAATCAGGGAGTGTATCTGAGGTGACGTGTTGAACCGGCGCGGTTGCCTAATGCGATAAGATGCTAATGCCGGGTTAATAGGATTCATCCCCACCTTCTCCCCCGTCGTTCTCGCTAAGTAGATCAGATGGTGCGTGTGAAATACAGGCTACCTTGTATCGTAGTGGCGTTTATATGGAACTGGTGACAGCTGCAGCAGCAGAGAACTGTGGTTTTAAAGCCTGTAGGTCACGGATGCCTCACTACTTTGTGTTATATTGTTGAAATTAATAGCTGCAGTTGATAATTGTTGATGCATGTTGTGAACACTTAAGCGTCTTTGTGTTGATGACTGTGTTGTAATGTGAAAGAGTACAAGGTCTTGCTCAGGCAATCATGCGTGAAGCCTTGCTCTGACCATGCTGCCCCGCCACCCTGCTGTGGGGTGTGACCTCGCCCACCTGCCCTGCTATGGGGTGTGACCGCGCCCGCCTGCTCTAGTGTGGGGTGTGACTCCGCCCACCGGTCCTGCTGTGGGGTGTGACCCCGCCCACCTGTTCTGCTGTGGTGTGTTACCTGCAGAGATGGGCAAATTCCAAAGCAAGATCCACCGCCGCTCTGATGTCTACAAGTGAGACACACACACACACACACACACACACACACAATCTCTACGTGTTCATGTCATGTATGTGACTCACACCATCATTACCTGCACAGGACCAGGGAGAGGGCAGAGTCTACACCTTTGCCACAGGTGGTGCAGTATGAACCTGCCCACTCTGATGCCATTAACTGTGTGACCTCCTTGACCTCTGACCTCTGTGTGTCAGGAGGGAGTGACCAGGTGAGTGAGTGTGTTCAGATTGGGGTGGGACAGTGGATGTAGTTGTTCATGCAGATGCTTAGAGATTATTAATGCAGATGCTTAGTGATTATTAATGCAAATGTTTAGTGATTATTAATGCAGGTGTTTAGTGATTATTAATGCAGGTGTTTAGTGATTATTAATGCAGGTGTTTAGTGATTATTAATGCCCGTGTTTAGTGATTTGCAAGGCAGTCATGTGCGAGTGCTAAAATGTGTATTATGTTATGTATAGGTTATGTTGTGTTATTAAGGTTATGTTTAGGTTGTGTTGTGTTATTAAGTTATGTATAGGTTATTTTGTTTGATTAAGTTATGCGTGGGTTTGGAAGTGTGTATTTTGAAATGTACATTATGTTATGAAGTGTGCAGTAAGCTATTTGTGGGTTAATTAGAGTGCATTCAGTTATGTATGGGTTGGGCTAGCCTTAACCCTAACCCTAAGGGTTGTAAAGTGTAAGCACGTTTACACAGGTTGTGGTTGTATACGACTGGAGAGCTGGAAAACCCTGCAAAGCTTTCCATGGTCACAGCAGGGAGATTACCAAGGTATTATTAAGGCTTATTAACATTCCTTAACAAGTTCTACCTGTTATGAACTGTTTATATTTATCACAGTTTCAGCTCAGCAATTAAACACAGCTATTAAACACAGCTATTAAACACAGCTAATTGCTTGCCCTGACATACAGGCTGGACTCTTTTTTTCCTCTGTGTTCACATGCCTGTACGTGTGTGTCCAGTTGTGCTGTCTCTCTGGTAGCACCCGCATCTTCAGTGCATCTCGTGATAAGACTGTGCTGCAGTGGGACTTCGCTGGAGCCAACGGCCCCGTTCAGACCTTCCACGGACACGAGCTGGTCGTCAACGGGGTCGCCGTCAGCCCAGGTGTGCTGGCAAACACAAGCACACACACACACACACACACACACAGTCGCTGAAATATACCAGTGCAGACCCTATAATGTTTGTTCAGTAGTGGGGGTGTCGTGTGCACGGTGTGTGTTGTGTGATCAGATGGTTCAAGGCTGTGCACGGGCTCTCGTGATAACTCCATGCGCCTGTGGGACATTGAGACCGCCGAGTGTTTGCAGAAAAGCACCATCTCACGCAACCTGGTGAGAGGATCATGCCCTCCAAACTACACTACCCAGAATCCACCAGCCCCCTGTTGTAGCGTTTCTTCTGTTTAGAGCCTCTGTCGGTTCTGTCGTTATACTCTTGCTTGATGATTATAGCTAATTAACAATTAAGTAGTAGGTAATTATCAGCTTATTATTGGACTAAACTGAATGTGTTAGATGAAGACAAACTACATGCACAGAATGCAGGGGTGCAGGTCTGGGACTGACCACCAGTAAACTTATCTTGTACCTCCCATCTTCTGTGTGTATGTGTGTGTGACTCCTCAGTCACTGTTCTGTTAACCAATTCCTATTAAAGATATATTTATTAAAGAATTCTTTCCTGAAACAACTGATCTCTCTCTCTCTCTGTCTCTCTCTCTCTCTCTCTCTCTCTCTCTCTCCCTCCCTCTCTCTCTCTCTCTATCTCTCTCTCTCTCTCTCTCTCTCTCCACTTCCCTCCCTCAGCCAGTCTGCTTTACCTCATGCATAAACATAAGTACCAGCAAGACCAAAGTAGCTAATCTTCATTCATTTATATTCTTTGTTCCATACTCTACAGTTCAACTATCTCTCTAGCTGAGGCCCCCCGGAACACATGGTGATAGATCTTGGCTTTCTATGTGTTATTGTGTGCTCTACCCTCTGAGTTTGGAAGACCATGCTTTGTTCTCAGCCAGAGTCTGACACGTCTGGCTAGTTTATAGTTTTTAATACTAGCGCGCATAGCAGGGTTAGTGCAGCAGGCAGAAGTGTGTTTAGCTGAGACTAAAGAGGTGCAATTAGTTATTGGTTCTTGTGTAAAGAAAACCACTGACATGTTCTTTTACTTAAACAATGCAAACTACAGAGTAATATTTCATGGAGGAGATTATAGTTTTTAATTTGTTTGCATGGACTCCTGTGTGGCATGAAGGCAACTGGTCTGAGCACTGGATATTTTTTAATGAATCTCAATTAGATGTTATGAACTTTCTTTTAAAATACTATTCTCATGCTTATATGTTCAGTTATATGTTGCATCCATATAACAGAATTGCTGTACACAATCAATTTACTTGCTCTCAATAGAAATAAATACATTTGGGACTGACAAGAATAAATGACTCTCACAGACTTGAAGCAGCTCAGTAGATTAAAGTCTCCTGATTCAATCCTACTGTAGACACCGGGAATGGTGACCCAGGGGCAGAAGACCACAGCTTCAGGTGCTCCATCTGCGTTCGCCGGGGCAGGTGCTTAACTCCAAAGAATCATAGCGGGCTTCAGCACTGAACTGTGGTCCTCCTCTTTACACCTGCACAGGCCGAGCATGAACAGGACCTGAGCTCCTTCACCCCTCTGAGAAACAGGAGTGCTGGGAGAAGAAGGAAGCAGTGTGGACATGTATCTGTTTGCTTGTCTGCAGAGACTTTGGATAATGTAACATGTGCAAATCATATAACCCATCAATGGTGGAGGTAAACGGTACTTAAGATAAAAACCTTTGTGTTTTATTTATTTCTCAACAGATCTTCTAAGTATCAGTTTTCTAGTGATTTCCCCTGCTTCTTGATCATCTAAAACTGAACAAGATTTACTCCCAAGTGTCATCATAACAAAGTAGAGTAGGGCAGGGGGTTGAAGTACTTCTGAACAGTATATACTTTCATCTTAACCCACTAAAGACCATCAGACCAGTGGCTGGTAATCACCCCCCCACACACACACTCTCACAAAAATGCACATATACATACAATGCACTCTCACAGGCAAAGGAGCATGTGCACACACAAACACACACACACACACACACACACACTCACACACTTCACACCAAACGTTGTGTTTCAAATCCATTTGCACCTCTTCGGTTCCAAAGGTCGGCGGGGAAGCCCATGAGGTCAGTGACCCGCACTGGACAAGACGAGTCCTGTCCACATCTGCCTTTTCATGAAGGACAAAGAGCACGCTCACCGCAGAACCTCCGCCATCTTTAATACAGCTGGCCTTCAGATGATTAAAGACATGCCACCTTTCCCCAAGAACGTTACCTTTGTGTCTTCCCTGTGTGATGATTACGTAGGCGCTGCTGCAGTGATGGACATGACCCAGAGGCTGCAGGCATAGTGGAAAGGACTGATATCTTTACTGACATTTTTTCCTCTCTGAGACTAAATGTCATGCTAACTTGTTCTAACCCTAAAGTAAAGCCTTGCCCTTCCTTTACCTCACAGCACCCAGGTTTCACCAAGTCAAGACTGTCGAAACATTTCACAATAAATGCTCTCACAATAAACACGCATATGGTTACATACACAAAATAAACTTGCTTTATTCAGTTTTATACAGGCCTAGGATTAAGTACCACTTAACTGACTTTCTAGTAAATTGGTTTATGTAGTTTCAAATAAATACACTTTTATTACATAGTTTTGCATAGATACATATTTATTTCTTGATGTTAACTCTTTCAACATTCCTTTCTCTTTGACTGCAGCAGTAGAATGTTACACCCCACACTCTCCCCAGCACAGTTTTTAAAGTACAGCAACTTTTATGGCAGCTTTTACTTTATTTTTGATTCTGAGAAAAAAATGATGAAAAATTTAAATCTTACATAATTTGGAAGTTAAATCAATATATTATTATATCATTGTAGAAAACGTCCTGTGGATTTCATTTTTTAGTGTTTTTTTTAGTGTTTTTTCTTCTGCTGCGGTGGCTCAGTGATCACATGACACTGACTGACTATTAAATGTTTGTTATTAAAGCTTATGGCTGACTCATGATTGAGAAGCTAGCACATTAAACATGTATGTAAACAGGTCTGATTAAATAAGGGCTGGTCTTTCCCACGCAGGCGGAGTGAGGAGGAGGAGGAGGAGGAGAATATGTCTGGGTCACCTCCCTGGCTTGCAGGGCCAGCGCTCCTCCAGCACCACCCCCCCCCCTTGCCTTTCCCTGTTCCCTTATTAATAGGCATGAACTAATTGTATGTTGACTGAATTAATGGAGTAGAAAAGAAAACATGCATATTTCAGTCAATACATGAGTAGGCGGGTGTGTTTGTGTACCTGTGTGTGTGTGTGGAGGGGAGGGAGGGTGTTGTATGTCTATTGATGCATTGGTAATCTAAGTACTGGCACGGACTCACTGAGGAGATTTCTCTCTCTCTCTCTCTCTCTCTCTCTCTCTCTCTCTCTCTCTTTCTCTCACACACACACACACACACACACACACACACACACACACACACACACACACACACACACACGCAAACACACTAAGAGTGTCAGTGCTTGACCAATCAAGAGCTGAGGAGGTAGCATTGTTAAAAAGCTGCTTCTTGAAGTAAAACCCTCAGCCGCGTTCCTGAGTAATGATGTAAACACTGAGCAGTGGTCTCTGCATGCTTGCTCTCCTAGACTGATGAATAAATTATTCGACCTGGAGTCCCGCGGGGCACGGGGCTCGCACCCCTCCTTAACTTAAAGCAATTACCGTGGGGAGATTATTAACGTCACAGTGTGGGCCTCCGCACAGCCCTGGTGACTGGCAGGTGTCATTTTACAGCCGCCCGGGTGGGTCTAACTTGCTATGACAGAAAATTCGATGTTGGGGTATAGTGTGAAAATTTCTAACAAGTCACGTCAATACACAAGCGACGACACACTATCAGGCTTGGAGAATGTTTTACTTGCCAAAATGTGTGTATGTGCATGTGTGTGCATGTGTGTGTGTGTGTGATGTCTGTGACGTTTTGTGAATTTGACAACGTTTCGCCCCTTACGGGAGGTGATTGGGTCCCCCTCCCCCCACCTCCCCCCACCTCCTCTTCCTCTCTGCAACTCTCATTTGATTCTTTTTCTTGTGGCTCACAGGTGATTACGGGCGTGTGTTAACCCAGGGGGTTCAAGCCAGGGGAAAATGAGATGCTAATCGTGCTGTTTTCTGCTTTATGATGGATCGTCCCCCTGTCGCCAAGTCTGTTTTGGAGTGAGTGGATCGTTTGGGCCCGAGAGCTAGGTTGCCGTGTGAACACGTCAGTTTCAAAACACACAAATCTCACCTGATAATAAACGCCGTGCTTGGTCTCCAATTACATGCACAGATGAAAGGTGTGAACAATGAACGTGAGACCTGTTGAGTGGGTCAGGACGTCTCCTCTTGAGAGATTAGCTGCTCTGTTTATTCTGAGCAGCACAAAATGTATGATCCACATTGAAAAAAAAAACTGTGTTCTGTGCGTCTGTTTCACAAAAGAAACATAGAAAAAACGCAATGATGTCAAAATGAGCAAAGCGCTACATAAATTAAAACCCTCAAATATTTTTACATGAATACTATAAAAACTGGACCATTAATAAAACACATTTTCCCTGTTGTTAAATGTTTCTGTCATTCATAGTCATTTATAACTTCTTGTTTACCAAAACCATGTGAGTGAACTTTCACCTTTTACTTCTCCTTCTCGTCTTTATTTTTCTTTTTTCACGATGACGATGATGATGATGATGATGATGATGATGATGATGATGGTGGTGATGGTGGTGATGGTGATGCTGTGTTCACTTCCTATCCATGTGCATAATCAAAATACAACAAACTGTCTTTATATATTTTCATAGACCTTCTCTGAGATTTCTGGACTCTATGGTTTGTCACTGAACTCAACACCCACCTGCCTTAACACTGTGGGACATTTACATACATATACACGTGCTGGTTTCATAATGTATTCAGTTGTGTGCTATTAAAAAAAAAAAAAAATCCAAAGCTGGAGGGCTGGTTGTCCAGTAATGATTTGAAACTGGTACACCAAAACCAATCAATGAAAAGTCATTACGGTCCCAGTACATTTGGCTCTCACTCCCCGGATCCCTCACAGGGTTGTTTGTCAGGCTGTACTTTGCATGCTTTTGTTTACACATCCCCACATTGCTAGCAAAATGCTACAAAAGATGTCACATGGTGCAGGTTTTCACCCTGCACTAAAATACGTAAACAAAACAGATGTTGTACTGAATGCTAGGCATCTCATGGAAGAAGAAGATAAATAAATAAGTCTGTACAGTCGTGTCGTGCTGTGTATCTGTCTCGTGTTATGCAAACCCGCCTGAGTTCTGCACTTTAACTGTCAGGTCCAATCAGAGCCGGACCGCCTGCAGGACCGCTGTGCCATCTGAAGCTGGGTCACTCTTCTTGGATGGGTTTTTTTTTTTTTTCCTGAGCATAGCAGGCTGCTTAAGAAACAAGCAGAGCTGGATGAGACACGGGCATGGAGAGGCACAGACGCAGACATCCACGGACGTCCATGGACATACGCCCCTTCTCGTCCTGTGGAGGGAGCGAGAGGAATGTAGCGAAGGAGGGAGAGACAGAGAGAGAGAGAGAGAGAGAGAGAGAGAGAGAAAGGGAGGCGGATGAGGAGGAGGAGGAGGACTCTGTTCTGTTCACTGAATTTCCATCATCCCTCCTCGGCACGGCTGGCTGCACTGTCCAGTATGTTTGTGTCATTTCAACCCCTCCTCCATTTTTTTTATATCCCTCTCTCTCTCTCTCTCTCTCTCTCTCTCTCTCTCTCTCACTTTTCAAAGAGCTCTCCAGACCGCTGCAGGCCGCTGACTGCTCTTCTGGACAGTCCGAGTGACTCCGTGTGTGTGTGTGTGTGTGTGTGTCTGGACCAGAAGCCCCCTCATGCTCCACATAGCAGTTGGGGGTAAGTGTGGTGAGGATGGACAGAGTGAGTGGACAGATAGCAGCAGGGAGGGAGGAAGTGAAGAAGCAAGTGAGGGTGTGGATGGATGTGTCTTCTGCCTGGTGTGACTATAAGACCCTTCCCCTCCTATAACACTCATTACTCTCCCAACCTCCCATGGGCCCACAGTGTGAGACATTGTGTGTGTGTGTGTGTGTGTGTGTGTGTGTGTCTGTGCGTGTGTTAGATAGCAATGACAGGCTTGGCTGGACTGTTATAGGCACTCAGAACTATTTAAAACCGCCTACTATCTAGTTATGGTTTTATTGTCACAGCGCGTGTGTGTGTGTGTGTGTGTGTGTGTGTGTGTGTGTGTGCTTGTGAACATTCCTGTACAATATATGTCAGTGTCCATCAGGCACACAATATAGACAAATGTAGCAGTAGTTTCTCAACTCCTAACAGTCTGGGTAGTTGGGAATGTTTATGCAAGTATGTATGGATGTTGTTGTCCTTTTATTTCATCTCAGTGTAAAGAGGCAATAGATCTGTGACGTTCTGCAGAGATCTGTGGATCTGTGACGTTTTGCAGAGATCTGTGGATCTGTGACGTTCTGCAGAGATCTGTGGATCTGTGACGTTTTGCAGAGATCTGTGGATCTGTGACGTTCTGCAGAGATCTGTGGATCTGTGACGTTCTGCAGAGATCTGTAGATCTGCAGGTTGTTATTCTTGCTACCTCAAGATTTGAAACGCTGCCATTTTAAAACAATTATATACGTAACAATAAAAAAAATGTCTGTATAGAAGTGTACTTGAAATATGCAGTTGTGTAAATATGCAGTATTGTATAAAAAAAACAAAAAACAACACATCAACAGCAGACAAGGAGCTCAGATTACTAACCTATTTGCCAGTGTCCCAATTAAAGCTGGAGACTGGAGCTGTAACTGGGCTGATTTCACTCAGCGTTGTGAACCTGAACTTGCTTCCCCCCCCAAACCCCCCCCCCCAGCTAGGAGATCCATACTACAAGGTAATGCCTTTAAAACTGCTGAGGCCAAACAGAAAACAAGACGTAGAAAATGGGAAAGTAAATCCTCACAATGGGACACATGCTGATTCCACACAGGAGCAGGGGACGGCTAACAGAGGAGGAAAAGAAAGAGAGCCTTTTTTAACAGTTGCCATTATTGGGATATTCCTCATTGCAAACCAAACGTGAAGATCCGTCCAATAACATGAGCCTTGATTATTTTTAGGCGGAGCTTAGGCAGTGGCAGGAGACGCAGAGGTAACGGACGATTCAGTCCAGCGCGGGTGATGAAAAGGGTGTTGATGCCGATGAGGTTTTCAAATCTGCAAACAATAACCTGGTGACTGGGGGCAGCCAGTATAGGTCAGTGGAGATAGATATGGGCGTGTAAGACTTGGTCTCCACCCTCTGGCTTTAGTGCTGAGAGGAGAAACCCCTGGACAGACTTTGTGACAAATTCTTTCATTCTCCCCATCGACTGCATTGTGATCATATAATAACATTTAACCCTGAAGCCTGACAGCGAGAAAAATAAAGATAAACAGATGTGCTTAAAATAGGTGGGATAAGTTAAACAGTACGTGTCACTGGTCATGGGAGACACATGGCTGTCTTATGACTTTAAGTTCACTTAAATATTTTTTACCCCGTTATTAATTTGAGACTGATTTAGATCTTTTTAGATCACTGCCGGTTTAAATGAAATACACAGCAAAGGGTCTGCAGGATCCAGCATGTCACAAATTGTATTTTTCGCAAGTAATATTAAAGCATGCAGGCTTTCTCCTATGGTTTATGTAATTTATTAAATACACACAGATGCATGGATGCACGGATACCTGGGCCTAAGTGTGTGTATCAGAACATCTGAGAGAGGGAGTATCTGGCTTCCAGTTTAATGCACAAATACCACTTACACACAAGTGACAGATCACATTACCCCCTTTCACTTCCATTAAGTTTGATTTCTGGATGTCTGTTGACAGCAGTCAGACATCTTCTCAAGTGAACGACTCACAGTGAGAGAGAGAGAGAGAGAGAGAGAGAGGCAGAGAGTGTGTGTGTGTATGTGTGTGTGTGTGTGTGTGTGTGTGTGCGTGCACTCAAGGGTGGTCCTGATGGCAGGAAAAAAGCCCACGGTAGAGACGCTGTGTATCGGACAGGTCAGTGAGTCGGAGTGTCACATCAAGCCGTTTACTTTAGGGAATTTATTAATGGCTAGATGGGCTCCACGGGTATTTGTTCTGCTATTAGGAGCCACTGAAATGCTTATGAATCCAGAAAATGTGAAATAAAGGAGTAGGGTACACTTCCTGTTGCTTAACCAGTGGGTTAAATATGCATGAAGCACCAGTGGGAATTCAGAGGGATAGAGACCCCCACACCGCATGTGCAACATGCACTCACACACACACACACACACACTCACACACACACATGCACCCTCACGTAGACCCACTTGCACACGCATGCACACAGAGACTGCATAAATGGCAGCATTTTCTCACAAATGCACACACACTTGCATAGAATATTTTTCACTCTTTTTATTAGGAGACAAACACACACATTCACACACACAGTCACACGACTGCTCTATTTCTAGCTGTCGGGGCAGAGGAACCGAGCTTGAGCTGAGCTGGATGGGCTGGATAAAACAGCCTCTTGGCAGAACCGAGAGCTCGGAGCATCTTTAAAGTTTTGGGGAAAGAGTCACACCTCGAGGTCCGAGGGGAGAGTGTGTCTGAAACACTGTGAAAGCAACGGATGCAACACCTCTCAAGCTGTCTGAAGCCAAACAGCAGGTAGAGTGCCTGCGACCAGCAGCATGTGAAAACTCCCCTCCTGTTTCCTTCGAGAAAACTCCACTCCACAATTACCCCCTCAGAGAGAAGCAGGGAACAAGAAAGAGAGAGAGAGAGAGAGAGAGAGAGAGAGAAAGAGAGAGAGAGAGAACACAAGAGACACAGACAGAGGGGTCAGTGGTAGACACTGGCCCTCTAATCTTTTCATTTCCTGCAGTTCATTTAATAGCCTCTTAACAACACTGCAGTGATGATGCATTCCAGAATGGAGCTCGGAACAGTCCCGTGAAAAAGCACCGGCTCCTGCCGTCCTGTTTCCCGCGCTGTCCTGTGCAGACTCCCGTCTAAAAGCTCTGGTGCAGATCGCTTGGAGGAACCAGGCTGCGTCTGTGTACGATTCTTACACCGTTCAACATGGGAATTTGTGTGAGTAAACCTATTTCAGTCTGAGCCAACATCATCAGTTACAGGATTTCTCCCTTGATCTTCCACTCGATGAATTGCGTTTTCTACTCAGTAAATCTGACGGGGAGGGGAGGGGAGGAAAATCATTTATGTTTAATAGATACATAAATCAAATTAATCTTAGCAATATAAACATTTTATTTTATGTTTATCTAAAAACACATTTGTTTTTTTTAGATAGACTATCAATATAACTAATTCCATGTACATAAAAATGAACCCTAATCAATATATCATGCACGTTTAATGAGTGCTAATCTAAATAATTTCATTTGTTAGTGTGTGTGGTAGAGCTTTGCAGATTTTATTGTGTGACACCTATGCCACCCCTCCACACTCTTTTACTCTTTTTTTTATTTATTTGTGTTGCTCTCTCTCTCTCTCTCTCTCTCTCTCTCTCTCTCTCTCTCTCTCTCTCTCTCATATTCTCCACTGGGGATCTAATAACTCTAATTCACAGTGACACCAAAGGTAGATCAGGTCTAATCTGGTCCTTTAAAAACCTAACAAGCCTCAAAACTTTATAAATTTTGCATTAGGGGACGTTCTGCCCTGTCCATTCCAATCTCTCTCCATCTCTCTCTCTCTCTCTCTCTCTCTCTCTCTTTCTGTGTGCCTCTCTCTCTGTCTCTCTCGTTCTCTGTGCCTCTCTCTCTCTCTCTCTCTGTCTCTCTCTCTCTCTCTCTCTCTCTCTCTCTCTCTCTCTCTCTCTCTGTCCATCTCTCTGTTTTTTTCTGTTTTCAGATGGCATTGTTGTTGTTAAGTGGGGCTTCAGTGACAGCCGCCGCACATCAGTCAGGCCTGAAGTAGCCGAGCTGAACGTAGAGTCCTGGACACAGCAGGAGGAGCAGAGAGCCTGGCGCTCCCCTGAGATGACCTGGCTAGAGAGACCCCGGCACATAACAGCCGAGCTCAGTCACTTGAAGTAATCCTTTAGTGACTGAAATGACTGGAATGACAAAATATGGAACCGTGATTTACACTTCTCCGACATCAATAAAAGTGGATACCCTGAGTGTTCAATTGAAGGGGACAGAGGTGGAAAAAGGCTTCCGAGGGAGCTGGAGTCGGAGGAGCACGCAGAGGACTCAGTGGAACGGAAACGCAGCCAGCGTGAAAGCTCTGTGGCAGCGGAAAGCAGGAGGCGGCGGCCCCGGCTGAAGCTCTTGCTCCAGCCTCTCTAACGGGATTGGGCCGCCCGCTCTCTGCGCCTCTCTTAATTAATTTAACATTTTCCGAAGCTGCGTGGGGAGCTCAAATGGACCCACTTTTCTAGTTTCGTACCTGGACAAACGTATGCTGAAATGTGGCCGTACAGCGAGGGTGTAGCGGTGCGCTGTGGAGTGTTGCGGATAATGCTCCTAGCTATAGATGGTGTATCTAAATGTTATAGCTTTGATGTGTGTGTGTGTGTGTGTGTGTGTGTGTGTGTGTGTGTGTGTGTGTGCGTTACCACAGCGCATTGTAATTCATACAGAATTACAGGGTGGTACATATTACAGAGAATTACAGAGCATTCATGCACAACACAACAAAACAAAACAAATTTTGTCCATATTTTTCAGAACCATAATAAAAACGTTTAGAGCTCATACAATTTATTTTACTTTGTTCTTTGTTTTGTGAAAATATTTATTGTATTTTTATTATATTTTGTTCAAAATAAAAATAACAATCTAGCCATAAAAAATACACTTTAAAATCAACATTTTATTTTTCATTTTATGGCTCTTAAGACACATACTGTACTTTCTTTGCTATAGTTAAGATGAAAATGTGTGTTGGGGAGAAATTTTATTGCCTGAGAAGTACTGATTACAAAACACACACACACACACACATGATCGTGACTGAAAATCATAATTTAAGCAAAACGCTAAAATTACTTTCGACATAAGACTGAAATGTTAAAATGCACAGTCTAGAAATTGAATTATAGGTTCATTTAAGAAGGCTCCCCTGAGCATCAAACTGCAGAAAAATTACCAGAAGTAATTTAAAAACATTTAAATTCTTTAAATGAATTGTTTTTTTTTTCTGCATGGTTTTGCTGCAGAGTTAAAATGCTTCCTTCCTCACTGTACTCATTTTACTGTGAATATTGGGGTCAGAATCTGTGCAGACTCCCGTTTGCGGTGAAAGATGAAATACTTTTCCCCTGACGATGAAAGGTGGAAACCATGATAAATAAAATATTATGGAAATGCGTTTCTAATATTGCATTGTCACAATCAATTTCTCATTACCCATCTCAATTTTGATATACAGTATATTATTTCCTCCTGAAATTCACTTTATAAAACCAGTGACTCCAGTTTACATATAAACAGGCCCAGGTCTTTTTCGGTGTTCTGAAATAAAAACCCCATGGCTATATGGAATGAATTGCACATTTGAGACTCAATTAGGTTAGTATGTATGCAGGGCTGTTCCAGTCGTTTCATCTACAGGCTCACCACAGCCGTTGCAGTCCTGGGTTGTCATGTGATGTAAAATACAGACTAAGTAAATTGAATGAAATCAGCTAGCAGCTACAGCGATTAAATAAACCACACAGTCGGAAGTGAGAAACGCGGAGGAATGACTGTCATATTTTTTGCGGAGTGGAGCAGAGTTATGGAAAGGCATCATTTTTCATAACAGCACTTCATATCAAACCAAGGCCAGTATATTAACCATCAGTATATTAACCAGAGAAGCACAGTCACATTGAGATGAGCTGTTTCCACTCACCAGACATGACGTGCTGTAAACTCTTAGTGTGTATCCACAGTTTGTATCTGGCATTATTAACATGGAGGGAGGGATTGAGAAAGAGAGAGGGAGAGAGGGAAGGAGAGAGAGGGAGAGAGAGAGAGAGAGAGAGAGGGGGAGAGAGAGAGAGAGGGAGAGAGAGAGAGAGGGAAGGAGAGAGAGAGAGAGGGAGAGAGAGAGAGAGGGAAGGAGAGAGAGGGAGAGAGAGAGAGAGAGAGAGAGAGAGAGGGCATGTCTGGGAGATAGAGGAAGTGTGATGTGTCTGTAGTTAATTACTCTGTTGTCACCTTTTTCTGGTGGTGAAAAACGAGAGGAATGGAGGTCACATTTCTCCCAAATAGAGAGGAGCAGTGTTTAATAATGTGACACCTGGATTAATGCAGTATGCAGAAAGGTGAGACTGAGGGATTGGAAGAAAAAGACTGAGAGGATGGAGACATAGAGAATAGAGGAAACTGTGAGGGAGACAAAAAGTGTGGGAGAGAGGGAGGGAGGGACAACGGGAGTGATGGAGAGAGAAGTATAAGGAGAAACCCGGAGTAAGAGGATAGAAGAGCCATAGA
Organism: Sternarchorhynchus goeldii; assembly: GCA_028565775.1. Classification (NCBI taxonomy): domain Eukaryota; kingdom Metazoa; phylum Chordata; class Actinopteri; order Gymnotiformes; family Apteronotidae; genus Sternarchorhynchus; species Sternarchorhynchus goeldii. The sequence goes on along the minus strand of JAOXYF010000028.1, from coordinate 14,887,272 downwards.
AAAGGGTTGTATTTGTGTCTCTTTCTGTGTGTGTGTGTGACTGACTGAGCGAGGGACTGCGTGTAGTAGGATTATAAAAATAAGAAATAGAAAACATGGAGCTGAAAGGAAGAATTAATGGGAAGAAAAGCAGGAGTGGCGAAAGGGTTGCAGTGTGCAGGAGGTTCCTGGGCTGTGTGTTTGTGCAGGAGGCCCCTGTGCAGTGTGCTCATGCAGGAGGCCCCTGTGCAGTGTGCTCATGCAGGAGGCCCCTGTCCACATGAGGAGCTGTAGCCGGTGCGATGGGAACCGCGACAGACTGGTTTTCGCACATCCGCTCCAGCTTGTCGAGCCCTAGCAAGTGCTAAGAGATGCCAGCAGCCGTGACCTTTTAGTGTGGCTCAGAGACCACAGCCAGCAGGGGCCCCCAGCACTGGACTCCAGAGGAGGGAGACAGAGAGAGAGAACAAAACCATACATCTCACAGGTTTTGATGGGTTTGGTAATTGTATTGATCAGTGTACATGTAGTTTTTAAATGGTATTTATATGGATTACAGATTTAGTTACAAGAACTAGTTTATGAAATACATGTTTATTAAATATAATAATAATAATAATAATAATAATAATAATAATAATAATAATAATAATAATGATGATGATGATGATGATGATGATGATGATAATCATCATCATCATCATCATCATCATCATCTTCCCCCATATTATACGTAAAGCACATTGTAAGTCATATTTTCATGATTCATATGAAACTGCTCATTTTAAAGTGTTTGCGTGTTTTTGGTGTGGTGTGTGTGTGTGTGTGTGTGTGTGTGTGTATGAGCATGCATGTGTACATGTGTGTGCATGTGTGTGTACACAGTATGTGTGAGAGTTACTGGTAGGGGGTTGTCACATTTCTCCCAATTCTGCCTGTTTGTGTAACCACTTGCTGTGACCATCTCTCTCTCTCTCTCTCTCTCTCTCTCTCTCTCTCTCTCTCCCCCTTTCTCTCTACCCTCTCTTTATCCATCTCTATGCATTGCTTCTCTCTGCACTATGGTGCATAAGCACACAGTTATGGACTCATTTCACTCTCCAGGCCTAAAAGCAGGTGCCTGAGGCCAAGTTCTTCTAGTGGAGATGTTGTAGAGTTTATGGAACGTCAGTGTTGTGAACAGACACCTTTATATACATGGGTCACCGTGTTGATGCAGGATGAACTTGACCTCATCACTATTTAAGAGCCTTGCAGGGGGTGAAAGGAAACCAGCTATCGTGTAGAATAGCTACCACTCATGACATCAGAGAAGAGCAGGTGGCTGTGTGAATCTGTTTAACATAAATGGCTTGTGTCCATGAAAACACACACATACACACGCACACACACAACACGGACACACGCACGCGTTCTCATCCCGCCCCGCCTGGGAGGCAGGTGTGGCTTTAAATGAATGCTGCTGGAGGTAGAAAAAAAAAATGGCCCCCAAAAAACTCCAAACGCCTTTCAAACTTGTGCGGTCGGTCCTGGCTCAGCCCGACGAGATTGCCTGTCACTTCTGACACCGCTTGTCAAAAGTTCTCCTTCACTGCTCATGGGCAACATGGGGGGGTCAAAAGAGCAAGTACAATGGGCTAAAGCATCCTGCTGTTCAACCCCCCCTCCCTCCAGTTTCTGAGAAGCAGACGCTGAACTCTGAAATGACAGGAGAGGGTGTGCTAAAATAGCTGGCAGAGAAACAGATGCTGCCAGACGAATGGATGACTAGAGGAGTGGAGAAAAAGACTGAACATGTTCTCTCTTTCTCTCTCTCTCTCTCTCTCTCTCCCTCTCTCTCTCTCCTTCCCTCTCTCTCTCTCTCTCTCTCTCTCTCTTTTTACTCTTCTTGTCTTCTGAGCGTGTCAGGAACCCTGGATCACATACTGACAATCTAAGAAGCAGAAGGGTAGGAGACAACTAAGTGCAGTCATGTCCCTTGTTCTGGGAGTGTGTGAATCCCTGTGTGTGTGTGTGTGTGTGTGTGTGTGTTCTAAAAAATATATACTTTTTATACACTTTCTAAAAAACAAAAAATTGTATTAGACTAATCTAAAACAGCAACAGCACTAATATAATATAATAATATAATAATATAATAATATAATAATATAATAATAGCCAAAAATGAAACAAACAAACAAAACCAATGTTCTAGCTCAGTTTGTGACTTCTTTTACAAAATGCAAAAATCAAGTCTCTTGATACTTTCCAATCCAAACTACAATTCTTACTTAAGAATATACCAATGCACAAGCGGAATCTACCAACGTAGAAGTGGAATACTCAGCACGTTTAAACAGATACAAGATTCATCTGCCTCCTGAAGCTTGTTTATTTCTGTATGAAATTGTTCTCTCTCTCTCTCTCTCTCTCTCTCTCTCTCTCTCTCTCTCTCTCTCTCTCTCTCTCTCTCTCTCTCTCTCT